>CM076571.1:262421911-263021911 GCA_034641835.2 Pinus albicaulis | reverse complement strand
GAAAACATATGAGAAACTTAGAAAACATTATAAAGAGAAAAATTCACCATCAACCAGGCCTATGGATCCTGCAAACAATCCTTCTCCATCAACAAGTGAATTAGATCATGCATAAGCTCTAAGACATCAATTTCTCATCAAAGGCTTCAAGGGACTATGTATTACTTCATCATAAGTCATCAACATCCAACAAAATATACAAGAGCCTCATGCTCTATTTATGGAGAAAATGAGGAGTTGGAAACCCTAAGAGGCTTCCAGAAACCCTAATTCAACCATAAATGTCATAAATGTGCTTGATGACCATGCAAGGCCCTAGACACATAGGAGATAAGAAAATAAATGAAACACACCAAAACATAACTCCCCAATCAAATCAGGAGTGTTTTGTCCAAGAAAATATTAAAAAACTAATTTTCCATTAATTAGTGTCTTTTGTTGACTTTTTGGAAAAAAACTTTGTCTCTGTGCATAGCTCCAAATCAGTAAAAATTGGGGTTTGTTGCAGCTGAGTTTTGGACCCCTTCCTGGCATCAGATTCAGGCCCGTGATGGCTCGTTGGAAAGATACAGATGTCTACTTTCCAAAACTACTTGATTTTTTCCAATCTGATGCCTAAAATTTATTCAAAAAATAGAAATAGTGAAAAAAACCCAGGAGTGTAGCACCTGCTAATATTAGGGGCAGAAAGGTAAACAATGGCTATTTTTTCTCATGGCTGCTCTCCTGCTGCTCCATTTTTTCCTTACCTTTGCTTTGAATGGGCTTATTTTTCCTTGTCCTCTTTGGCACTTCAATGATAGGTTGCTTGAGAAAAATGCCTCTACTTCGGAGTGCTCTAGCAACATTTGTAGTTACAACTTCAATAGTCTTCTTCTTTGTAGATCTAGTGGTTTTAGGCTTTACCACTTTTGGAGAAAGAGTCATGGCCCCTTGCCTAGGAGAGGCAGCTAGCACATGTTTTTGAGGACTCTTTTTATGCTCACTATTTTCACTGTCTTATTTAGGGCTATCATCATTTGGCTCACTATTTTTGTCTTCTTTATTTGGGCTGCCTTGTCTACTGTCCCTGCTTTGAGCTTGATTTTTTTTAGGACTATTTTCCTCTTTTTGTTTCATGCTACCACCCTGATCCTTGCTTTCATGCTCTTTATGTGAGTTTCTATTATTCTGATTGTCCTCATCCACCTCTTGAGTACTATCTTCACTAGCTGTATGTGGGTTGTCCCCATGCTTATGTTCACTGCTCTGCTAAATGCCACTATGCTTATGCTCACTGCTTTGCTGAGGGTTGTTCTATTCCTCATCATCTTCATGCCTGCTTTCATTATACTTTTCTTTTTCACTGTCAATCATAGGGGATTTTTTCTTTTGAGGAGTAGATTGACTGGAAGAAGGGGAGACATATTGAGTGGATGGTGAGGAAGGTGCATGAGATGGGCCATGGGACAAAGAGGCAGTAGTGAAATTAGGATGGGAGATGAAGGATTCCCAATAAATTCCTTTTTGTTCAAGTTGATGGAGGATGAGAATCTTTATGAGAGAATGATGAAATAAGCTAGCTTTCTATTGAGCATGGGGGTTTCTTTTGAACAAATGAAGCCATTTTTTCAATGCTCTTGTAGAGGAAGAAAGGGAGATTCAATAGCTGAGTCTAGGTGAAGTGCATCAGCAGTCGGACATGATATGAATAGACTTGAGAATATCTCACCTCACATGTGAAATTTTTCATGATGGCTTTCATTAGAGGAGCATAGCTTCTTAATAGGTGAGAGAAAGGGAAAACAACCTTACATTCATTCTGATAAGCTGGCTTCAAGAAGGGCTTGTAGTGATTTAGGTCCAAGTAGGCTTGTTTGAACCATGTTTCTCCAATATAGGGAATCTTGGTTGCCTTTGACACTGATTTAGGGGTGAGCACAAAATCAAGGCCTGCAATGTGAACCTACTCTCCTTGTAATCTCAGGGCAAACAATTGTGTCAAGAGGGGGTGACTGGTGACCTCTTGGACTTTGTTGCAAAATTCAAGACATCCTACTTCATGGAAATTAAAAAGAACTGAAGGAGAGTCATTTATTTATTGAGTTGTAGTAGGCTCAAACCTATTGTGACACCCACTTTTGCTGACCTTCCTTGGAGGCATATTTTTTTTAGGTTTCCTTCACTGACTTACCAAAACAGGTTTTTGAAAACTGAACTAGATTCTTCTTCAAACACTATTTTCCCTTCTTATTTAGCAAACAAGTTTTTTCAATAAAAATAAGTCTCTTTCTCTAAAAATGTGTTTCTTTTGATCACTTTGCAAACATATTATTTGACCTTGAAAACAGGTTTTTTCTCCTTTAGCACAACAACTGCTTTCCTCATTGTAGGACTGTGTTTCTCTTTTAACCAATCAAACCAAACAAGTTTTTAAACTGATAATGGTCTTTCTTCTTCAAAAACTGTTTCACTTTTTTATTTAGTAAAAAGGATGCCTTGAAAACAAACTATGTCTTTATCCTTAAAATAACTATTTTCTTTCTCACCCACTCAACTGAAACAAGTTTTTCAAACTGACAGATGATCTTTCCATTTAAAAACTATTTTTTTACTTATCACTCTGTATATAGGCATTTTCCCCACAAATAGGTTTTTTGCCCCTTAAAACACTGTTTCTTCTTCCTCATTATTTGATTTCAGAAATGCCTTTCAACCAAAAAGCTTAGGTGGAAGAGCACAAGTAACTTTTTTAGAAATATCCTCTGCAGCTTAAAAATACAATTTCTATGCATTCATTCGAAAACTGGCACTCTTGGGCATGAGGCTGTGGGCGCTCAGGCGCCTTCTGCATGCCAGGCCGGGCATGACTATTATGGGATGTTCAGAAAGAATGGTGGTATGGGCCGGGCGGAGGCCTGTGCAAAAGTGATGAATGGAGTTTGAATTTTCGTGCAGAGCAGGGCATTGGCCAGGCAGAGTTCTTTTAAATGGGCGAGGGAACCGTGGCATGGGCCAAGTAGAATTTGGGGGCCCGGGCGCTACTTGTCGGGCCGAGGCACAGGTGCGTCACGCCTCTCTACAGGTGCTTCGCGCCCTGTATTATTTTCTTCGGAGGGGCGCTACAGGTGCGTCTTGCCACTCTACAAGTGCGTCGCGCCTTCAAAACAACAGGTGGGTGCTTGAAACTTGTCTCCTTTCCCCTTGTCAAAATTTGCAAACCAAGAATTTTGAAATGTGAAATGCTTTGGCTGAGTCTTTTATGCCTTGGGAGGGTTTGAGAAACCCCTTTTTCCCTGCTTTTTGTATTTGAAAATCCACCTTTTTTTCCTTTGTATATGTGATGAAAAGCAGCCTTCTCCTTTTGTTGAGGGCTTGCCTTCTTTTTTACCAATTGCTTTATCCCTTTTAAAATGTCCTTCTTGAAAACATGCTATCTTTATCCCTGCTACATCATTTGAGCATGGTCCTTTATCAAAGGCCTCTAATCTTGTTTCTTTGATTTGAAAATATGTCTTTGGAAACAAAATTGCCATGGGCCCTTTCATTTCTTTGATTTGGTTAATGTAAACTTGTTTTCTTAGTCCTCTCCTCTCATGATGGAGGAGGATATTAAAAAACTGTGTTTTTTCCCCTTTGTATCAATTTTCAAAACTTCCTCTATACAGAACCCTGCTCATATTATTTGATGGAGGTCTCCCAAATACATCTTCTTGTTATCTTGGTTTATTACTTTCAAAAGAGTTTATTTCATGTAAAACATAACTCTTGGTGCTTTCCCTCTGCTCATCATGAAGGAGGTCATGCCAATGTAACCACTCAAGTCATTCAAAACCATTGTTGGGCCCTCTGCTTGTTATGAAGGAGGCCTTCAAAATGTTTTGACCCTCTGCTTATTATGAAGGAGGTTATCCTAAAACACAAAAAAATCTTCTTTCATCTAAAACTGTGCCTTCTCTCTGTTTATTGAAAAATATTAATGGAAACAAACTGTGAGTCTCTCCACTTATCACTGGTGAAGTCCCTTAAACCAAGTGTCCTTTTCCTATGTGAAACCTTGTCTGTAATACATGTCTTTTTTTTTTTTTTTGCACCATATTACTGTGAAACTTAGGAGTAAATAGTGCATTTATGAACGGTAAATACTCACTGTGTCCATCATTGAAATAAATCCTCTCCATTGACTGTATCTTCATTGGTGCAACAAATTATCTTTAAATGCTTTTCAGAGTCCAGGTTTATGATAAGATATAAAAAGCAGCTGTCCTTCTTATATCTTCATAATGATGCCTAATTGATCTGGGCCTCTGTTCTGTCAACGAATATCCTTCTTGCTTGAACCAGAGTGATTTGCAGGGCTTTGGTCATATGTTTGGGAACTTATGCAGTAATTCTCTTTGAGTTATCAGGGGGTGCTAAAGGTAGACATCATCTAACCTTTGTATTCATTTGTCATGATGGAGGGCCTTTGTCCTTTGGCTTTTTAGATTTGAAGCCTGTAGGTCTTCTCTTTTCAACATCTGTGCTATATGATTTCTGATAGTAAACTGCTTAGCTTGAAGACCTTGTTTGAAGTTGTTCCTTTGCTCATATTCTGTTTATTTTCATCACTCAACACACCCCTGCAGACATGTAATAATAGATGTTTTTGATCTTTGGAGAGCTTTCTTTGTGTTTTATGAAGATCATGCTTGATCTGATCATCTTTCTTCAGACATGAAAAATATTTCTCTTTTCCTGATTTGAACATTTTTGAGCTCTGCTGAAATGAGACAAAGCAATCATTTAGTGGTGTGTGACCAGGGTGTTGTTTGCAGGATGGGAAGAAAATGATGGTTGACATGATGTTGAAAATAGGGTTTTTGGCTTAAGACATTTTTGCCAAGGAATTTTCCCTAAAACACCACCACCTAGACTTACAGACTTTGTCATGGATTTTGAATGGATTCTTAGGCATGAGTAGGTTATCACATGAAAAAATTATTAGTGAGAGAGGGGTAGACACTCTGTCAAACGTTGGACAGTGGGTTGTATGAAAAACAAGGGATTTTGATGATTAGCAGAGGTATAAGATTTATGATAGTTAAGGACAGAGAGGCTTGCTGTTTTTGGAGTGTGATTGAAAAATGAAGACCACTTCTACCTTGGTAGGAAAAAGAGGGGTAAGAATATAAAAAATTTGTTTAAAGGGTTTTCTGGAGAACAAATTGACTTTTGAGATTGGTTTCTAGAAAACCTAGACAACGGATCTAGTCATCAAAATAGGAAAAAATACTGATGAATAACATATTCTTTGCCAGAAAATATGAATCCTGAACAGCTGGAAGGTGTTCCTACCTTGGTCATCCCACAAATTTCTGTAGCCACTGAAACTCCTATTTCACACAGTCAACCGTCTGAAATATATTTTGGGCATGACGATGATGTTCTTCCTCCTGTTTTAGTCGCAATTGAAGAAATCCCTCAACCTGATACACATTTAAGTCAAACCCACTTTGGGGGAGACCTTTACCTGTACCAGTCATTTCCTCAATCGTTTCCATATGCTTTTGTTGATCCTATTTCCGTTCAATCACCCATAAATTTTTGAGGGTATACATTTGATCAAACAACCATGTCTGAACCAGCATCTTCGGTTGGGTCTGCTGTTCCAATTACGTCAGCTCCTACCCTCGCTACTCCATCGATGTTCACAACATTACTGGAGTCATATTTTCACGGTGGCCTTTCGGTCCCAACAGGTTACAAATCACTATTTGGCACTTTCTCTGGTGCATCTTCACGTTCATGGTCTTTGCCAATGACATCATCTGGTGTTTTAACTGGTAGTCCTATAGTTAGTACTGAACGATTTGATTCATTCAATCCATCATCAGGGCAATATCAAGCCGGTCATTATGGGTCAATTCCTTTAAATACCATATCAACTAGACTCCCAACATTTGGAGAACAATATTTTCCATCTTATTATCCTCCCTATTCTGGTTGGGAAACCTATGGTCACCCAATATGACAGTACTTAGCCACATTTTGGTCAAACTAATGTTGACATGAATGTTTGTCAATGGTAGCCCACTTTGCCTATCCAACCACAAACAATTGTCCAATCATATCAACCAATTAAACTTGTTACACCCACTTCAATACCACTTTTTAATACATCTATACCCCTGTTACAGAATCAAAATCTTGTACATCAACCTTATCAGGCGAGTTCTTCAACTCAATATCAAAATCCTTTGGTTAATCTACAACAACCTGTATCAGGAATAATTTATTCACAAGATGGTCCACCATTTTATGAGATGTCACAAACACAATCTGGTTACACATATCAACCGAATCCAATTTACACTAATTTGGGTTATAACGTTGGTGGACAAAATCCTTGGCAGCCACAGGCGCAAATTCCTCAAACTTCATATCAACAAGTACCATATCCAGGTTTTGGTCAACAGAACTCTCAAGCATTTTCCATGCAAAACAACCCCTATTTGGGTTACCAACAACAAATTCCATATGCCGGTGCTCAAAGACTTGTTGCCAAAGCAATTACATCTTATCCTGGCTATGTTCAACCTGACCTTAATAGAAAATTTCCTTTTTTTGAAACCTTGGAATTACCAGATTTAAACCGGTTAACCAATGATCCTATCAATTATGCTCCTTGGTGGCCGGTTATACCACATAAATTACACTCTGACATTACTAAATTCAATGGAAACCCTGGAGAAGACCCATCAACTCATGTTATGACTTATCATTTATGATGTTCATAAAATTCCCTAAATTATGATTCTGTTCGATTACGTCTTTTCCAGAGAACGCTCATATATGAGACTGGAACGAAACTATTGAAAAATTTCAAACAAAGTAATGCTACTCACATTTTCGATCATATTCATCAGTGGCGTTGCCGTCGACGAATGGTTAAGACATTTGTTCCTGATCAGCTCCTTGCTGAATGGTTCATCAAATCCTTATTACCCTCTATAACAGAGGATGTGGCTAAAGGTGGCGTCGTCATAGAAGAGCAAATCATCACTCGTGCCCAGTATTTAGACTTGATTTATACTTAGTCTGGCACAATCTATGAGAAAATACCAAATGTGCCGTGATCTAATTTCAATGTTCCTCCTCAAATAAAGGAATCTCATGCTAGAGATGGCTTGATAAGCACTGTAAATACACACAACACTACTGCATCTGATCCTGCTCCTACTTCCGAAGTCAATGCCGTCTCATTTGACAAAGGAAAAAGTGATAAGCAACCAGGAAGTAAGAAAAAATGGAAATTAAAGAAAAAGAAAACTTCTAACCCACAGGAACGATCATATGGTCAACCATCAGGACCACAGAAACCTCATTATCCATGCATAATCTGTAATGATGAATATTTTGTTAGGGATTGTCCTCACCGTGCTGAAGTCTCAAAAATCATCAAGACTTCTAATGCATCAGCTGTGTTGACAGACCCATTTCCAAATCCAGACACAAATTTGTTTGCTACGGATCCAACTCCTAGTTCCCAAGTGTTAATGTTATCCAATACAAAAATTTCACAAGATATTTTGGTGTCTACGCGGAATAAATACTATGGTAGTCCGACCACTGATCAACCTACTACCTCGACAACGAATCCATATAATTAATCAGTACCACCTCCTGTTATTCCTGAATTGATGATTAAACCACTGAAGGGAGTAATTCATAAATCGACATATAATCCTCAAGCAAGAGCTGCACAAAATTATAATATAGTTGAAGATTTGGCTCAATCCCCTTTAGCTATGTATGCTCTTGAGGTATTACAAAATTTTCCCTCCCGGAAGCAGGCTTCATTGTCGACCATTGGTGGAATTGATCCAAATGATTCTAATCTTTTTGTCTTTAATCATATGGGCTATGTGCCGTAGCTACCAGTAGAATTGGCATTCTCCATCCAAGTAAATGTTCTCAATCACCTTATTCATCGTACTATTATTGATGAGGGAGCATCTACCTGCATTATATCTCGAAACTTTTGGAAGTCACTTGGCTCGCCGATATTATCACAATCAACAACGACGTTGAAGGCTTTTGATGGAAGAACATATAAACCTTGTGGTATTATTAATAACCTACAAGTTGAATTAGAGGGAAAAATAGTAACTATTGATGTTGAGGTTGTTGACGGACCCTTTGACTATAATATTTTACTCAGAAGACCATGGGTATATGCGATGACTGCAATTGTTTCTACATATTTTAGAATGGTTGCCTTTCCTCATAAAGGTACTATTACTGTCATTAATCAATTATCCCTTTTTGCCTCCGCTTCGCAGGTAACTGTAAGCGTTCCATATATTCACTTACCCCAATTAGGAATCCAGAACATTGGTGTAGGACTCTTAAAGGATTCCAATATTATTGGAACCTTTGTGTTATTTCCACCAACGACGTCAACAAAAATTGCAAACATAGAGACCTGCTACATGATCTCTTCCACTCTATCTGGCTTAAGGAGGAGTATGGGTGATTCTGATATTTCTACGTTGGATGATGTTTTACCGCTCAGCCTTATTGAGCTACAATAGCAATCAATCTATTTGGCTTGGGCAGCAAATCCGAAATTAGCGTCACTGAGTGTTTGGGTTGATCGTTCATCAGATTTTGGTACTCTATCTGATCAATTTTCCTCAAAATTTTTGACAAATGAAAATATTTTGGAAGCTATGATGGCAGAAGGAGGACCATGGGAAGATTATCATCATCATTCCCATCTTCCAGATTATGAAGAAAATAATCTTACCGAACTATATCACCCATCCATTCAAAATTTCTTTTCGAATTCTTTTCCAATTAATGCAATTGAATCTGAGCGAAATTTATCAAATATTAAAGAAATGATTTTTATCAATATTTTGACTAAACCTCATGTTGTAGAAAATATTCATGTCGGTGTATCTTGTTCTCCATCAGAACTTGATTCATATCATTCTCTTTTTCGTGAATTTCGTGACGTATTAGCTTGGTCTTATGAGGAAATTCCAGGCATAGATACTAGTATAGTTGAACACACTATTAATATGTATCCTGATGTTAAACCGGTGTGTCAACGACTTCGTCCTGTTCATCCGAAGAAAGTCTCTGCCATCAAAGTAGAAGTTGAAAATATTTTTACGCTAATTGAGTGGGTTTCAAATATCGTTCTTGTTATGAAAAAACAAGGAACCATTAGAGTGTGCATCGATTATAGGGATGTTAATCATGCTTGTCCAAAAGACAACTATCCTACACCCTTTGTCGATCAGATTATTGATGATTGTGCTGGATGTGAAATATTTTCTTTCATGGATGGATTTTCTGGCTACAATCAAATCAATATACGCCCAGATGATTAATATAAGACAACATTCATCTGTCCCTGGGGCACATTCACATATAGGAAACTTCCGTTTGGTTTAAAGAACACTAGGGAAAATTTTCAGAGAGAAATGGATTATGCTTTCAACGACATCAAGCACATTGTTAAACCATATCTAGATGTTTTACCAGCGCATTCACAAAATCGAACTAATCACCCGATGCATTTGAGAGCCATTTTCTTACGATGCTGACACTACAAGATACGCCTCAATCTGCACAAATGTGTGTTTTTTGTTGGTTCTGGTCGATTGCTCGGATTCGTAGTCTCAAAAGAAGGAATTTGAATAGACCCACTGAAGGGACAGGCCATTCTTTATTTTCCTGCACCGTCAAAATTACTTCAGATACAAAAAATTCAAGGAAAGGCTAACTTCCTGAGAAGGTTCATTCCAAACTACGCCGAAATGGCTAAAGGATTTACTCAATTATTGAAAAAGGGGGTTCCCTTCCATTGGGACCAAGTTGCGCAAGCTTCTTTTGATGCTGTTAAGGACCATCTTGTCCGAGCGTCATTAATGTATCCTCCAAATTATCAAAATGATTATTTCCTATGTATCGTCGCGGTTGAAACGACCATCTCTATGGTTTTGGTCCAAGTAGAAGATGGAATTGAACATCTGATCTATTATTTGAGTCATAATCTCAATGATACGGAAGTTAAGTACTCTTACATGGAAAATCTTGCCTTGGAAGCTATTCAAGCTGTCCAAACATTTCGCCATTATATCCTGCTCCGAAACACAAAAATAGTTTCAGATTGCAACCCCATGAATTACATCTTATCACGTCAATTGCTGGGGGAAAATATTCAAAATGGATCGTCATTTTATAGGAATTTGATTTGGAATTCATCAAATCCAAGTCAAAGAAGTATTTAGTTTTGGCTGAGCTTCTCTGCGACTTTCCCTATGATAGTACATAAACTACGTCGGAACCATCTATTCCAGACGAGTCTCTGTTTTTGATCGGATCATCTGATCCCTAGTATGGAGATTTCATCATTTATCTCCAAACCCAAAGTTTTCAACCTAATACCTCTCACTCTGATCAGCGACGTATTCGATACCAAGCCAAAGATTATCTGATCGTCGGTGATACACTTTATCGTAGTGGTGTTGATACCATTTTAAGGAGGTGCCTCACTCATGAGGAGGCCGAAAAAGTATTTAATGATTTCCATGATGGGGCTTGTGGTGGAAATTTATCTGGTTATGCTACCGCACAGAAGATACTCCATGCCGGTTACTTTTGGCCTACTATTTTTTGAGATTGTATCCTCGCAGTCAGAATTTGTCATTCATGCCAGATTTATGACCGTAAAATCCACAAACCACGAGCACCAATGCATCTTGTTGTCTCTGCTGGACCATTTACGAAATGGGGTATCGATTTCATGACCTGTAACCCTCCTTCGTCCAAGGGGCACGGTTGTATTATTGTCGCAGTCGACTATTTTACCAAATGGGCCGAAGCGATGCCTACATTCAATAACACAGGACAAAAATCTACATTTTTTTTCTTCAATCATGTCATTGCACAGTTTGGGGTCCCACAGGCTATAGTTACGGATCATGGGAAGAATTTTCGCAACCATATGATGTCTAAATTGACAGCCAAGTTAGGATTGTCACATAATAATTCTACTCCTTATTATCCACAATCAAATGGAAAAGTTGAGGCTATTAACAAAATTATTAAACAAATGCTTCAACGAATGATAGGAGTCCATAAAATGAACTGGCACTTGATCTTGTATTTCACCTTGTGGGCGTATCAAACATCGGTGAGAAATGTGATCGGATTTACTCATTTTCAATTGGTGTATGGTCTGGAAGCTATCTTGCCAATCCAATGCGAAATATCATCGTTAAAAATTGCGATAGGCTTGTTACCTGACACCTCAAAAGAAGAAGCACATCTCCTTAACCTCATCCATCTATATGAAATGCGTTGTGAAGCCCAATTGGCCAACGAAGCGCATAAGAGACGTATAAATGCACAATACGACAAAAATGTCTAGCCTCACATCTACTCAGAGGGCGACTTGGTCCTTCTTTATGACCAAGAAGCTGATAAAATAGGTACAGGGAAATTCGGGTCATTATGGCATGGCCCCTATATTTTCAAAAGAGTTCTTGCTAAGGGTGCCTACGAGTTAGCTTATTACGATGGGATTCCATTGGCACAGCCTAGAAATGGGTTGTATTTGAAACGTTACTATGCTTAATCATGAGCGTAGTAATTTTTTGTATTATATCATTTATATGTTGTTGATTTGCATTCACTATCTTAATTTTTCTTTTAGAGTTTTCTTGATGTTAGTAATCCGCTTTACATTTCATCACAGATGACTGAATCTTTGGAACCATTTTTTGGATATGCTGATGGTGCTAGTCGTAGTACGCAGAATCTATCCTCTGCAGCGTGGGCCATTTTCGCTCCGAATAATGAGTTAGTGAGTTTTCAAGGGATTTGTATCAGTAGATCGATGAATAATATTGCTGAGTATAGCGCGTTGATTGAACTTATCTCTGATGCCATTTCATTTGGTATTAACCGCATAATCATAAGGTTAGACTCACAACTTGTGGTACTACAACTTACTAGTATTTATACTGTTAGAAATCCAACACTGCTTAGATTGTTCCTTAGAGTTTGACTTTTGGTGAGACATTTTGATTTCATTCAATATCAACACATTTCTAGAAATATGAACACTTTAACTAATTCATTAGCCAATCAAGTTTTAGACAGAAATTTTTGACATAGGTAAAGAAAACATTCACATCATTGAATAGGATTGCACATTAAACATAGGAAAAACTCTGAAAACATTTAGATAGATAGTTATAGGTTTTTTACAAAATTTGTGCCCAAGACACATTGGTCATCTGACCTCAAAATGTATGAAAAAAAGGTCATAAGTAAACTAGTGGTGCTCATGATAGCATGCTATAGATCTAGCAATCCTACGGAGCAAACGCATCCAACGGTTAGGAACGCCAATTTTGTGTCACTACAGTCACATGGGAAGTTCTTCGATCCGACAATCCGGAATCCTGAAGGTCAACCCCTCTATGTGCTGCTGGAGCTCAGCAAGAGTCTCAGCCATATCAAGGTCCTGAAGGACTGCTCTCCCGACAGCCCTCTCTGCTGGCGCATCCGCTTCATGCTCTGGTTCCTCTACTGGTTGAACGCGACCGACATCTGCATTACATTAAACATATAGTTTAGTCTTGGAAAGAAATAAAAACAAAAAAACATTTGTATAAACCTTATAAAAAAAAATGGTCAAATCAATCTTACCTATTGCACCCCATTGAGCGCCTTCTGGTAAAACTAGATCTGGATCTCCTCGGAAGTCGACACCTGCATATGCATACTCATCGATGGCGACGATCTGTCACATGAACCAGGAAAAGAATGCAGTCCATAACACAATGGTCGATTGGCCTGAATGCCGACCCATGAGTTCTACCCATCTCTGCATTTGAGGATCTCTAGGACTAGATATATCCAATGTTACATGTTGTGGCTGCATCAGTAGAATCTGTTCCAAAGCGAAAGAGACAAGGATGGAACCATAACTGAAATTTTTCTTCCTTCCTCCCTTTGATTTATTTAGTTGTTCCTTTATCTGAGATAGAACAGCTTCAGACCAGTTGAAAACCGTTGTCTCTACATGGAGTGTAACGGTGCCAGCTATTTTAGCGATCGTGATTAGGATGGTCCTCAAAGGAAAATCCTTGACATCACGAATGTTTATTTTTCAATCTTTGCTAGGTTTTGACCTCGGATAGCAATACTGCATAACATATCCCTCACTGTTTCTCCTCCAACGGTAGATCCTGTGAGTGAAATGGGCAAACCTTTCCTCGACAAACCTGTGAGAAAATACACATCCTCAACTGTTCTGGACAACACTTGATTTTTTTATGTGAAATTCCTGTATCGCTAGATCCCATGCTCGAACAAGGAATTCTAGGAGTTCTATTTGTTTCCTCATTCCCGACAGCTTAAAGTAATTAAGCAGCCCACAATCTCTTAAAGCTATTACAGTACCCGGATCATTCAAGGCAATCATATCTTATTCTTCATGTTCTCTTTCTGTCCATGTAATTGTCATTATAATCCGATGGAAAATTGAAAATCAACCATAAGATCCATTAGGTACCATTCATTGAAAAAAACTAGGCAAATTTTGGACATAGCATAAAAACAAAAAACTTCAACTGCGCCCAATGCACTCCCTGGGCCGAGACAGTGCATTGCACATGCAAGTACACTTCACTATACCTGCTATACAATGCAGGTTTCGACATTTAGGGGTGCGTTGCCCTCAATTTTGGTAGAATTTACCCTAGGGGCCTCAAAACCCTAAAAATTTGCAAGGAATGGTAATGAAATGAATACTGAAAGAAAGAGGAGGTTTTTAATACTGACATGGATCAAATGGAAATGAAATCCGTCCACTGAAACGACCGCAATAAACGACTAAAGTTCGGGGGCAAAATCAGGTTTAGAGCTAAAAATGAAAATGGTAACTATGGAATGGTAAAAATAAATAGTGAAACTGCTTTATATAGTCATTTAATTACTTGCAAGTTAAATTTATTACTATGACTATAGTTTTATTATGTTTTTATCATGAAACAAGTATTTTTAATCCATTTGATGTTGTTCTGAACAGGAAATAGAACTGATGAACAGGTTAGTTGTGCAGATTTATTTCAAGAAGGACTTGACCACAAAGCATGCTTTTTCTCCTTATTTTTCGAGCTTTGTTAAAAACGAAAAAGGATTTTAAGTGCACTTTTATCTCTTTTTCGAGCTTCGATAACAACGAAAAAGGAACCCCTGGAGTCTTTTTTTAGCTCTTTTCAGACTCCGATAATGTGAAAAGATTGCCGAGCACATGTCATTTCGAGCTCGTTAAAGTAAATGAATTGATATCTACTCAGTATAAGTTTAACACTTTTCTGGACTGAGATGGATTATTTACGAAAAAGGAATACCTTGGTTAAACATGACCAAAGAGGTTCTTTCAAATATTATTTTACACTTTTTCGGATCTGAGAGACAAATTTACGAAAAAGTACTTTTTGGAGTCCTCTTTCGTCCTCTTTTTCAGACTCTCTAAACATGAAAAAGGACCGGGCTATCACTGTCGTTAAGCTTGTTAAAACATAAAATAGTGACGGGCTTGTCGATCATGGTAAGAATCGAGTTTCATTCATCACTAGACTCGTTAAATTATTAAATAGCGATACTTTATTCTTTGTTTACCCAAAGGGTTGAATTAGAGATCAAGCAAATGTTATTTATCCTCAAGCTTGTTAAAAAATAAAGAGGTAATGGTCGACAAATGACTGGGGAAAATTTGGGAAAAGCAAGCAAAGTTTCTTTTTGGTAGCAAGTCTCTCTTGAATATGACACTTCTTTCACTCCATGCCCGTGACTGTTTGGGTTGGGTAATCATCTTGACGGTTCATTCACACCTATGGTTCATCATACCTTCACTTCGGTTTTGGGTCAATGCTGCCAAGTCATCACAGTGTCGCTGATATGTTCAAGAGAAGTCATCTAGTGATTAAGAACTCATCCATTTGCAATACTCATAAACATTCATTTTCATGACTGTCATCCCTGAAAATTGCTTTATCAAGTCATACCCTTGTCTTCGAATTCAGTAACTCCAGTTTTGCAATAAGGTGACTTCCTGTCGACTACAAATCAATATCCAGGAAGTTCACTTAGAAACATCAAATTCCAGTACCATGAGGCTTGTTACAGCATTGATAAGATCCTCGTTTCCGGACTTTTGACCGAAAGATTTTGTTTGGCGTTCAACATCAAATCATCTATTCACGCCTTACAAAATGTACTATAGTACCTTGAGGGCCATTGACATTAATGTTGGTTCTCTCGCGTTTGTTAAAAACTTTCATTATTGGCTGGTAATCAAACGATGTCTTTCCATGTTCGATGACAAATCATTATTCGTATGGCTAGACTTGTACCCGAATGATCGAGTGAATGAGATAAGAAGACCCCGGATCTAGTTTCAGCCATCCGGGCTGCGATTTCAGGATTTTTGTATATATCATCTGTACGATGACCTTACATACAGATTTTCATCCAAACATGGGCCTTTATCTGTAGGCGTGTCTGCATCTGGGTAACATTCCAATGTAGACGACTTTCTGAATTATGTACATGTTATTAGATTGTTTTATGTGCTGACTATGGGAATGCCTACCCTCAGCAATTATGATCAATAGAGGATATATCATGATGTAATTTATTGTAAGATTGATGCAGGTGACCGTTTCACTTTGTTTCCAGGCTCATCACAGTGTAAAGCATCTCAATCAAATGTTCTTATTATTTGGATCTCATGCTTTAGGGGGCAACTGTTATAGGTCAATTTGGGCACCATTCCCAATGAACTGGTTAACTGGGCATCATCTCCAGGACCGATGATTAAGGGTCTATCATTCCCTATCATCTCAGTTTCTATATTCCCTAAGACAGGAAAAAACATGAATCAAACAAGACTTTCATCAAGCAAGGATTTTCCATGGTTTGAAGCTGATTATTAAACATGTGGGAGCTCACCAATGCAGGCTCTAAGGGGCCTACGTGCGTTGCATATGTAGGTAGCCCCATTCAAGGCTACTCTGCAAAGCACTTCCAGACATTCAAAGGTGCATTGGTCACATTGGGAGCGAAATTCTCACTGTTCCAGAATCTCCACTTGGCTAATGTCTTCTACAAGGGTTCACATGTGTCAAGCTTTAGATCCAAGTGTCCATTTGACATCTACATGAATGGATACATGTCTTGCCTATTTTTGGAATGTTATTGATTACAAAACAACCTACAGTTCCTGTATAAATTGAACATAGATCTAAGTGTTTTGGGGAAGAATTTGAGTAGGGAAATGCTGGAGAATTTTCAATAGAGAGTTTGATTTGTGGAGCTGCTGCTAGAGAGACTTATGCTGTGATGAGAATTGGGAACTTTACTGGAAGGTCACTACAAATCAGTCACTAGGTTGTAACTTCTCCTTCTATCATCAATAAAGAGTACTTCTTTTTTTTCCCTACATGCATCTATGTTTACTTTGATTTTCCATATTGCAAAATATTGGTTGATGAATTTAGTTTATGCTTAACTGATTTAGCTAACTAGCTTGAATAGATATCTATATTATTTCATATTATGCTATTTCAGTGTTCTTTCTTGCAGGAAACATTCAACTATTTGAAACCGCTTGAATTTGAAGCTGTGGTGGAAGCGACAGAAAGGAGCCATTTGGAAGCGACTGAAACAAGTAAGCATCCAATCCTCTCTGTTTATCTATTCTGAGTTAGGATAAACATTAGTATAGTCTTTCACTTGTTGTTCTAGACTAGACATCGGTCTAGGGAAGCGTAGTTTATCCATAGATTACAATTTTGGCCCAACATTTGGTTTACTTACAACATGAAGTAAAACACTTATTTGTGAACATGCCAACATTCTCAAAGTATACTGAAGTTTATGAAAAATTCAGAAGGATGATGAAGATAAAACTGCCAGAGGTAGAATTCTGGGAAAAATTGACTGATATACTATGAGATGAAATTACAGTAAACGCAGAGTAGTGAAAGTAAAAAACTAAGCTTGTTGTTTTTACATTAGCATTTACAATTTTACAGTGAAAAAAACTACCAGGATAAAGAGAATCAGATGAAAGTGTATTAGTTGAAAGGTTAAAGTCAAAATCAGAGAAAAAATGAATCTTTCAGCGTGAAAGACACCTCATTATCCAGCTGCAGTATTCGTTGAACAAGAAAGAGAGAAAGTAGTGAAAAAATCAGGACAACAAACCATTTTATTTCAACAAAAAAGGGACAACTAGTATTAGTTAGGAAGTTATCACTATCTTATTGCATTTAGATATTTATTTTCCATGAATAATTCCTAAGTTTATTCTAGGATATTTTGTATAAATTTTTATATAAATACTTCTTATTTGGAAGTATTGAGTGTGGATGAATTGCTGAACATTTCTGTAGTTTTACTATTCTGAAACTAAGGGTTTTTTGTACCAATTTCAAGTTAGCAAACCAAATTAAGGAAATAAAGCATCATATTATAGGATTCAGGTGTTGGGCCACTACAGTGAAGTATTTTCACTTGTTACTTTGCCAATTTATTATGTTTTCCATCAATACTTGAATGTGTTCTAAATCTAAATGATAAATCATGAATGGTTATTTCAGAATATGTTCAAAGCACTCTGTTTTGATTGAATATCATTTATATGTTTTCCACTGATATCTAGATTAGGGAACCCTTAATTTGTCCCTGGTTTCGATTGAAATTTTCCTTTTCACTCATAATTTGGATTTAAGAACCCTTAATTTCTCTTTTATCCTGATCAAAACCATTTTCACCATCAACCTTGAAGATCTGAAGTGACTCAGCTATCTTTCCCTGTAAACATTTTCCTTTAGAACTTGATCCTAATCTGATTGCTTGACACATTGACTCCATTTTCCTAATGAGATATAGATCTATAACTATCCATCTAAGTAAGTGATTTCACCACAAAATCAAATCAAAGCCCAAAACCAATTTTCCCTACATAACTATCCTGAAATCAAATACAATCAACAAAGATAAATCATATAGAGAGATCCCTCTCTGAGCATTAGGAAGGCTAGATCCTAAGGCTTAAAAGTAGGTTTGTGGTTACCTCTAATATTCTTTAAACACAAAATAAAAAATCTCATAACGATAAAGAATTATTGGAATGATAACACTAAGTACAATTCTTCATCAAAATTCCCTTTAACTTCCAAAGCATTAACATAAGATATTGGGTTGTAAAATAAAAATATGTATCAAATCTCTTTTGATTCAATGCTTTTGTATCACATAGTATTGAGTGAATTAGAGATGGTGATGACCATGGAAATGTTAGTTTTTGGTAGTAGCAAATAAGTGTTCTAGTATCTATGATGTCTAAGAGGCTAAGGAACATGATATTTCCAAAACATAGAAAATTGTTTCATGACAAAATATTTGGACACACCTTAGTTAAATTAATTAGCCAATTATTTGAAATTTCCTAAGTATAACTTAAGAATATTGGTTAATTTAAGTGAATTATTTAAGGGAGTTTGATTTTTCTCTAGAGACTTCCGTAAAGTTAATCGATAGAGTCAAGATGATCTTAGCCATTGGTTGAGATGTGATTATGGCCATTGAGAATTCAATGAGAGATTATAAGAGCAGGTTGAAGGGTTTGGAGAAGGCATCGAATATTTTGTGAGAAGTTCGACTACGCAGTTGTAGGTATTCAACAAGGGCACAGTTGAAGCTAGGGAAGCATCAAAGGAAGGGGTTTCAACAAATATTTGGGAGCATGATTTCAGAGGATATTTACTCGGTATTTTCAAGTGTTTGGGAGATAGGAAGAGGGGGTTGAATTCATCTGTAGAGGAGTCCACATCAACTAGTGTGAGTAGCTAGATTTATCATTGTGATTTGCCAGAGGAGAACACATTTATGTTGCTAGAGGCCTAATATATTTTCTGGAGGAAGAGAGAGTAGATTCCATAGGTAGAGGGAGCTAGGATGACTTGTAGGAAAGTTATTATGAGGATTAATTAATTTTAGGAAATAATTAATGCACATTTCCCAGAGGCAGTGCGATGAGGAAGTGCGAATAGCCCGAGAGAGTGAGAGTTGTCGGGAGAGGGCCGGATTGAGTGGAATAGGGAGAAAGTTAGTATCCATATTATTTTTCCAGTTGATATCAGTATTTGATAGAGGTTTTCCAGTGAAAGGAAACTAGTTATAATTCTCCTAAATTTCTGAATAATATTAAAACCCTCATATGTTGCACTGGTTTTCCCTTCAGGGTTTTTCCAGGGACATTTGTCCAAAAATAATAATGTCATATTTTATGTGTGTGTGAAAATTTTCCCAGTTCCAGTTTTTAAATTCCACACCATTTTTATTTTTGAATATTGTCATTGTGATTTATTCATTATTTCTTGCAAATAAATTTACTGAAGACAAATAAACTGATAATTTAGGAGAATAATATCCAGTAATTTCAATCATGGAAATTTCACATGTTATTAGAGCAGTTCAAATCATAGAGGTTCTAGAAGTGAAGGAAGCAAGGGTTGTGTAGTTCGTAGAGAATATGAAGCACAAATAACTGGATTTGCGTAGTCCATCCAGGAAGTGTGAATTGCAAATGCAGGAGTTCGATTTCTTGTCGATTTCAGAGGAAAAGTGTGAAATGTCTCAAAGTTGTAGCAACAGGCAGTGAGGTTTCCAGAAAGGGTTTCCGGTGAGAAAATTAAAGATTCATAGAGAAGATATAGAACAAATATTTGTAGCATAAGTGTTTTGTAGTAGTAGATCAACGCAGGGAAAGGATGAGGAGAGAATACACAGTTTTTACTAGTGGAAATTTTTAAGAAATTCTCAGAGAGTTTCCAGTATTCCAGTGACATGAAAGGAGGTCGTGATTAACAACAAGGTAAGGTCATAGCAAGAAGTGTGAACTTCCAATGTGAGCTTTCTAGTCAAGCCAGTTTGTGGTTCAGGGTCAGGAGTACCCATGCCAATGCCGGGATATTTTTAGAAGGTAGAACGAGTTTCTGGAAGGGATTCCAGAGGCAAGTGTGAGTTTCCCATAATAGAAATGCATAGTCCAAAGAGGATTTCAAGATTTCGAGAGAAGGTTGAGTTAATTTTCTTGAAGGAGAAGGAGATTTCCTAGTTCATTAGTTCTCTAGTTTGTTGCGTTTCACATATTTTCTCAGAGATGGTTGGAGCAGGACTAGGAGATCAAGACAAGTTTTATGGAGCCTCTAAATTTGGAATTTGGAAGGCTAATATGCTATTCCTTTTGGATGAGCATGGTATGAAGGAGTTTTTGAGAGAAATTGTTGTTGTACCGATAGATCCTATCTTGTTACATGATTACATGATGCACATGTCGAAGGCTAAGAGGATGGTCCTACATAAATAATGGAATCATATCATCCTGTTGATCAGCGGTTGTCATTGATGTCAACCCAAGCAGCACTAGGGTCTAACCCCATATTGTATGGGAATTTTTACCTACCAAATTAATATATTCTGGGTCAATAATGTTGTTGATGGTTTCTACTTGTCGAGATGTTTCTGTTGATATATGGCACGCCATGTAATTCTTCACGGTTTGAGAAATATTCACGTTTGAAGTTTGTACCCCTAGTTAGTGGGATAAAACCCCATGGGGTTGGGGAATGGGTCATTGAAAAGTCATAATTAATATTTTTTAAGCTCCTAAAATCCCTCCCACTTTCACTTGTTGAAGCCCCTCTGAACTTAAGAATTTATATAAATTATGATCTTCATTTCCTCCTTATGAAGGGATTTCGCTATCTGAAATAGGTCATCGTGGAATTTTCGCTCTAAATTTTTTTCTACGAATGTTCAGAAGCTGAAATTTTTAGGAGGCGAAGCCAAAATCTTGAGGATGCTGCTTTAAAAATTTTAGATCAAGGTACGAAACATTTTTGGAGATATGATTTGTGGAAGTCAGGGTTTTTGGAGGCTCCTGAAATTCATCTCAAAGAAGTGACCTTGGTAAAATCGTCATAAATCTCTCTCTGAGTATCAGATTGGAATTCCATAAAAAGTGGCAGATATGTCACAGTATGTAGATTTCTCTCTATCAATTTCAGAGCCAAATGAAGAAGCAGTGACACGTGGCATGCTGTACAAGTGCGCTATGATGAAAAAATCCATAATTAGGGCATTGTGAGAGATTGGGTATAAATCTCTCTTGAAGAATCCAAATTAGGTAAGACCCGTGGCATTGGAAAGAAGACTCAGAGAAATAGTATAATACCGAAAATCAGATATTGAGAATCTAAAATAATAGAGATACACCAGATTCAATATCGAGCTCCTAGAAGGAAAGAAAAAGCTAGATCATGTGTTGTCAAGGGTTGCAAAGGACCAGACTTTCTATGGCAGAAAAGTAAAGCAAGGTGCAGCAGAGAGTAGCATGACAAGAGCAACAACCAAGGTGCATAACAGCAGCAAGAAGTTCATCATATGAAGTCTTCAAGTGGGCAGCACTGCATACAATCATTGTAAAGGTATCATTGTACTCAGTTATTGTAAATACATTATTGTACAAATTGTACTAGTGTCTATCTGCCAAGGGTTGAAGAGGCAGTGTTGGGAGGTCTAGAATCATCATTAGGTGGTTGTGTCAAAGTTGGGGTTATGGTCTAGTATATCTTCTTCTTCTGCATCATTCTATATCATTGTAAAGTGAACCATTTTCCCTGGTACGGGAGTCCATTCTTCTTTTATTCTTCTATAGGGTGGTAGGGTGGTGCTAGGGTGAGTTTTAGCTCATTGGGTGTTGGGGCATCCGTTTAGTTGACTACTAAAGAATCTCGAGTGTTGGAGCGTCCATCTAGTGGGAGCTAGAGAAGAATGCTTTTCTAGATTCTAGGAAGTTGGAGCTTTATTTTCAATTGGAGTTGAATATTAAAGAATTATTAGAAAAGCATTAGGTGGTTTTTGTCCCGAAGTGGGTTTCCACCTTAAAAAATGTGTGAATTTGTGTTCCTCTTGTTTGCTGCTATCATTGTACGAACACTGATAATAATTGAAGATTAACTAATGCTCTAATTGAAAGGAATACTGATTCACCCCCCCTTCTCAGTATTTCCAACACATCCTGCATATTGTAGAGAAGGGAATTGCAGAGTAAATTTGGGATTCCATTTTTAAGTTGTCCCAGGATCCTTCTGAGATCCAGAAGATGATTATCATGGAGAAGCTATTGGGTAATTTAATTGACTGTTAAATTACTTTTCAAAAAACTTCAAACCCGAGGTTCATGAACTTGCGAAGTATACATGCACTATATGTGCTAGGATATCTACTTTTAATTTAAAGAAACTAATATAATTTCACATGAGGATTTAAACCTATTTATGGCTAAGTTTTTATAAGAATATGCACATGTTCTGTCTTAAAAGGCCAATGAATTCAAACTAAAAACTTCAAAAATTCTATTCTATTAAAAAATTGAAGGAAATATAACTAGATGACTTGAAAAAGTAAATTTATTCTATGAAATGTAAAAAAATTATACTCTATAATATATGAGACTTGAAATAAATATAATCTAAAATACTAAAAAGGAATATACCTATAGAATTGAAATCACAACTATTATACAAAACTTGGAATAGAAAGCTATTATAGAAAGCAGTGAAAAACAATGATATGTTGACAAAATTTCAAGTGCAAGAGCCTCCAAAGATTGCTAATGTGTGTATTCTATCGAGTACTGACCATGTCTTATCAAAGTTATGACTAGAACAATCATGAAATGAAAGAAATTATTGGAAAATACTTTAAGGAAAGTGTTTTTGGATTTTTGAGTTTATATTGAGCACTCAACCTGTAACAGACATAAAGAAAATAAGAAAAATATATTGAAGACAGATAATTCAAACATATAAAGAGATTTAAAATTAAATTAAATAAAATATGGAAATAAATGAAGTTAAAATGACAACTATACTATCTCACAACTCCACAGGGGGCCCTCCTGGTGAGTGAGAGGAATTATCAACTCAGATCACTTAAATTAAATCACCAATTTCATTTAGAGCTATGCCATATCAAAGATTACATTCACTAGAAAAAAAAGAGTTCTTCTCCTTTAATCAGCAACACCAATTAAAAATTAAGATCATCCTTGATGTCTGATCCCTCCTCTCATCAAAGAGACTGCAATTTATAGAGTTTTGAGGCAATTAACAAACTCATATTTTTCTTGCTTGAGTTCCAGTCATGAGATCAATTTTGAAAATAAAATCCAATCTTTTTTTATGGATTCATGGATCAAAGATCAACCTAGATATGATACTAATGATCTCCTTGCCACGAATTTGATAAATAACAACTCGTCCCAATCTTTTTGGTGACTGGGCATTGATTGTGAAATTACAAAACTATTTGCTCACACAATCTGCAAAATATGGCTCAAGAACCCAAACAATATCTCAAATGGTAATGAATTTGAGGAAACTGTACATAAGGAACCTAATTGGGTTTGTGTTGAAAAAAAACCCATGTTTTCTTTTTCCAAATTTTATTTTCAATGGCTCAAAAAACATGTTTGAATTTGATTGGTCAAAACTGTTGCATTTTTCTTTTAATCTATTGGTGGATGTCCACACGTGTGAGCTGAGTGGAATTTGACAAATAAAAATCCATACTGGAGCTTCTAGAAACCATGTCCAAGTGTCATATTTCCTTCAAGAGTGGAGCTACTACCTTAACCATGGAGATAGCTACAGAAATTGACTTGAGCTGCAGAATATTGAATTGACCAAATTGTCATTAGTAAAACCAAGAAGAGTTCTTCGTAATTCATTAAAAATAGTGGAAATAATAATAATAAACAATGTAAACATGTATGCAGGAATTTGGTGTGTTTATGGAAAAATATGGTTTAAAATGTTGACAATGGGTGAATGGAATGATGTGAAAATGAATGGTTTCATCAACAAAAACATGACAAGTTAGAGGCCCAACATTCCCCCACACCAGATTTTTTGCATGTCCTCATGCAAATAAAGCTTTTTCATAATCCAATCGGTTCCTAGTGTTCCTTTATTTTGGCATTTCAAATGAATCCTTGACAAAATCTCCAAGATATCAATATTGACCATCTTTCTCAACAAGATGCACTTTTCTCTCTTTATTTTTCAAAATTATAGATCTAGTAGCATAACTCTTTGTTTCCACATTTTCTTGTTGTGTCATTAGAGTAAAAAAGAAGAGTTATCCATCCTCCTTTTAAAGTCAAACAACTTGAAGTCTTCACATACTAGGATGCTCATGGATGCTATAGAGGTAGAAGTGATGTCTATTGATTTGTTCTTTTCTAAATAAAAACAACCCTTCATTATTTATTATATGCAACTTGTGTGAAAGGCAAGGGTGCCCACATAGTAGCATATCCAAGTATTTGTCACTATTTTAAAGCCTTTGCACATATAACTCTTTCAATAACTTGGAAACAACTTACAAGGGTAATGTTCACTACTTAATTGTGCTCAAATTGTTCAATCCTTGGTAGAGTACCACGTTGTGAAGAACACATCAAGGATTTTACTCGATCTATAGAATGTGCTTTCCATCCTTGTGAAGTTCATCCCATTAGCATGGCTGGAAATTATCATAGATTGTAGCCCATAATGCTTTCCTTCTTATCATCCATGGATACAAATGTTTTTAGTAGCAACCAATCCTACTTCAACAATGCTGTAAAATAGTTTCTTCAAGAACTCACCAACTAATGAATGATATTTATGTGAAACCTGAGTGTTCTCTTGTTAATGCAAGAACACTTCCCAATGTGAAGCTTTGACAAGATGAGTTGCACATAACACAAAATAAGAGTTGTAGGTGAGGGTTGTTTTATCAAAGAGAAAATATACTTCCAAGTGATTTCAAAAGTGTGTGAACAAATCCTTGTTGCAGCCTTCTTCTTCTTGTGGCTATGTACTTATCATTTCTTGGATTCCATTAAAAAATTGAAGATGAACAATATGACACATAATTTAAGTGCTCCATGTACTTTTTGATCATGTGCTACAAACATGTACTATGATGGTTCATTAATAAAATCATTTCCATATTTTGAATTAGTCTCATATGAAGGCCAAAAATGTCAAATTTTTCATCAAGGAGGTATGAATCAATTTTCATTGCAGCAATAAGTGAAAGTTAAATAAGAGAATGGTGGGAGACAACATTATTACCATGGAAAACATAAGACCTTATGAAGGAAAATATTATGAAATCATGGTATGGGGTTCAACCATAACAAGGTTTATAGATTATGGTTCTCAAACTTATGTGGTCGTCATTAATTGTAGAATCCGGATTATCCACACTATCATAAAACAATGGTCGACGTTTCAAATCCCAACGGGGATCCATCTTCAGGACGAGAAATGAATGAAGAATGAAAGAAGGTCGCAAAAGGTCAAGGTATAAATATTGAAGGATTATGATGATGAGAGGAGCTGACAACAGATTTTGTTAATCTATTTAAAATAAATTTTATTTTATTCTTTATAAATTTTTTAATTAATTTTAATTTAAATGATAAATATTTAAATTTTTTTATTTAATAAATATAAATTTTTTATCATTTAAATTAAAATTAATTAAATTTTTTATAAAGAATAAAAGAAAATTTATTTTAAATAGATTAACAAAATCTGTTGTCGGCTCCTCTCATCATCATAATCCTTCTTTTATTCTTCATTAATTTCTCGTCCTGAAGATGGATCCCTGTTGGGATTCGAAACGTCGACCATTGTTTTATGATACTGTGGATAATCAAGGTTTATAGAGTATCTAATAAGGTATGAGGGCCAGAAATAGCTATGTGGGATTGATTATGCATGAAAAGTAGAATAGGAATGAAGTATTAAGAACATGGTTTTAAGAATATGGATATGAGAGGGTGAAATACATAAATCACATGTCTTACAATAGTTTTCTTATTATAATTTCCCAAAATTTTAACAAATTAAAAAGTTTGAAGCTATTTTTACATCATGTTTACCTTTTGGAATTGGTGAATAGGACATGATTTGATGGTTGATTTGGTTTTGATTTTTCCCAGGTACTCCGCTTCATAATGTGTTGACCACCACTTTGACCTTGCTCTATAGACTGTATCTTTTTCATGTGGAAGACTTGTTTTTCCAATTTCTCTCAAATGCAAAATCAAATTCTCTTGAAATTTTCTGAGGTTGTTACCATTAATATTATGCATATTCTCACAATAAATCTCGACCAATGGGTGCACAAATCTCGAGAAAATCGAGAAATGGATGTAGACGATGACGACCCATTTCTTGAAAAATTCATACTGGAATTTATTGAAATATGGTGTATTTATTTACCCTACAATGATGCATTTTCCCTACAAATTTCACGACCAATGGATGCACAATTTACAAGATATGGTCAAGTCAATTTCTTCCCTGTTTCACCCTTCACACTACCGTATGTTGCAACAAAAACATATGCCACGAATTAATTTTAAGGCCAAATTGACTGTTTCAAAAGGGAAACAATGTATTTTTACCTTTTTTATTTCCACATGCCTTTAGAATCCACTTTTGATGAAGAAAATGAGTTTCTTCACAAAAATACAAAATGTTGTCTTGATGTGCGCACAATAGCGAAAAATGAGAATCTTCCTTAAAATCCCAACTCAAATGTCTTGTAAAATTGCTATTTTTTTGAATTTTTATTGCATATTACTCAATTTATCATACTCTAAGAAAACCCAGTGTCTCATAGTTTTTTATTTCTGCTCCAATATCTTGTAATATTTGTGTCAAAACTGTCTTGGAACAACCTGCTACAACAAAAAAAATTAGGCTACTACAACAATAGTTGCAGAAAATGATAATTTCAGTAGATATCTCTGTTTTTCTTTGGAAAGTTATTTTCTTTGAGTGTAATCTGCTGATTTGGGCTGTGTTATGTATGATGAAGTAGCAATCATGAAACACGATGCATGTTTGACTGAAATAAACCCAATTTTGTTGGTTTTCTTGAAAATGAAATGAATGAAGAGGAGTTGTAGTGGTGCCATCATGCTTCTTTTGAATGAACATGTTGCTACAAGAATTAATAAAATATTCTGCTTCAAGTTGTTTTTGATTCCATAAAACCATTTCATTTTCATCAAAACCAGAATTTATGGTACAATTCTTACCATGCGAATGAATGTGCCGAATTCGAGCATGGAAATAAATCATTGGATTACCGATCACTGATGAAAATCATTAACCAATGTGAAAAAACTCATTGATAATGTAAATGAGTGTCAAGGTACTTGAGTGCATCTCAACAGGGATGAATGAATGTGTTGAAGTTGTCACTGCAAGATTTGAAAATCAAGAGATATTGTTGTATTCCCATTGTTGTCAACGAGGAGGCTTGCCATTGATGTATGCAAGTTCCAAGGCACTCCAAATGATCTATAATATTGATCCTAGATAAGGTGTTGAAGTCGATGGGACAAGATCTATTGGAAGGTGGGACTTAATGAATCCCACATCAACCAAATCAAGCATAGAAAAAAAGTTATTTGAAGAACCATAATAAAATATTGAAACCATCATAAATTGTAGAACTTATTGTGAACGTTGCTCGCCAGTTTCCCGATTTTCAAGAAAATCTCATGTCCAATTGCACCAACAAGCTGGTTTTCACAATATGACTTATTTTTTCTTTAATTTTTTTTTCCTACTCTACTTGAGAAAGAAGTCTCGTTCAAGTATATGAATACTTACAATGGAACCATGTGCGTAACAAGATGATAGATAAACTAATATGAAGGTTTAAAAAATACACTTTGATATGTACCAGTATATGAGAGACCAACTACCTTGATTGAGATGACGTCAAAAAATATTGAAGAATTTAGCACTGGGATATGATGACTTTCTTGAACCAAGATTAAATGTAATATCATCTTCCTTGGCTTCCTGCTATCATGCCATGAAAATCTTCAGAAATGTGAACTTAATTTATAGAATCTGGTGATAGGCATGCAAGAAACTTTTCAATCTCAGGTTCCCACAACAGCTCTTCATAAACATGCATCCATGATTCTTGGACCTCATCTGAATCTTATTCTATTGGATGTTGTTCTTAAATTACAATTGGAGAATAATTTTGCAATACCTCGACGTTGTAAGAGGATTGAGGTGTTTTATTGTCGGGGATCTGAAATGGTTGTGCAGGTAGTGGAGTGGGAATGTTTCTTTGGGGTGCTTGTGTGGTTGGTAATGAGAAAGGTTGAGGGTTAATGTTGTGAAAACATATCAAAAATAGAAGAAAAGAGAGATCAACACCTTAGAAATCAACCACTTCAAGGGGGAAACCTCCAATACATTACATAAATGAACAATTCTTGGATGCTACAAATGACCAAAACCTCCTTCTATATATAGGAGTCCATGGGGCCACAATATAATCCTAGCCTACCTAACAATAATAATTTAAGGGCACAATAATAACAATATGGGGGTTACAGGGGTACAATAATAACAATAAGGGGGCTATTCTAATAAAAATAAGGGATTAAACTAGTAATATAGGGACCTAACATGCTCCTCTCCTTCAAAAAAGTGTTGTTCTCAACGCTTGAGTAGCTCTGGGTGCTTCTGTATAAAATTCTCATTCTCCCATGTAGAATCTTCAGTGGGTAAGTTCTTCCACTTGATGAGATACTCTAAAATTGATCGATTTCGTAGTTGTCAAGTTCTTGTTTCCGTGACTGCTTCAGGTTCCAATATGACTTTTCCTTCCTCATCAAGTTCTGGCAATATTATTTGAACTATAATATTTTCACCTATAACCTTCTTTAAGCATGAAACATGGAAAACTGGATGCATTCGCGAAGAAGCAGGAAGCTCAAATTTGTATGCCATAGTACCAATATTTTTCAACACCTTGTAAGGACCATAGTACTTTGGCAATAATTTATTTTCCTTCTTATCTTTCTTGAGGGAATTTTTTTTTGTATGGTTGTAGCCATAAAAATACCCAGTCTCCTACATCAAAACTTATCTCCTTGCGATATTAATCTACCCGTTGTTTCATTCGATTTTGTGCCAAATTTAGGTTATCCTTTAAGAGTTGGAGAACTTCTTGATGCTCAATGTGATATTCCACTGATTGAACCTTAGAATTTTCTCTTAAATATGATGTGATGGACGGTGGATGATATCCATAAAGTTCCATAAATGGGGTCATTTTTGCTGCAGTATGGAAGGAAGTGTTATACCACCATTCAGCGAGAGGTAACCACTTGACCCATTTTGTTTGTTTATCAGATACAAAGCAATGAATATATCCTTCCAAAAATTTATTCACTATCTCAGTTTGACCATCAGATTGAGGATGATAAGATGAGCTATGAGCTAGTTGAGTACCCAAACAAGAAAATAAATCTGTCCAAAAATTTCCAATAAAAATGGGATCTTTGTCACTCACAATAATCTTTGGGTTTCCATGTAGCTTTTGAATTGTGTTCATAAATGTAGTAGCAAATGTACTTGCTTTAAATGGATGAGATAATGCACAAAATTGTGCATACTTGGTAAGTCTATAAACTTCCACCATGATGACACTCTTTCCTTCAGACTTGGGTAAACCTGTGATTAAATCCATTGAAATCTCCTCCCAACGTTGACTTGGAATGGATAAAGGTTGTAGAAGACCCGAGGTCTTAATTTTCTCAACTTTATTTTTCTGGAAAACCAAACATTCCGTTACAAACTTTTGAATATCAGATTTAAGTCCATCCAAAAAAAATTCTTTCTTCACCTCGTGGTAAGTTTTTAAAAATCCCGAGTGACCTCCTAAAGGAGAAGTGTGCAATTCCAAAAGAATATTTTGTTTTAGTTGGGAACTCTTACAAAGATATAAGCGATCTTTGTACCATAAGGAATAATTTTTCCAACTAAATGTATCGGATGTGCTAGGATCTTGTTGCAACTTTTGAATGAATGTCCACACTTCTTCGTCCTTCTTCCATTCATCCCTTGCTTCAGTTATCCAATCTGGTTGGATAATAGAAATGGCACAAAGCAATGCTTCCACCTCTTCATTATTTCTTGAGAGTGCATTTGCAACAAAATTTAGCTTCCCTTTTTTGTAGATTATTTCAAATTCATAACCCAACATCTTTGTGACCCATTTTTGTTGCTCTTCTGAAGATAGTCTTTGTTCCAAAAAGTGTTTAAGACTATCATGATCAGTTTTTACCTTGAAGTATCTTCCCATTAGGTAAGGTCGCCATTTATTTAGTGCATGTAGTATTTATAACATTTCCTTCTTATAAATAGCTTTCTGTAAATACTTTCCTTTGATTGGACGACTTTCAAAAGAAATGGGTCTTCCTTCTTGCATTAAAATAGCACCAATTGCATTTCCTGAGGCATCGCATTCCACAATAAAGGTTTTTGTGAAATCTGGCGTAGCTAAGACCTGTGCTAGGCACATTGCCTCTTTGAGATGTTCAAAGGCCTTAGTTGCTTCAAGAGTCCATGAAAATGTATCTTTCTTCAATAATGTTGTTAGAGGTGCTGCTATTCTCCCATAATTCTTAACAAACTTGCGACAATACCCTGTTAACCCGAGAAATCCTCACAACTGCTTTATAGTTGTGGGGAATTTCCATTCCTTAATGGATTTAATTTTGTTAGGGTCTACCTTAACACCCTCGTGAGATACAATATGACCCAGATATTCCACCTCTTGTACTCCAAAGAAACATTTGGATGCTTTTGTATATAATTGTTTCTCCTGCAATAGTTTGAGCACCCTGTCAACATGTTGAACATGATCCTTCCAAGACCTACTGTAGATTAGTATAACATCAAAAAATACTAGAACAAATTTTCTAAGGAAGGGCTTGAAAATGGAATTCATCAACCCTTGAAATGTAGAAGGAGCATTGGTAAGGTCAAAAGGCATGATCGAAAATTCATAATAACCCTCATGAGTTCGAAATTCTGTATTCGGAATATCTCCAGTCTTCATTATAATTTGATGATATCCTGAACGAAGATCCAACTTGGTAAAATAAATTGCTCCATGTAATTCATCTAATAATTCATCAATTATAGGAATGAGAAATGTATCTTTAATAGTGAGATTATTGAGCTCCCTATAATCTGGACACATGCGCCATGATCCATCCTTCTTGTGCACCAATACTGCCGGAGCAGAGAAAGAACTTTGACTAGGTTTAATTATACCAGCCTCTAACATTTCTGCAATCATACGTTCAATTTTTCTCTTTTGGACATAAGGATATCTATAAGGCCTGATGTTTGGAGGAACACTTCCTAGAATAAAATGAATAACATGATCATGATCATGAATAGGTGGGATTCATTTGGGAGTTTCAAACAACTTGTAATGATTGTCCAAGACTTTTTGGAGATTGGCAGAAATAGATGCTTTTGATGTTGGAACTTCTAGTGAGCATAATTGTGCAATTACGCCTCGTTGTTATTTATTTAGAAGCTTTGTCATGACATTAGAGTTTATTATCTTTCTTGGCTTCCTTGTGCTACCCCGTAATTCGACTTTCTTTCCTTTTGAAAAACATTTCAAGAAAATTTCTTGAAAATTAAAAGGTATCATCCCCAAATATTGTAACCATTGTACTCATAATACAACATCAACGCCTCCCATTGGAACGGAAAGCATTAGAATATTCAACACATATTCCCCCATGGTTAGCTTGATATTATGGCATTTTCTAGAGAAATTTATAGTTCCTCCATTTGCAACCATCACTTGACATTCTGGTGCTGGGTATAGGAAACAATTCAACTCCTTAGCTACCTTACAATGAATAAAATTATGGGTAATACCCGAATAAATCAACACTATTACCTTTTTCTTCTTGATATGTCCTTCTATCTTGATATTTTGAGGAGTGGTAATTCCTGCCAATGCATTACTTGAAATGGTCAGACTCATTTCTTCCTCTCCTAGGGTTGGTTCCTGGTGTATATCCTCTTCTTTTGAAGATTCTTGTTCATTTTCTTCTTCCTCTTCACAATCTATGTAATATAATTTCTTCTCAGCACACTTATGACCTTTAGTGTATTTTCTATCTCAACTATAGCAAAGCCCTTTTGCTCTTTTTTCTTCCAATTGTTGTGGTTTCAACCTTGTAGTTTGTGGAAGTCTAGGAGTAGGAACACTTCCATCTTTATAGATGTGAGTGGTAGGCTTCCTTGTCGCCATAATTTTACATTCAATTTTTCTTGCCAACCTAAATGCCTTCTCTAATGAACCAAGTTCCCAAAAGTGAACTTCATGTTGGATATTATCCTTTAAAATCTATATGAAGACATTAATCTTGTGTTCCTTTGGAAGTTACCTTTATATTCAATTTTTGGAAGTCCTCAATGTGCTCCACCACTGAACCCTTTTGTTTGAGACTTATCAATTGGCTAAAGAAGGTGTTGCTCTTTGTGTCCTCATAATGTGCTATCATTTCATCCGTAAAAATTGACCAAGTGAAATTTTTTTTATGGGAGCAAAGCCATCGATACCATAAAAATGTATTATGTTCTAAATGTAAAGTTGCAATGCATACCTTTTGTGTGTTTTGCACATTATTGAGATCAAAATATTGCTCCATATGTAGTATCCATGTTATAGTATCCTTGCCATCAAACTTCCTCATATCCATATTTGGAATATGGTGGTTCTTCCATACAACATTAGAGTTTATGAAATCGCGATTAACATCTATTTTGTTCTCATCATGAGTTTCTTCTACTATTTTTTCGCCATTAGGAATAATTTCTTGTATCAACTTTGTCAAACCTTCCAAGTCTGCTTTTTTATCATTCTTCATGTTTTCCATGTTGACTTTCATTTTTTCTTCCATGCCCTCCATCTTAGCTTCCACGCCTTTCTTCAAACCATACATATTATTCTTCAAACCATCCATCTTTGCTTCCACGCCTTTATTCAAAACTTTCATTTCATTTTTTGTTTGTCTTTGCGAGAGTGAAATTTGGTGCACTTGCTCTTGTAATTTTGATAGATCATGTTGCAATTCTTCATATTCATGAGTCATAGTAGAGTATTCTGAGGGCTTAATGGGTGTTGAATTCTTTTTTGGAGGAATTTTAGAACCCAATACTGAAATATATGCTCAATAGGCCCTTGGAATCACTTCAAAGTGATTTTTTACACAAGACTTATGCAATTCAGAAAAAAATACACACCTTTTTCTTTCTTTTGAGGAGCTCAATATTGAAACTAAATTATATCCGTGATTTAGGATCTTCAATATTTGAAATTTGGCCCTGAATTAGCCCTCTAAATCTTCTTTCGAATGCCACAGGTCTGACCTGATTTGGATTCTTCAAGACAAAGTTATGCCCAATCTCTCATGATGACCTAATTATGGACTGGTTCAGTAGAGTGAACTTGTATGACTTGCCACGTCTCACTGTTTCCTCCTTCAGCTCTAAAATTGATATACCAAAAACTACAGTCCATATAATTGCAAATTTTTTTTATAGAATCCTAATCCGATGCTCAGAGAGAGAGAGTTATGACGTTTTTCCCACGGTCACCTCTTTGAGATGAAATTTTTGAGCCTGAAACAATCCTAACCTCCACAGATCATATCTCCAATAATATTGTGAACAAAGATCTAAAAATTTTACGGGCGGTTCCTAGGGATTTCAGCTTTGCAGTATAAAAATTTCAGCTTATGAAACTTTGTATACGAAAAGTTATAGCGAAAATTCCACGATGGCTTGTTTTAGTTGAAATTTTGGAGCCTAAAAAAACCCTAAATTCCATAGATTATACGTCCCAAAATAATGTGAATCAATCTATGAATTTTTTCCACAAAGTTCCTTAGGATTTCGGATTTTCTCTATGAAAATTTCAGCTTCTGAAACCTCGTAGAAAAAGTGTTATAGCGAAAATGGTGCGATGACTTGTTTGGAGCAGCAAAACCCTAGAATCCAAAGCTCGAATAGGAAATGTTGTGAAACCAGCTCCAAAAATAGAAGAAAAGAGAGATAAACGCCTTATAAATCAACCACTTCAAGGGGGCAGCCTCCAATACATTACATAAATGAAAAATTCTTGGATGCTACAAATGACCAAGGCCTCCTTCTATATATAGGAGTCCATGGGGCCACAATATAATCCTAGCCGACCTAACAATAATAATTTAAGGGCACAATAATAACAATATTGGGGTTACAGGGATACAAAAATAATAATAAGGGGGCTATACTAATAACAATAAGGGTCTAAACTAGTAATATAGGGACCTAACAGTGAAACTGATGTTGTGGTGGAGGTGAATGGTATGAATAACATTAATGTTGGTATTGAGGATAGTGAGGAAAATATTGAGGATATGGTGGATTTCCTCTATAAGGATCTTTCCAACCTAGTTTCCAAGATTGGCTTTGAGGTTGGGATTGAGATTTCCAAGGCAAGGGTGTTTTCCAATTACTTTGAAATTGTTGTTCATAACCTTGAAATTGAGAATTAAGATCTTGCATAGTACTAGTTTGATGAGGTTGCCATGGTCTTCTTAGAGCTACATAAAAAGATTGTTCCAGTGTTTGATTTGCTCCATGGTAAAATTTATTTAACCCTAGTAATGGTTAGAGTATTGTAATTTACAGTATCACAAGGTGACTGTGTATTTCTTATTTTCAAATTTCCATATTGTACATATATTTCAATATTAAAAAGCATTTCCAAAAAAGATAAAAAAAAAACAAAAATAAGAAGAAAACAAGGTGTTAAAAAATGAAAATAAAGCCGCACACAAAAAATGAATAATTCTGAAAGTACTGCAAATCGAAATGCCACTAATATTGAGAAGAGTTTGTTCAATCATACAACTTAATCATGATTTTACAATTTTTGAATTTTCTCCTGATAGGTTATAAAATGAAGATTTTCCAAACCATTTAATCTTGGCTTATCAGTAGATAGGTAGAAAATGACATTGGTTCAAAAGCCTAATCTGAACCAATAGGAGAAATAAGGGATAGGTGATAGGTTAGAAATTTAAAGAAAAATGATTTCAGGGTCAGCAAATATAAATGCACCCTAAAAATAAGAAAAAAGGTTAGGTTTGTATTTTGGGTAGGTATATTTACTGGAAAAGAGAAGGGAGAAAAATGTAAAGTTCATTCCATAAATAAGCAGCCTGAAAAATTGCTTGTTATATACCTATGATAACAAAAGAGGAAGTGAAAGAAGAGAAATCAAAGTGAAAGGAAAAATTATGCTCTAAAGGTCCAAAAAGGGGGTGTTTTTATAAAGTTTGGAAACCTTATGGTATGTTTTTTTATCCCTAAGTATCGACTACATGCATTTATTTTTCTACCCTGCCCCTTTCATATTTTCTTTATCCTAAAGTTTTCATTACCCCTCGACCCTCATGTCCCGACCCCAGACATCCCATCACCTGTCCCGTCATACCTCACGTCACTCGTCCCCACTGAAATTAACCACCCTGCATCTTCCCTCATATCTGCGCACTTGCCACACATCCGACGATCCACATATCATTTTGCACCCCCCCCGCTCCCCCTCACCCTCTGAACGTTAACAGTGGGGGGGGGCGATCGCAAATGCGTACCCAATACCACCCATCCGGCTACATGTCGCACCCCGAGGCTTTTCCCCCCCCCCCCCCCACCAATACAACTTACCGCCTCCACCCCCCTCCGAAAGTAGTTTTCGCCTCCACATAAAACCATTCCCCCATCGAACGTTAGCTTATCCGTTGCCTGCTCTTTCCATGCCACGTCCTCGTTGACCTATCCCCCTGTCCAATTGCATTCACTCCCACTGAGATGGTCGTTGCACCATGAATGGTCAGACCGTTTTCCAACAGACCTATGCCACCTCAAAGTCTCACCAATCATAGATTAAAAGATGAATTCACGCCTGATACACGGTTTATTGTGTTTATTCTAATTAAAAGTTGTAGAGATCGAATTTGCTAAGAATTACAGGAAAGATCATAGGTTTAACAAATTGTTGCAAGGGAACTTGTGTCCACCAAAGGTATCAACAACTCTCACCCAACCAGGTCACAGTTTCACCGTCAAAGAATTTTGATCGTGGTCCCTTATATTCTCTCCATTTCCCAATAGAAAATTTCCCCCCTCTCTTCTCCCTTTTCTTATATCCCATTCTCCATTGCAGATTGAAGATACGTTACAAAATATTAACCATGCCTCCAAATAAGGACCAGGAACCTTTCAAACCTATGGTATACCCACAATTGGATTTAAATCATATAACCCTGGCAGACCGAGATTACAAAATTCATGAGGCATAGTCAGACTTCGACTTGTTCAATGTCTACTGTTGGCTCGATGAAAAATTTCTTGATGAAGCCGATGATATCAGCCTGTGGGAGACCTAGTTTCCTCTGTACATTTTTCCCAAGACCCACAATTGCCCCGAATTCATCAGAAAATGCCAGGTATGCTATGATATCAATCAGAGGACCATAGTCACCCTAATAGGAGAAATCATGTTCACCATCAATGCCCAGTCCATTCAGCAAATGATGTAGGCCCCAACACATGAAAAACCAGTCCCCTTTTCTTATGAATCCCTTAGGGAAATTTATCAAAGAATTGATTTTTTCAGCAGAGCCAAAACTCTACAACTTTTCATGGAAATTGATGCACCAATGCCTATAAAAAACCCAACCTACCCTACATCTATTTTTCCTGAAAGAACCAAGAATATTTTCATTATCCTTTCTTATTTATTGGGCTATCAATATGATCAGTGGGTCGATGAAGCTGTGATAGGATTTTTGTCCATTCTCTCCTCATAAGCTAAGCCCACAATCATGTTTAATTATGCCCAGTTTCTTGCAGATGCCATTCAGGAATTTTTTTTTTTAAAGTTTCACACAGAGGAGGTTTTCAATTACACCTCTGTGTTGGTCTATATGTTTGTGTATTTCTAGTCTAGCAGATTTCAATTTCAGATGACCAAGGTAAATGAAGATGATGAGGCTCAATCTATCATCTTCTGGACACCCTGCTGTTTAAGGAACATAAGAGCTACACATATAAGTATTTTGTGGATTTGTTTTTGCATTCAGCTATCAGCACCCTCAACAGTGCAATAGAGCCCAGGATAAGTGAAGAGATCAGGAAAACCATTCAGCTAACAAAGTAGGCGAAGACAGCAGATTGGTACTTGTACCAAAATTACACAGATATTAAAGTTTATGGGAGTGAGCTAACTCCTTACAAATTGCCAAAGTTCCTCTCTATGAGGGTCTTTTCATTGGAGTACATAAGGAAAATGATAGATGCAGATGAGCTCCACTTTATTTCTACAAAGAAGAAGGCTCAGTTCAATATCAAGACACAATTTGGGCCTTTCATCTGCAACAACAGAGCAGTAGTAGAAGAAGAAGATAAGATACTGAAGGGGATGGGTTTCAGTCACAATTTCACTTGGTCTTATGACCTTGCAGGGATTATCTCCAAGAAAGGGTGGAAACAAGATCCACACCCTATGCTCATACACACAGACCTGCAATTAAGCAGTATGTCAACCAAATAGAATGGGTGGCCAACACCCTCCAAGAAGATGAAGAACAAATGATCTTGTTGGCTTGGGGAGTCCTGACCCAGGTTCGAAGGTTAAGGTTTTCCTTCAAACCCCTATACTACTGGCCCTTTCGACAGTGGCCTGCTTGTGCAGGCCAAAGTCTCACCCTAAGCAGTATGGAAGGGTGCTGGAACCAGGTTTTCGCATCCTGGGAGAGGGTAGGTAAGTAAAGAAGAGTTGCGTTCACCCTTATAGTTACCTGATATTGTATCATAGAGCCCAAATATACTGATATCCTTTGCATCCACGTGCGCAATACCAATTATAATCACAATAACTAAGAGATCATAAAATTATAGAACATTACCGTAGTTATCATATAAAGCATAACATAACAGATCCAGATCGCAGCATAAACAAGTAACACAAGTACTTCCGCAGCTTAAATCAATAACATAGAAGCATACATACTCACTCAGATACCACATATTCACACCAACATTAAGTCCAATAGATTCAGATATTCCAACAACCTTCCGCATTCATTAATCCTCCAGATTTACTTACAATACCCAAAACCCAACCTGTGCACACAATAGCAGGGTCCGCACACAGCAGGACAGAGGTTCTCCGTGCACACAACCAATAGGAGTCCTTACCCAACCAACCCTACAGATCTAACAGTTCACACGTAGCATAAATTCCAATTCATTCCTGCCTTACCACTCAAAAAGGTTCAACTATTTATACTATTTTAGCCTACGCATCCAATGGTCCACAAACCGTGGTTTGCAGACTCTTGGTCTACCCTTAGGGGCTTTGACCCACCCCTAAAACCCCTGCATTAGACTAAATATAATAAAAAATGTACAAAATGGACTAGATTCACAGCTTTGTAGGAGACCCTATTCCAACAATCCCCCAACACAATCTTGTGACTCATCTCGAGTCACTCAGATGGTGGGGTCTCCACCCGCACTTGCAACAGTTTGATCGCTTCAGCTAATGGGGGCAGCACGAATTCGCTTTGGGCAACAACATTCTGGGCAATGTCAACCAATTTCTGTGAAATCGGGCCTTCTATCGCAGCGGTGACACTTTCCAGGGTCTGGTTGAGCTGCTTCAATGCCTACACGTCAACTCGCAATAGCTTAAGGGCGTCAGCAACCCAAGGCTTCAAGCGGTCGTTGAGGGCCTTCTTCTTATGTCAAATCTCTTTTGTCTTAGCTGGGAGGTCTTGGCTGGTTTGCAATCGTGCCAAGCGCTGATTAGGAACCAACGTGGGTAGGGTGGCTTCCAATGTTTCAAACATCTCCTTTTTCTGCTGCAGGACCTGGGTTATTTCACGTAGGAGCGGATCGCGTTGAACCTTGGTCCATAGTTGCATGGTAGTTTCCAGTAGTTGAGCACCTTGTGTGATCTTCCCCGTGATGACATTCGTAGCTACGGTGACTGCCCACACCTCCGGAGGTGTTTCAGGCTGCAATTTAGCCTACAGATCGGCAATTTGCTGCCCCATCCATGACTTAACCTCCACAACCTCCATTCGTGATGCCTTCAATGCAGCGACCAATGCTTCAGTCTTTGCTTGGGGCATAGTGGTAGTTGAAATATTTGTAGGAACTTCTGTGCAGAGCCGGTGAATGAAGATTTTGAGCTTTGTTTACTGTGCGATAGCGAAGGATATTTCGACGCTCTATGTTGTGATGGTTTGCTTGGCCGTACTGAGTTGTTGGCGCACTTGGTGGTCCCGATGGTGGATCTCCTGAAACACGGCGGTGTTGAGGCCCTGCAATGCCTCATGGGACAACTTGGCTAGATTCAACTACATTGCTGCACTGGCTGGGAGTTGCATTCCCAGGTTAGGTGGGCTGATCACAAGGGCGACGTAGGTAAGGAGTAGAGACAACTTTCTGCTGTGGCTAGTGCTACGTTGCTGGTTGCTACTGGAGTACGTACCTGAATTACACTAGTCTACAAAGTGCAGAGCTCGACCTGGATGGTCTCAATCACAACTTTATATTGTCCTCCAAGGTAGCCCATTTTTCCTCTGCGGCCAAAGTGACTGCGTCCGTAATCTGTTCGAGGTCTCCATCAGTTAGTGTGATGGTCTCATCACGTTATGCCCACTGAGAGCATTGCTTCTTTCGGGACCCTTTGACAAGCTCGCCCGTTCGTTTCGTACCCGGGAGGGGGGTGGTACCTTCGATTTTCAATCCTCCTATGCCCAGGTCTGGTTGTGAGTTGACTTGGGTCTCAGCCTCGATGTCCTTCCCAGTGGTCTTCTTTGGCTGTGTATCCTTTTTTTTCTGCAGTTCCCGAGTCCTTCCCTGTAATCTTGCTTGGGCCTCCAGTATCCTTGATAAGGACAAGCGGGGGCACCTACGTCGTGCTAGTTCCTTCGGTGCCCCTCGCACCAGTTTTGAAGTCGATCTTCTAGGCAGGAGGCCAGAGCGCAATTACTCTGTCAATCTCTTCGTCGGCTACTAGATAAGGGAGTAGGGTCCAAGTTTTATCTTGGGCTTTGATTTGAATGTTGTGCATGTTAACCTGGAATTCCGCAATACCCTTGTATCCGTCGTATACTATTGGGGACAACCGGGGTCAAGAGTTGATGGCTACTGCCAAGCTGCTTTGAAAGAGGACCCCGAAGACTTGGTTATCCTCTATGCACTACGCATCATTGGAGTCCCATAGATGGGCATACCGAGCCCCTTCACACATTTATGGAGTGAACTTAGGGAGGAACAACTCCACAGGGCCTTCCTAGGCGACCAGTGCTATAAGGAACAATAACCAGGAATAGCCAAAGGCCTTTCCCTACTCCTGAGATTCACGAACGTTGGTCAAAAACTCATCGCATAAGTATTGGGCCCAATTGAGGGAGACCCCCTTCGCACGTTGGCTTGCTAACTAAATGGCATAAGCATGGGAAGTTGCGACCTGACATTTCCTCATTAGCTTGAAGGCTAATAGCATGGTACCCAACTGTGTAGTAGGGTCACTGATAGACTTGATGAAGAAGCCCTGCATATTTCTTTCCACATGGTATGTATGATGCACATATTCAGCAGTTTCTCCTTCGTATTTCTTTCCCACGCATTCCAAAGGGTGTGGTCCTTTCATGGGAAGGCCAGTAATTCTTTGAACCAACGTAGCATCAATGGGGATTTTGTCTCGAATCCATAGGAAACCATCATGTATCAGGGAGAGCAACTGTCAGGCCAGCCGATCTGTAACATTGTAGTGGCCAAAATGGGGCATTCGTATTAGGTTCAGGAGCCTAGATCCAGCCAATCCATGTACCCAGTGCTGGGGAACAACTATGACCCCATCATTTGCATAGATTGTGTCAAAGTACAACTCGGGGGCTAGTTCAGGGAAGGCTTCAAAATTCGCCAAGTCGTGATTGTCAAATTTGACCTCATGGAGCCTTTCACAAGGGTCACTAAGGAAGGGGACCTCTCCCGGGATGAGTGGAGTTTGCAGATAGGAGATCAGGCCATCAAGGTTCTTTGGTGTGCTTGTCGAAGGTCTTTGTGGTCAGACAAAGGGAGGTAACCAGCTGATCAGTTCGGTGGGCTGGGCCTCCTCCTGTGCAGCTTGAGCCCCTGGCATTGCCCGCGGGGATTTGACATTTCTCGGGGAAGTCCTCGGCTTCAATCCCTCCCATTTTGTAGGTTTGGGGGGCTTGCTTGAGCTCTACACTTTTTCCTTTCCCTTCCTTGTGACTGGTGTGGAGAGAACTTCTTCAGCTTCGGATTCAATTTCCACAACTTCTTCAGTTTCTTGGTTCCCCAAAGCCACAGGTTCATAAGGCTTAGCAAGGTTCGTAGCCATCATCTTGGCATGAAAAAAAAACTCTGGGTTGCTACTATCTGAGGGGGTATTTTTCTTGGACATGAAGCAGACACTATAAACACAGAGTGACTTGCAACACAAAATATTCACGGTAAGATATGCCAAGTACAAGTTATACAACTGATATGGAACCCTTGTCTGGACTGTTCAACCCGTTTTATAGCCATAAGGGCTAACCAACGGTTGGGCGAGCCTCATGTGAAACTTACCATCTGTTAAACGGTAAAAATTATGTGGAAAGCGCCACATTAATTACTATATCTCCGCTCCTTCCAATGGTAATTTATGCTTTTTACCAGATTTTACTATTCCAACGGCTATTTTTCACACCTCCTGTGTGCTCAGCATACCTGTTATGCTTGGATTAACCACCCCCATCTCCTACGCATCATCCCCCAACACAGGCTTGTTCCCTAGGTACTTTAGAACCAGATACATGTTCGCCTGACGTGCGTCATTCTAACAGAACCGGGCATCCTTCATAAGCAAGTTCCATAGAGGTGCTGTGATCAATATATATTTGCGAATGAAATTCCTGTAATAACCTGCGTGTCCGAGGACTGACCGTATTTGTTTCCTTGTTTTAGGAGCCATGAAAACTTTTCCTACCGTATCTGTGTCCCCAACCTTAGCCAATGTAGGGTGCGACCCAATGCTACCAATTCGCAGCTTGAGCGGTCTGGTAACTGTGCGTATCTCCTTCAATTCTGAGACAGAGACAGCTCGTGGATCATCCCAACACTCTTGTAAGGCTAGGATGTGGTCATCATCCATGTCTAGCATCTGTTATTCCCATGTTGGTACCTTAGGTGCGACATACGGAGCCGATTCACCACATACCACCGTATCAATATCCTGCAGAGCTGCGTTGAGCACCTCCATTCCCCCTACTAACCCAAATGTCCCCAGGAATTCATCCTTCAATGCCTCCCAGTGGAGGGTGTGATGGTGTAGCTCCGCATATAAATACCATGTGGTGGGAAGTGGTCCCAAGACATGAATAAACAGATGAACCCACTCTTCTGTGGTCCTGTCGCACCAACCCTCCATCCAAGCGAACATATATTTGCGCGGGTCTTCGGGGCCGAGGTATGTTTGGACACGTAGGTGATGGGGCGGTTCAAATCACAAGATCATCATATCCCGACACTCTTCCCAGTCCTGGAATGCCTCCTTATGTGTGTCCCACCACTTCGTAGGTGTCTTACACATGGCAAGGTTCAGGGCTCCTAGCCTTCGTCCACTTGGAACCTCAGCTTCAAATGCTTGAAAAAATTCCCTAATATTACTAGAACCATCAAATTAGGGTAGGTCTCTTACCTTTGAGGAAATGCAGCAAAATTCCTTTGTGACCCGAAGGCATCGCAGCGCAGAGACATCATGTAATTGATTTTTCTAGTTCTCCATCTCCCTGTCGGAGTCGAAGAAGCAGTCACTGGATTTTTCCCAGTAGAGTGCACCATCTGCCATAGGGTTGATCCAATCTTCATCCCGTGCAGTCAACTTATAAATGTGATCTACATCCTCTTCGTCGCGCATCGGCTCTGTATACCGTTCGCCCTATGCAAGATCTAATGGCACTATCACCCTTGTACCATTACTTTCAAATACCATGCTTCGCTTCTTCAGGTTAATGATGCCTCCCATATTGATGGCCCAATCCAAGCCTAAGAGTAGAGGGTAGGGGACCGCATCTTCTACAATATGAATTACTTCAAAATCAGCCTGGACCTTGATCCCTGCAATATCTACCACGACCTTTGACAATCTCCCCAAGGGTATGATATTCTGCTGATTGGCCATACGCAGCTGTATAGTGGACCATTCTAGCTTAGGTTCCCCCATTTGTTGCCAAGTCTTTTTAGGTAATACATTTGCATCTGACCCTAGGTCCAAAATAACCTGATCCATCTCATAATCACCAATCTGCGTAGTCAACCACATCTCCCTACTAGTGCGTTTCTTATATTTGTATAGTTTATGCACGTCCTTGATTTATGGAGGTAGGCTAGGTTGTGCTACATAAATATCTATTAATGCTTGAAGATTTTCCATAGCCTTTGGGTTGCGAAGCAACTTCATACATGCTTGTAAAAAGAGTTTGACCTCCTCATCTGTCTTGAGGTTTCCCGACGGCTGAGAAGTAGATGCCTCTGCCTCAGCAAAGTATTTGTGAGCTGTGACAAATGTTTCTTTTTTCTTTTTTAGATCCAAACCTTCTTGCTTGATAACTGCTTGTCGGATCAGAGGTGCGGTCGTAGTCTTCTCCCTAGGTCCCCCGGTGGCCATCCCACTACGTGTTACGACATTCATGCTTAGATCTTTATCTCACAATTCAGACTTAACCCTCTGCACATTCTGTGTAGGTGTCGGCTGCTTCTCCTGCATTGTTCCTATTAAGATTGGATAGTCTTCAATCGCATGGCCCAGCTGTCTGCAATACCGGTAGGACTGCCTCGTAGGGTTTTGATAGTCCCTGGAAAAGTTTCCTACTTCTCCACAGTTATAACAGATTAGTTTCCCTCGTCCTTGACCTATGCATCCACCTCCACCTATGCTCGAGAGGAATATTGGCAAGGATGGATCCGACTGTACCCTATAGATATTCCCTCGATCAATCATCAAATCATACGTTCGATAGTTCTGTTCATTGTGTCCTACCGATCTGCAGAACCTGCACCATTGCTGCTTTACTTCTGGGACATATGCAGCAAGGCGGAGGAAGTGGTTTGTCTCACGCAGCCCCACAACGCGACAATCATCGCACCATAGCGCCGGCCCACTTGATCCTGCAACTTCCCTAGGGTGCAACGGGCTAGGTCCCCTGGCCTGCATATAGTTTTCTAATAGAGGGAAGTTATCCTTGGTGTGACCATTCGTCCTGCATTGTATGCACCATCTTTCAGGGCTAGCCTCTACTCCTCACTCCTTTCGCATATTCTGGATCTCCATGTGCATCGCCTCTTGTTGTCCTTGGATCTGTTGTATGCCCAGCTGGGTATTATCTCTGGGTGCAACTTCTAACTTCATAGTGACCTCCAAGGATTTTTCCTATGATTCTAAAGTTTGGTAACCCATAGGTACGCGTAGGTGAGGCAGCAACATAGCAATGAACCATTACACGTGCTGTCTGTAATCATACTGAAATAATCCTTCTCTGATCACCTTCTTTAGTCATTGAACGGCCTCCCACACAGACTCAGAAGGCCCTTGCTTGAAATCCTTTAGATCAACCACTATTTGAGAGTAGGGCTTAGGCTTCTTGAATTGTTGTTTCAAGGCGTTCTTAATTTCTTCAATGGTTTCATTCACATGCTGACCGATGTACCCCATGTACCAGTACAAATATCTTCCTTCAAAGGAAAGGGAAAACTAATCCCTCTTCACTGCATCACTAACTACGTTATGCGCAATCCATATTGATCCTGAGACAAACCAGAACTGATCCATATCTTCATCTCCCACACCCTTAAAGGTAGGAAACTTCATGTGCACAACCATGTCGTATTTCGATGGAGGTAGAGGTGTAGGTGAATTCTTAACCCTATGCTGCTTTGAAAGTGGTGTGGCTGGAGGACTCTATGCTGCTGCTTCTCTTACCAGACTATAGATAGATCTATCTCCTTCTTGATTGGTACGATATCGTGTCGTACTCCCGTCCAGATCAGAGGTCATTCATTCGGTGTGGCTACACAAAATATTATTTTCGCACAGTAATATCTTAATTAGCAATGGTAAGGTCTTCTGAAACTTACCTCAGAAACACTTGAAGAATATTCGCTCTGCTTCAGAGTAGGAGACGAACTGATCGATGGAAAATTCTGTCACAAACCCTCCTAGCACACTGTCCACCGAGTGGTCCACCGTGCGAGTGATGGTGTTATCAGTCTTCTCTAACTGTTGGATCAATTTTGGGGTCCACCGCGTGACTCACACATATTTCCAACACTTCTAAAATTCAACCAACCTTGCGAGCCACTCCTGGAGCTCGATCATAATTGTTACAAAGAATATCTCATAGATCTACGTGAAAATATACTTATTCTTCCAATCTTCGGTGGTCAACCTCTTATTGCAGTTTTCTTTTACTGCGAATTCCTGAACTTGCTATTCAAACCATTCATCAATTTATTTTCTTTTAGGTTTCCAATATGGCCTCGGCATTAACCAATCCCTCTCAAAATTCTCTCGGTCTCGACAATGAAACCATTTGTTGGCTCGGGGGTTCCTGAACCAGGTTTGGAGGTTAAGGTTTTCCAACAAACCCCTATACCACTGGCCCTTTCAACAGTGGCCTACTCGCGTAGGCCAAATGATCACTCGAAGTAGTATGGGAGGGTGCTGGAACCAGGTTTCCGCACCCTGGGAGAGGGTAGGTAAGTCAAGCAGAGCTACGTTCACCCTTATAGTTACCTGATCTGTATCACAGAGCCCAGATCTACTGATATCCTTCGCATCCATTTGTGCAATACCAATTATAATCATAGTAACTAACATATCACAGGATTATAGAACATTACCGTAGTTATCATATAAATAATAACAGAATAGATCCATATCGTAGCATAAAAAAGTAACACAAGTACTTCTACAACTTAAATCAATAACATATAAGCATACATACTCAATCAGATACCACAGATTCACATCATCAATGAGTCCAATAGATTCAGATATTCCAACAGCCTTCCGCATTTAGTAATCCTTCAAATTTACTTACAATACCCAAAACCCAACCTGCGCATATAGCAGCAGGGTCCACACACAGCAGGACAGAGGATCTCCGCGCACACAGCTAGCAGGAGTCCTTACCCAACCAACCCTACAGATCTAACAGTTCGCACGTAGCATCAATTCCAATTCATTCCTACCTTACCACTCAAAAAGGTTCAACTATTTATACTATTTTAGCCTACGCATCCAATGGACCGCAAACCGTGGTTTGCGAACACTTGGTCTACCCTTGACCCATTTACAATGCCTTAGGGGCTTTGACCCACCCCAAAACTCTTGCGTTAGACTAAATATAATAAAAAATGTACAAAATGGACTAGATTTGCAGCTTTGTAGGAGACCCTATTCCAACAGATCTCCACTTCAGGCATTCACAACCCAACACCACAAGAAAGGAGGAGTGTAGAAGAAAAATAGGACAAGGGGAAAGAACCATAGAAAGAGATAGGGAGAAAGAGGCCAAGAGAGGATTAGTCACCTTCGGTGACTTATACCTCTAGCAAATACTTCAAGCTGAAATATAGGAAAAGTGTCTGAATTCATATGGAGATTGACCAAGGAGGTGAAACGAAGTAGCAGACAGTGATTCACATCATGGATACCCCTAAGTCATCATCAGTAGGTGGAGAGACAGTGGCCTCACCTACATCATAAGCCACAATATCTGCTCAGCAACAAGGTCTATAAGCATTTGCATCCAAAACTACGATAGAAGGCCAAGAGAAGTTTGTCTTTGAGATATTCAAAGGGAGAAAGCCGAGGAATGAGGTGTAGAATACCAATACATACAATGAGTTCCTAGAAGCCTTGGTTCCACAACCTCAACGAGTAGTAGATTATAAGAAAGAATCATTCGAGTTTAGTGCTAAGGAAATCCATCCTATTGACAAGATGGAATTACATAAGCAGACCGGGGATATGGTAGCTTCAACCTTGAAAAGTACTGCTATGAGCTTGTAAAAACTGCAGGTGTCTTTGTCCAGTACCCATTCACAACGCAAGATGGAGAGAATATCTGCCATGGTCAGAGACTCAAGGATCAAGACTTTAGAAGATATAATAGTGAGGCTTGGGCATGATCCAAACAATGTTCAAGTTTTGGAGGAGTTGTTGAAGAAAAATAATGTTGACATAGTAGCCCTCAGGAAACAACTCAAGATGCCATTGACAAAAGACCCCTTAGCTAAGGGCATTGAGGAAGGTGAGACACATAAGGCAGAATTGATGAAGCTAGTTATTGAAAATTCTACCCAAATCAAACATATGGAGACCAAGATGGAGAAGCTACTGAAGGAAAAAGAAGAAGCAACTCAAGGGACACTAATCCCATTAGATGCTGTCCCTATCTCATTAATTCCATCAGTTGTTCCAGCAACTTTTGGAGCATCCAGTGGGACATATCAGCTATCCAAAGCTATGGAGAGCATGACCCTGAAATCAAAGGAGATCAATAAGTTGGAGGCACAAATTGGTATCCAGAGGGATCAAAAGACCAGATCAGAAACTACCCATGAGATAGCCAAGAAGCAGATAGAAAGGTTGGAGAAGGTAGAAAAGGATTTTTCTGCCAGTAGCATATTGGGAAAAATGAAGAAGATAGTTTGGTGCAATATTATAGAGATAGTGGATGGAATGTGGCATTCCATACACATTATTTTTTAAAAGAAGGATCTAATTGACAATTGCAAGGTGGCCATCGAGAAAGAAAATTAGGAGTTGGGGGATATGCTAATAAAAACCCCCAAAATCATAAAATTATTGAATTCCAAGACTAGTTTTGAGCTAGAAGAGCTGGATGTGCAAGAAAAAAAATCAACCATAATGGAGGTAAGAAGGGTCCTCACTAAGAGGAATTTAAAGAGGCAACTGGAGGAGAAGTGTTGTGAAATGGACATGGTCGTTGGAAGATTCCTAAACAAGATTGAGCCTGTGAGGGCAAAGGAACTGCCATCACTATATGTAATAAAAAACAAGATGATCCAAAAGGGAGATTACATGACCAAGCTCACAGAAGAAGCTAAGGATACCGATAAATTTTCCAACATTAAAGGAAATGTGACTAGGAAGGTTGTCTTGGATCTCCTAAGCAATGATATTTTCATTCAACATGAGTTGAAGCACGTTTTTCTCACCAGGCCTACCTTCAGAAAATACAAGGAGGTGGATGAAGTTTACAGACAGGTCATAGGTATAAGAATTCCAAAAAATAAGGAATGGGGCAAATTATGCATGTACGAGGACTAAAAAGACACGTTGGATACGTCAGCACAAACACTGATCGATCTGAAAAGGAAACATCACGTCATATTTAATAATCCAGCAGCGGTGACCCAAAAATCAGAGCCAGATGTCAAGGCCACTATCATTGCCTCTTTGTGACCACCTCAGCCACCTTTAGCTTACTTTTTTATCTACGAAGAGTTTCAAAAGTTAATGTTATAGTCAGAAGTGAATGTTACAGTCGGTGTTTTGATAGAGATATTTTTTGTTCGGGCCTTACATGGCCACAGTTGTCAAGTTCTAATTAAATTTTAGTTAATGAGGATTTCCAAAATAAATTAGGGAAACCAGCATAGTTGCAGTTAAATACTACTTGTATTTTCATTATTAGGGGTTAGACCTTGTTAGACTATCTGTTGTAAAAGATCATTGTATTGGAGCACTGTAATTTTTGCCACGCATCAATAATAAGAGACCGTTCACAGGATTCTTGAGGTATGTTAATGGTGATGTTTTTTCCTATGTTTTAATGTTTTTCCTTTGTCTTTCATGCTGTGCATCAATTTATCTGATTGTAAAATAGAAAACTTAGATTAAGATTTGCTGAGAGAGCACCATAATTCTGCCTGTGTTTTCTATCTTAATGTTTTCTTATGAAGTATAGTTAAAGAATTCTTAACTAATCTTTAGCTATTACTAAACTCACTGCTTTCTTTCATCTCATATTTCACACTGCCAGTAAGATCCAATTTGCATAGTTAGCTTGCCCTGTGAATGCCCTTGAAAATTTGATGCACAATTCAGTCCTTTATGACTCCATAGCCCATTGGATTAAGTTTCACAACTCTATCTTTCCAACCACATAATCAATCAAAACAAACAACCCTCATAATTTCTATAACTAGCCTAATATCAACATTTATAACTATCAAGCTAAATCATAAAAACAGAGAGAGCCCTCTTTGAGTCTAGGAAGGCCAGGTCCTGGACTCCAAAGCGGTTTGATGTTGTCCTCTATCGTTTGTTCTTGCCAATCTTATAAATTATAGGGCCACAACATAATGGCGTCCATACTGGGGACTTATTGAAGAAGCTTAATATTTCATAAGAACTCAGAAACCCCAGTCAAAATATTGTGTTATTTAAGTATTTTCCACAGATCCGTTTTTTAGCTTTTGAAAAACATTCAGCCTATCTATGCTTTGGGTCCAAATTATGGCTCCTAGAAGAATCTTTACCAAATCTCATCCTGACCCAAATCCTCCTGCAATAGTTGAAAATCCAGAGAAAATTCTAAGAAAAACCCCCAGAGCAGAAAGCCCAACTATTAGCAAGCCTCTTCATAGAGCAAGTTCCTTCCTTGAAAACCTTGCAACCTTGTAGGACATCCAGTTCGACTTACATTTTGAACAGAGCTTGTTAAAGACTAAATCTCAGAATTAGATAGCCCAGAAAGATTTTGACCCATCTATCTTACATCAAATTTCAGTTGGGGAAGCCTCCACCTCCACCCAATCTGATCTCCAGCTTCTCCAACACTTTGAATCCCTTAAAGGTATGGTAGCAGAACTCACCTAAGTTATTGATGATGCTTACCTTCAATGGTTTATAGAATTATCTGCTCTTACTACAACATCTCCCTTTGTTATTTTCAAGTCTTCTCATCCTCAACCAATTTTTCCAGGTCCACCTTCAACTCCTACCATTTACTTGAACCTTTCCCACCAGAGTGTCCAAACCCCCACTCATACACCCACTTCCCACCTTCCTCCATTGGTCAACCCTCCTCTTATTAACCCCCCTTGGGTTCCCCCACCACTAATCATGGCAGTTTGGTATGATCCATTGGCACTACCACTACCCGCCGTTACATTCATTTTTTGGACATCTAACTCATCATTAGATGGACCCAAGTACACCATGTAAGACTAGTTTTACCCCAAGTAAAACTACTTTCACTATGTTAATTAGAGACCCCAAAAGGAATAATTAATTAAACCATAATTTAATTATTATTCAAATATGTTTAACTCCAAAAACAAAGAAATTAATGAGATAAACCCATAGTTATCTTATTTTCTAGGAATAATTATTTAAATAATATTCCTGTTAAATATGACCAAATCAACCACCATTAATCAAATAAATCATTATTTATTTGATTATATCCCAACCACTCTCCTTTAAAAAGATAAATAAATCATTTATTTATTTATTTTTCACCAATCAAGGGATTTGACCCAAGTCAAACACCCTTTCCCTCCAACAAATAATAAAATATTCCATAGAGGTGGATCTAGATGTGATTAACATTATTTTAATCATGCACCAAGATCTAGAAGGACCCAATATTTTGTTATAAATAGGAGGGTTTTCCCATCATTCTTCAACTTTTTGTTCTGCTCAATTCAGACTCTACCGAGTCTCCACCACCTTCTGCCTCATTTTCTGCCATTGTTGCTCCCATTGAGCTCTACCTTCTACATTGGGTTTTCTACATCTACAAGAGAGAGAAAGCTTAGATCTGAAGTGCTGAGGACTACAAAGAACCCATCCCATCGAGGAGATCTGGATACACCTTCTTGTTTCCTCCCAGGTGCCCTGTAATATAAAAATTCATTCAAAAATCGTGTTCTTGTCTTGTCTGTTGGATGCATGGAGCAAACTCTTTACTTCACCGCTTAATATCTTTCCATTTATAGATCTGTTTGTTGCAGCACTTTAACTACTAATTGCAGATCTGAAGATGTTTTGCAGCCATTATTGTTGTTAGGGCTATTAGTTATGCGTAGCTAAAGTGGTTCTTTTTCGTACGCTTCGACGAAGAATTCATACTAACACCCGCAAGGCTTATGCCACAGGTTTATCAATCCAAAATCCTACACTTTGATGGAATTGGTCCTAAAATCGCTCAACATGTGTACAAAATGAATGACTCTTTTGACTACCAGGAGATAGATGATGAAACTATCAAACTAAGAATTTTTGCTCAAAGTTTAGGGGAAGAAGTAAAAAAATGGTTTAAAATCTTGCCCCCGAATAGTGTCTAGGACCTCCTTGCCCTTCACCATCTATTCATAAATAAATGAGAATTAAAAAAAAAACCTCTTCAAATCTTGTCAAAATATGAAAATATCAAGAAAAATGTTGGAGAGAGTGTCCAAGATTACTGTACTAGGTTTAATAGTGTATACAACACACTCCCTCCTCACATGAAACCCCCAAAAGGTTTAGCCTGATGAAATTCCCAGATGGTTTTGATCCAGAGATGGCTTATCAGTTTAGAGAAAGAGATCCTGCTACATTAGAAGACATGCAAAGGGGTGTAATAAGTGTAGAAGCCAACCTGATTGCAAAAAGGGCTAAAATGAGAAATGAAAATAGATTCACTATAAGAGAAGAGCCTACAGATTCCACATATTATGCTAATATTGATAACCTGGTTAGAACCATGGAGAGAATGACAGAGAGGATCAACCTAAATTAGAGAGCTATCCCTAGGGAAAATCATCCAGCTCCTCAAAATGAAAACCAAAGATTTAGAAGAAACCCCCCTCAAATAAGACAGAGAGAAAAAAGAGGCCTTGCCCAATAAATTAGGCCTCCATTCCAAGAAAATTATGTTGACAAAGATGAGGGAGTGGTTGAAGAACTAGAAGAAAGTCAAATTAATCTAATGGGAATTAATGGCGAGGATTCTGTTTTCCTCACCGAAGAAGAACAAGGTTTATTTTCTCTGACTCAAAATGAAGTAGAATATGAAGAGTCTGAAGATTATAAGCAAGGGTTTGAGAATGCCATCATGGAGGTAAATAGACAATATAATCTCAAAATCAAGAAAAAATATGATATTCCCAAGAGAAAGAATCCTAAAAATTCTGCTAAAAAGGTCCTTGAAACTGATCCCAAGAAAACAAAAGAAAGCTGAAAGAAAGATATTAATATCCCTGGAAAGAATGATCTGGAAAGTAGCACTAGTAAACCATTTGTCAGCCCTAGAAAATTTTTTCAAGATGATATCCCCACTACCAGTCAACAAACTGAAGTTGCTACTAAAATAGTGCCTGAGAAGAGTGATTTGAATATGCCAAAAATGCAAAAACCATTCAACATTGAGAACTAAATTTCCAAAATAAAAATCTCCATCCCTCTCACTGAATTGGTAGACAACGGTGTATATAGATATCAAGTCCTAAAGGAACTGAACATAGGAGAAATTACTGACACTGTCAGTATAAATGATGATAAACCTGAACTGTTGTTTGGGCCAGAAGTAGAAGGTAAATCCCAGGAGGGAGGTGTTCCCCCATTTTATATCAGTTTGAATATTCATGATAAATTCCTCCAAAATTCCATGTTAGATTCGGGTGCCTCTCATAATATTATGCCAAAGGCAGTCATGGAGAAACTTGGTCTTGAGATAACCAGACCCTACAAAGATTTATACTCATTTGATTCCAGCAAGTTCAAATGTCTAGGCCTCATCAAATATCTCTGTGTTACTTTAGCCCAAATACCAGCCAAGAGTCTAGTGATGGATATAGTAGTAGCTGACATCCTTTTATCACGCTCATGGGGAGCCAAGCTTCAAGGGACCCTCCAAATGGATATGAATTATGCTTCCATACCACTATTTGGTCAACAAAGAAGATTTTATAGGGAGAATTTAACGAAATACATGGTAAGAAGTCAAGAAAAACCACATAACTACCCTCTCTACTCTATTCATTATGACCTTGAATCATTCATTATTTACGATGATGAAGACATTAATGAACAAGTAGCTGGAGAAGAAGAGGAACATAATAGATAACAAGTAGATCAAATGGAAATTGTACAACACAATTCTTAATCAGAACCTTTTTGGAACATGAGTTTTGATGGCTCTTGTGGAAAATTAGGCTCAGGAGTAGGGGTGTGGGTATGCAATGCTGAAAATAACCACGCAGAGGGTCATTCCTACAAACTTAATTTTTCAGTGCACCAACAATATAGCAGAGTATGAGGCACTCCTTTTGGGTTTACAACTATTGAAGAGATTAGGAGCCAAAATAATTTCTGTTCATGGGGATTCTGAGCTGGTTATTAGACAAATAAAGGGAGAATATTCAGCCAAACATCCCAGATTGAGAGCATACAAGAATTCTGCCCTTGAACTTCTGAAAACATTTGAAGAGTATGACCTTGGTGAAATTCCAAGAAATCAAAATACCCTTTCCAATGGGTTAGCATTTTTAGCCAGAAATTTTGAATTACCTCATCCTAATAAACAATATACAGTGCATATTAAACGCCGCCCAATAGTCCCTGATAATATGAGATATTGGCAAGTCTTTGGAGAAAACAAATAGATTGAAAATTTCCTACAATCTGAGGATGAGTTTGAAAATTCTAGTTTGGACTTAGATTGTGAAGAACATTGTCCCATAGAAGAAAAAATGTGTAGGGATGAACCTACTCATAATTCTGATATTAATATTTCAACAAACAAAGATCTACATTGAACATAGATACATGAAGAATTAGGAAAAGAAGAGTTTGAAGTACTCCAATTTAGAGATAACATCCTGAATAGAGGACTTGTCCCTTTGGAGGAACTATTTGATTTCAATGATGTGGACATAAAACCAAAGATGCAACCTACAAAAGCCAATATTGGGGAATGCAATCTGGGAAGTGAGCAAGACCCCAAGATGATAAAGTTATCAAATACACTGCCAATGTCCACAAAACATAAATATATTTCTTTGTTTAAGGAGTTCATTGATGTGTTTTCTTGGAGCTATGAAGACCTGAAATGTTATGATACTAATATTATCCAGCACAAGATCCTAGTCAAGGAGAGCCAGGAGCCTTTCCAACAGAAACTGTGCAAGACAAATCCTGTCCTGATGCCCTTGGTTGAGAAGGAAATCAAGAAGATGTATGATGCCAAAATAATAGTCTCAATCAGATACTCCAAATGGGTTTCCAATATTGTGCATGTAAGAAAGAAAATAGGTGAGATGAGGCTCTACATTGACTTCAAAAATCTAAACAAGGTATAACTTAAGGATAACTACCCTTTACCAAATATGGATCACATATTGCAGAAAGTAGTGGGCTCCAGAAGGATCTCTTTGCTAGATGGATTTTCAAGGTATAATCAAGTGCTAGCACATCCGGATGATCAACCCAAAACATATTTTACCACTCCTTGGGGAACCTTCATGTATGTAAAAATGCCTTTTGGATTAATAAATGTTGGTGCCACTTTCCAGAGAGTAATGGACATTTATTTTTAGAAGAGATTGGTCTTTTAATTGTGATCTACCTTGATGATATAACATTATATTAAAAAACCGATGAAGAGCATTTGGCCCATTTGAGAAGAGTTTTTGAAAAGTGAAAAAGGTTAAGATTATCTTTGAATCCCAAAAAATCATTATTTGGTCTTGAAGAAGGAAATATTCTAGGCCATATTATATCTGAAGACGGAATCAAAATTGACTCCAGTAGGATTGAAGGCATACTTAAAATCAATCATCCCCGAAACATCAAAGAGCTTCAATATTTCATTGGAAAGATAATTTTTTTGAGAAGGTTTATACCCAACCTTGCAGAACTATTGAGAAACATCACTAACATGCTCAAGAGAGATTCAGGAGTTAAGTGGACCATGGAAGCTAAACAATCCTTTGACTTGGTAAAGAAGACACTCACTAAAGCACAGATTTTGATCAGCCCTGATTTCACTAAGGATTTCATTATTTTTTCCTTTGCATTAGTGAACACTATTGCTGCTGTATTGCTGCAGAAAAATAGGGAAGGAAAAGAGCATCCCATAACATTCTTCAACCAAGCTTTAAGAGATGCACCTATGAAGTACAATATTATGGAAATGCAAGCCTTTTCCTTAATCAAAGCACTAAAGGATTTCAGAGTTTACATTCTACATTCACATATAATTGCCTTTGTGCCCAATACAGTTGTCAAAGGCATCCTAATGCAGGATTCTTATGGAAAAAGAGGCAAGTGGATTTCTTTCATCTTAGAGTATGATTTAGAGATCACACCCACCAAACTAATCAAGGGATAGGGATTAGCCAAATTGATGGTTGAAACCAATTTTCAAGCACTAAATAAACACGATTAATTCATTGGATGAACAAGAGGAGCTGGCGACTCCACCTATTGAGGAAGCATTCCTGAATTCTCCATAGTACAAAGATATATTGTATGTTCTATTTAATTTAAATTCTCCCCCTGGTTTGTCCAAAACAAAAGCTAGATTCTTGAAATTGAAAGCTGTAAAATTTTACATCCTAGAAAATGACTTGTGCTGGAAATATTCTGGGGGCATATTGCTTAAATGTTTGCTTAAGGAAGATGCAGATAGGGTTATGCATGAATTTAATGAAGGGGATTGTGGAGGCCATCTCTACTGGAAAACCACTGCTAACAAGATCCTTAGGGCTGGTTTCTACTGGCCTACTATTTTCCCAGACATCCACAAAATGGTGGCCACCTGTCACAAATGCCAAATATTTTAGGGAAAAAGAAATTTGTTACCTTTTACCTCACAACCAATCTTTGTTGAGGCTCCTTTCCAACAATGGGGTTTATACTTCATTGGACAAATCCACCCCTCCTCTTCTGCCCAACATAAATGGATCCTTACTGATATAGACTATTTTACCAAATGGATAGAGGCCATTCCTTCCAAAACTGCCACTGACTCAGTGATTATAAAATTACTTAAAGCCAACATCTTGTCTAGATTTGGTTTTCCTAGGAAAATCATTACAGATGATGTTGCTGCTTTTAAGTCCAAGAAGATGGTGGATTTTTGCCACAAATATCACTTCTCTTTGGGGCATTCTATAGCTTATTACCCTCAAGGTAATGGAATAGATGAATCCTCCAACAATATTTTGGTTAACATCATCAAGAAGTTGCTGGAAGACAATAAGAAATACTGGCACAACAAATTAGTGGATGCCTTGTGGGCTGATAAATTGACAACTAAAAAATCAATTGGCACACCACCTTACCAGTTGGTCTATGGGATGGATACAGTTTTCCCAGCATCCTTAGGAGTGCCAGCCATGAAAATCATTCAAGAGGTACAAGCTGAAGAAAACGATGTACACAGAAGAATAAGCCATACCATTCAGCTACAATAGTCCAAAGAAGAGGTTTACAACAAAACTCAGGTGGTGCAAGAAAATATAAATAAGATCTTTGACAAAAGAAAAAAATAAAATGATTTCAATATTTGAGACAAAGTGATGAAATGAGATTCCAGAAGAGAAGATAAAGGTAAGCATGGAAAATCTGACAACGTGTGGAAAGGCCCATATATTATTAATTCTTTCAGGGGAAATAATTCATTTTTTCTACAATAGGTGGATGGAATAGAGCTTCCTGGAGGTCCTGCCAATGGCAGGATGTTGAAGCATTACTTCTCCTAAATACAGAGAAATTTATCACTCCATTGTAAATACCACAGTTTTGGTTCGAATCCTGTTGTAGGCCACCTTTTCGTGTTGAAAAACAACAAGACATATTCATAAAACAACAGGAGAAAATTCATAAAAGACATTATAGAGAATAATATACAAGGCTACTGGTCTTGGTGTTCTTGACACTTCCTTAAACATAAGTGCCATCCCCAGCTGGAGCCACTGTTAGAGTCCTGTAATTACAGTATCAAAAGGTGACTGTGTATTTCTTATTTGAAAATTTTCATATTGTACATATATTTCAATATTCAAAAGCATTTCCAAAGAAGATAAAAAGAAACAAAAAGAAGAATAAAAGAGGGTGTTAAAAAAGGAAAAAGAAAGCCCCACACAAAAAATGAATAATTTTGAAAGTAGATAAAACAAAACTCCACTACTATTGAGAAGATTTTTTTCAATCATACAACTTAAGCATGATTGTACAATTTTTGAATTTTCTGCTGATATGCTAGAAAATGAAGATTGTCCAAACCATTTAATCTTGGATTATCAGTAGATAGGTAGAAAATAAAATTGGTTCAATAGCATAATCTGAACCAATAGGAGAAATAAGGGATAGGTGATAGGTTAGAAATTCAAAGAAAAATGATTTCAGAGTCTGCAAGTCTAAATGCACCCTAAAAAGAAGAAAAAAGGTTAAGTTTGTAGCTTGGGTAGGTATATTTACTAGAAAAGAGAAGGGAGAAAAATGCAAAGTTCATTCCATAAATAAGCAGTCTAAAAAATTGCTTGTTGTATTCCTATGATAACAAAAGAGAAAGGAGAATAAGAGAAATCAAAGTGAAAGGAAAAATTATGCTCTAAAGGTCCGAAAATGGGGTGTCTTTATAAAGTTTGGAAACCTTATGGTATGTTTTTTATCCCTAAGTCTTGAATACATGCATTTATTTTTATTCCCCACCCCTTTCATATTTGCTTTATCCTAAAGTTTGCATTACCCCTCGACCCTCATGTCCCGACCCCATAAATCCCATCATTTGTTCCATCATACCTCATGTCACTCGTCCTCACCGACATTAACCACCCTACAACTCCCCTCATCTCCGCGCACCTGCCACACATCCAATGGACCACATCTCATTCTGCCCCCACCCGAGTCACCCTCCGAACGTTAGCAACCCGGGGGGGATCCAAAATGGGCGATTTTCAATACCACCCAACCCACTACATGTCACGCCCCAAGGCTATTTGCACCCCACCCCCTTGCCCCGCCAATACAACTTACCGCCTCCAGCCCCCTCTAAAAGCGGTTTCTGCCTCCACATAAAACCATTCCTCCACCGATCGTTAGCTTATTCGTTGCCCGCTCCCACCATGCCACTTCCTTGCTGACCCGTCCCCCTATCCAATCGCGTTCACTCCTACGAAGATGGCTGTTGCACCATGAATGGTCATACCGTTGTCCAACAGACCCGCGCCACCTCAACGTCTCACAAATCATAGATTAAAATATGAATTCATGCCTAATACACAATTTACTATGTTTATTCTAATTAAAAGTTGCAGAGATCAAATTTTCTGAGAATTATAGGAAAGATCATAGGTTAAATGAATTGTTGCAAGGGAACCCATGTCCACCAAAGCTATAAAAAAACTCTCACCCAACCAGGTCACAGTTTCATCGTCAAAGCATTTTCATAGTGGTCCCTTCTATTCTCTCCCTTCCCTAATAGCAAGTTTTTCCCCTCTCTGCTCCCTTTTCTTATATCCCATTCTCCATTGCAGATTAAAGATAAGTTACAGAATATTAACCATGCCTCCAAAGAAGGATTAGGAACCTTTAAACCCCATGGTATACCCACAATTGGATTTAGATCATACAACCCTCGCAGACTGAGATTAAAAAGTTCATGAGACAGATTCAGACTTCGACTTGTTCGATGTCTACTGCTAGCTAGAGGAAAAATTTCTCGATGAAGCTGATGATATCAGTCTATGGGAGACCCAGTTTCTTCTGGACATTTTTCCCAAGACCCACAGTTGCCTTGAATTCATCAGAAAATTCCAGGCCTGCTATGACATCAATTAGAGGACCATAGTCACCCCAACAGGAGAAATCCTGTTCACCATCAATGCCCAGTCCATTTGGCAAATGATGCAGGCCCCCACACCTAAAAAATCAGTCCCCTTTTCTTATGAATCCCTTAGGGAAATTTATCAAAGAATTTGTTTTTCCAGCAGAGCCAAAAATCTACATATTTTCATGGTAACTGATGCACCAATGCCTATCAAAAACCCACCCTACCCTACATCTATTTTTCTTGAAAGAACCAAATAGATTGTTAGTGTCCTTTCTTATTTATTGGGCTATCACTCTGATCAGTGGGTCGATGAAGCTGTGATAGGATTTTTTTCCATTCTATCCTAAGAAGAAAAGCCCACAATCATGTTTAATTATGTCGAGTTTCTTGCAGATGCCATTCATGAACAATTTTTAAAGTTTCACACATAGGATGTTTTCAAGTACACCTCTGTGTTGGTGTATATGTTTGTGAATTTCTAGTTGAGCAGATTTCAATTTCAGATGACCAAGGTAAATGAAGATGATGAGCCTCAATCTATCATCTTCTGGACCACCTTGCTATTTAAGGAACAAAAGAACTACACATATAAGGATTTTGTGGATTTTTTTGTGCATCCATCCATCAGCACCCTCAGCAGTGCAGCAGAGCCCAGGATAAGTGAAGAGATCAAGAAAAAAATGCAATTAATAGAGTAGGTGAAGACAATAGATTGGTACTTGTACCAAAATTACACATATATTTGAGTTTATGGAAGTGAGCTAGCCCCTTAAAATTTTCCAAAGTTCCTCTCTATGGGGGTATTTTCATTGGAGTACATAAGGCAAGTGATAGATGTAGATGAGCTCCACTTTATTTATGCAAAGAAGAAGGCTCAATTCAAGATCAAGACACAAGTTGGGCCTTTCATTTGCAACAACAAAGCAGCAGGAGAAGAAGCAGATTAGATACTAAAGGGGATGGGTTTCAGTCACAGTTTCACTTGGTCTTATGACCCTGTAGGGATTATCTCCAAGAAAAGGGTGGAAAACAAATTAACATTCTATGCTCATACACACAGACCTGCAATTGAGCAGTATGCCAACCAAACAGAATGGGTGGCCAAAATCCTCCAAGAAGATGAATAAAAAATGATCTCCAATTCAAGAATTCAGACGCGAACACCACAAGAAAGGAGGAGTGTATAAGAAAAAGAGGAAAAGGGGAAAGAACCAGAGAAAGAGATAGGGAGAAAGAGGCCAAGAGGGGATCAGTCACCTTCGGTGACTGATACCACTAGCAAATATTTCAAGCTAAAATACAGGAAAAGGGACCAAATTCATATGGACATCGATCAAGGAGGTGAAACGGAGAAACAAGCAGTGATTCACATCATGGATACCCCTAAGTCATCATTAGTAGGTGGAGAGATAGTGGCCTAACCTACATCATCAGCCACAATATCTTCTCAACAGCAAGGTCTACAAGCATCTACCTCCAGACCTACCATAGAAGGCCAAGAGAAGTCTATATTTGAGATATTCAAAGAGATAAAGCTGATGAATGAGGTTCTGAAGACAAATACATACAATCAGTTCTGGAAGCAGACCTTAAGTTCAGAAATCAGGCTCCTATATGCTTTTGACACTAAAAAAGGGAAAATGAAGATGGCATTCCTAGAAGCCTTGTTCCCATAGCCTCAAGGAGCAGGAGATTATAAGAAATCATCATTCGAGTTTAGTGCCAAGGACATCCATCCTATTGACCAGATGGAATTACATAAGAAGACCAGGGAGATAATAGCTTCAACCTTGAAAAGTACTGCTATGAGCTTGTCAAAACTGCAGGTGTCTTTGTCCAGTACCGAATCACAACTCAAGATGGAGAGAATATATGCCATGTCCAAAGACTCAAGGATCAAGACTTTAGAAGATATAATAGTGAAGCTTGGGCACGATCCAAACAATGTTGAGGCTGTGGATGAGTTGTTGAAGAAAAAGAATGCTGACATAACAGCCCTCAGGAAACAACACAAGATGCCAATGACAGAAGACCCCTTAGCTAAGGGCATTGAGGAATATGAGACCCAGAAGGTATAATTGATGAAGCTAGTTATTGAACAGTCTGCCCAAATCAAATACATGGAGACCGAGATGAAGAAGCTACTGAAGGAAAAAGAAGAAGCAACTCTAGGGAAACTCATCCCAATAGAAGCTGTCCCTATCTCTTTAATTCCATCATCTATTCCAGCAACTGTTGGAGCATCCAGTGGGACATATCAGCTGTCCAAAGCTATGGAAAGCATGACCCCGCAATCACAGGAGATCAAGAAGTTGGAGGCACAAATTGGTATCCTGAGGGATCAAAAGGCCAGATCAGAAACTCCCCATGAGATAGCCAAGAAGCAGATAGAAAGGTTGGAGAAGGCAAAAAAGGATTTTTCTGCCAGCAGCATATTGGGACAAATGAAGCTGACAGTTTGGGGAAGTATTATAGAGACAGTGGATGGAATGTGGCATTCCATCCACATTATTTTTGAAAAGTAGGAGATAATTGACAAATGAAAGGTGGCTATCGAGAAAACAACTCAGGAGTTGGGGGATATGCTAATAACAACCCCCAAAATCATAAAATTATTGAATTCCTAGACCTGTTTTGAGCTATAAGAGTTGGATGTGCAGGATAGAACAACAACCATACTGTAGGTAAGAAGGGTCCTCACAAAGAGGAATTTAATGAGGCAACTAGAGGAGAAGTGTCATGAATTGGACATGGCCGTTGGCAAATTCTTAAACAAGATTGAGCCTCTAAGGGAAAAGGGGCTGCCCTCACTGTATGTAATCAACGACAAGCTAATCCAAAAGGGAGATTACATGACCAAGATTAGGGAAGAAGCTAAGGATACCACTAAATTTTCCAACATGAAAGGAAATGTGTCTGGGAAGGTTGTCTTGGATCTCCTAAGCAATGATATTTTCATTCAACATGAGCTGAAACACAGTTTTCTCACCAGGCCTACCTTCAGAAAATACACAGAGGTGGATAAAGTTTACAGACATGTCATATGTACGAGAATTCCAAACAAGAAGGAATGGGGAAAATTGTGCATGTACGAGGACTAAAAATGCAAGATGGACACGTCGGCACAACCACCGATTGATCTGAAAATCCAACATCACATCATATTTAATAATCCAGCAACGGTGACCCGAAAGCAGAGCCAGATGTCAAGGCCACTATCGTTGCCTCTTCATGACCACCTCAGCCACCTTCAACCTACTTTTTGATTTAGGAAGAGTTGCCAAAGTTAATGTTACAGTCAGAAGTTAATGTTATAGTTGGTGTTTTGCCAGAGATATTTTTTGTTCGGGCCTCGCATGGCCACAATTGTCAAGTTCTAAATAAATTGTAGTTAATGATTATTGCCAAAATTGATTAGGGCAACCAACATAGTTGCAGTAAAATTCTTCTTGTATTTTCATTATCAGGGGTTGGACCTTGTTAGACACCGCATTGTAAAATATCATTGTATTGGAGCACTATATTTTTTTCTGGGCATCAATAATAAGAGACCGTTCACAGGATTCTTGAGCTATGTTAATGGTGATGTTTTTTCCTCTGTGTTAATGTTTTTCCTACGTATTTCATGTTGTGCATCAATTTATATTATTTTAAAACAAAAAATTTAGATTAAGATTTGCTGAGAGAGCACCTTAATTCTGTTTATGTTTGTTATCTTAATGTTTTCTTCTGAAGTATATTTAAAGAATTCTTAAGATCTCTTTAGCTATTACTGAACTCATTGTTTTATTTCATCTTATATTTCACACTACCAGTAAGATCCTGTCTGCATAGTTAACTTACCCTGTGAATGCCCTTGAAAAGTTGATGCACAATTCAGTCCTTTATGACTCCATAGCCCAATGGATTAAGTTTCACATCTCTATCTGTCCAACTACATTTTCAATCAAAAAAAGAAACCCTCATAATTTCTATAACTAGCCTAATATCAACATTTATAACTATCAAGCTAAATCATAAAAACATAGAGAGCCCTCTCTGAGTCTAGGAAGGCTAGGTCCTGGACTCCAAAGTGGTTTGATGTTGTTCTCTATTGTTTATTCTTGGCAATATTATAAATTATAGGGCCACAACAGTAATGATGGGAAATATTTAGTAGTGTGTGATCTTGCGCAAATTTCACAAATTTTAATGTTACCAAGTGGACATTCTTGCACAACATGTTTCTTTCTACATTTAAGGAAAAATATAAACGAAGAAACATTCTCAACATTTTACTTGTTTTGTATGCTTAACATATAATTTTTTTCATTTAAATTACCAAGAATGTCTAGAACATTTTTAAGTTCAGTTTGACTCACCAACCATAATGACGACTTACTTACTCTTGCCATAACTAGATCTTGAGGAGATCTTCCATACTTCGCTTTTCCTCTTGATATGTTCTTACAGTTCACAAATTGCTTGAAATGAAAATTGAGATAAATATCCTTTTCCCATCAGATTAGGAATATCAATCCATTCATCCCTTATAGATTTTAGTAGGAGAGTTATTAATGTGTCTAATTCTAAATCATGGAATTTAGATCTTTTGACATTATAAGTAAATCTCTCCACTAAATCTTCTAGGATTTCATCGAATTTTTGGTTCATCTTTGTTATCACTCCATAATTTCCCTATGCTGAGGATAGAAACTCAGAGGTAACCAAAAACCCACTTTTAAAGTTGGGATCTATCCCTTCCAGCTTCAGAGAGTGATCTCTCTATCTCATTTATATTTATGCTTCATATTTTAGGCTAGGTATTTAGGTTTGAGATGGGGTTTTTCAAAAGTTTGGTTGAAAAATGCAGGGAAAGTACATTTTCCATGGAGCGATGAATGTTTTGGTAATAAAACACAAAATTATAGAGTAGCTGTAATAAGGCAGGATAGGAAAGCTTTTGGATATTGTAAAATATTTGTGGGTGAAGGATGAATATGATTTAAGTTCAATTATAGTATAGAGAATACTCAAATGAATTCTATACTTAATATAAGAAAGAAAACATTGATATTGTTTACCAGCCATAACATAGTACAGTTAAGTAAACTCGGCCCTTATTATTCTTGAAGCAATAAAGAGAGAAGACATATGGAAAACTAAGAGAATAAACAATTTCACATAAGAAGGAACATCACCAATTTCTTGACATGGGAATCCTGAAACAAAAATATTTGTATTATTTGTAATTTGATCACTTCAGTACGATGCACAACTTTACATCAAAATACATAGCCTTTCTTTTTAAAAGTTCCAACAATCCAACATATTCCAACCCTTACTAAGTCTTTTTACAAAGTATTTATAGAAATTGTTTACATTTCATATTGGTATTCAAAGAAAATAGATTACAAAGTAATATATGTTTAAAGAAACAAATATTTTTAGAGATAGAAGAGTAAGATAAGGAAAATATGGTAAAATTTGCTGTGATTTTGAGTTTATGAAGGAATCTGATGCTGACTGTAGATATTTTGCTGTAAATATTGTCTGTCTATTGCCAAATTATAGGCATTCAATTTGTTCATTCGATCAAATCTAGAAAATTTTCCCACTTTTCTTCACACGGAATAAAAAAACTTTTCATGTTTCTAAACCTTTCATCTACTTCAGTGTAGGTTTCAAACGTTGGCTTATTCACGAAAAGGTGGTGGATCATATTTCAAACCTTCTAAAAATGCTTTTCTGCTAATAGCTCCTTTTGAATTTGATAATTGGGAGGCATCAACAACTATGTCACACAGCCTTTCCTGGTAATTCTCTAATGGAATCAATTTTCCATTAGAGTTCTGCAAAGTTGGCAACCATTTTTCTTGCAACAGAGAAAATTTTCTACTAAATATTTTGACCTGTAACTCAAGTTATTTACATTTATTCTCCAACTATACCATCAAATTCCTTTTAGTTAAATTTTTTTTGATCTCCATCATTGTTGTTTTTCTTTCCTAAATATTCATCTCTTCCAGTTCATATTTGATTTTGAAATTTAGCAGCTTTATCATTTTTTGTGCCTCTTCTAGTCTGTGCTCAAGGTCTATTTTGGTATTTTCAATTTCTCCCTGAACTCCGTTCAATAATTCCTCTTGTTCAAAGGTGATCTGAATTGATGGCCACAAGTCTGTCACATTTGCATTGTTGTTTCTCCAAATGCTGCTTTTGGCCTCTGTTAGCATTTGGGTGATGAAAAACTTGTCTTCATACTGTTGTATTTGACGAATAAGCTTGTAATTATTTTTCATTTATGAAAGATAAGAATTATTTTTTTTGAGATTATTTTCTTCCATTCGTGCCAATGCTATTGACAATCTCTCTTTTTCTGCATGTGCTGCTGATAATACTTCTAAAGTTTTGATAAGATTTTTTGCAGAATCTAAAGATGTTTCTTTTTATGAAACCTTTGTTGTTGTACCTATGCCTAATGTAGATGTACTAGCTTCTTTCCACTATTATTTTTCTTTTAACAGTGTCTCCATGTCTTGCTCAATCTTCTGTATTTGTGCATTATTCTCAACAACTAGTGTAAATAATTTTTCCTTTTCCATTTCTATGTTAGAAACTTCTTTAGCTTGGGAATTCTCTGTGGATGGTAACTTCAATTTTTCCTTATGCATAATGGTAGTTTCATTTTTCAGCTTTATCTCCTTGTACCTTGAAAATCTACTCTGTTGGGTTGAAATTTGAGAACTTGAAGATATTGAAGATTGATTAATTTTTTGCACATTAGGAGACCGACTTGTCCCTTCTACACTAGGAAATTGGACTATTTGTTGTATACCAAGAGTATAAATTATTTCTTCTACATTAGGGGACTAAATTGTTCCTTCTATACTAGGAGGAAGAGTGACAAGAGTTATTGTCATAATTATTGTGCGCTTCTCCTGTGTGTCCACTTATTCTGATGATTCTTCATTGATGGTGATCACTTTAGGATCATATTCAGTGGCTAAGTTTGGATTGTTTTGTAGATCTCTCTTTTTTCTTTTGAATACAATAAACTCAACATCTTGTGTTTCATAATCATTAGGGGAGAGACTTTATCTCTATATCTTCTCTTTGGAAATAAGAGTCTGTGCAAATGATCGACTATCCAATCGTTCTTCAACTTCTTATAAGGTTCCTGCTATCCATTCTTCCATGTTAGGATATTGTTAAATTTTAGGCCTTGGTGTATGTGCATAGGAAGTACTTTTCTACTCCCATATGAGTTTTGAAATGATGCCTAGGGGATCATAAGACCAAGAGAAACTTGGCTTGAAATTCATTTGACTTAAAATAGCCCCCACCTCCTTTGCTTCAACTCTGGTGTTGATAATATAAGGACCTATATGCGCCTTCATCTTGAACTGTGCTTTCTTTGTGTAGGAAACAAAATGGAGTTCATCCATGTTCAAAATTTGTCTAGTATATTATAATGTAAATATTATGATTGGTACAAATACTGGTAACGTGTAAGGATGTAAATCTGATCCATATATTCTAATTTCAGTGTAATTCTGGTATAAATACTAGTCTCCAACTTTTGATTGCTTTGATAAGTATAAAAACATCCTTAACTCTGGTGAAATCCTCGGGATCAGATCACCGCTAAGAAAACATAAAGAGGTATGTAGAAATTTATCAAAAAAATCAGTGTAAGTATACTCCTCTGAGTTATTTCTAACTAGAGAAGTCCAGTGAATTAGTGAAAAAGGATTGCCTTCATTTCTGTCTTCTGTAGAGGAAACTTGAACCTGTTTGATTGATGAAATAACATAAGTTAAACCAAAACTAACTTATACTTAAAGACAAATTCTGCTTTGAAATTTACAAATTGATAATGCATTGAATCAAATATAAACTGACTGTAATTGAAAATGATGGATGGATGTTTACTAACTGCAAAAATTGAAAAAAATCCCAAAACTATTTCATCTACCCATTGGTCATTATGATACCCAAGTAGTTGGGTTATGATGGAAATTACTTATTTCAAAATTTTGGAAAAATTGAGACTGGGTATGGGGGATTGGTCTAGGTTAATTCAAATTTTTTGGGAAGGAAACATTAAAAAATATGTGATATTTGAAGAAAAGTCAACTTATTATAAAATTCTATTAAAAAGTCGACAGAGAAAAGAGAATGAGAAGGCTGATATTAAAGATGCAGGGTCTGGAAAATACTTTAATGGGAAATGGAGAAAATGACTTCGTTGTTGTGGGAGATAATGGCTTTTTGTCTTGGTAGATATCTAAGATGACACCAGGAGGAAAATTATGGGAAAAAGTGATTTTAGAGGAAAATGAATTGAGGGAGAAGGGATTCCCAAACATTTATATCATCACTTTTATCAAGAAACTTTTATTTTTCCTAGTTGTGAAGTTCGTAAAGGTAGAACTCACACTGGGTCTCCAAAATATTATATTGGGTGTCGACCAGAGGAGATTTATCGAAATCAGGGATGGGGGGAATCATGGGATTTTTCTCAGGAATTTTCCCCTTCCATTTACGGTTTGACATTTTGGGAGATGAAATACATGGAACGAAAGAAAAATTCTAGAGAAAAGCTTGAAAAAAAAAACGTCTGAAGAACAAGGTTACTCGTGAAAAACTGTCAACTGTGCACATGGAAGTTGTTTTTGAAGGCTGAAAATTGTTGGAAGTTCATTATTTCAATATGCATGATCAATGTCTTGTTGAAAGGGATAAATGCTAGCCTCCGGGGATTTTTAAAACAGTCCAATTAGTTATGTAACGAGAAAAATAACATCTATGAAGTGGAGGGATTTATTTATAAGACGGATATCATGAGAATTAAATGAAATAACGTTAATTTAGAAGTTCATGGTAGATTTGAAGTTTTAACGGATATATGATGTGAAAGGTTGTGACGTGGCAAGACAAATGGCAGAAGCGGAGTGACAGAAAATGAGACATCTGGAGGGAGAAAAATGATAGAGGTACGAGCTATTGGTGGGAGATAAAGGCGGTATTACAGGGGGTGGGGGGGTGTGGAGTGGTGTAGGTAGTAAGCAGTATTGGGAGGGGACCCCTTGAAATTCCCTAGGTGCTGCCACGTTGGCCTAGGGATTTTTGGGAGCGCACACTTTATGTTAAATATTAGGAGTGTCGGGGGGGGAGGGGGGGGGGGTACACCCCTTTTCCATAGATCTAGGAGGATTTGACCATAGTAGTTGGTTCCAACACAAAATTTATTCGGAAAATGAAAAATAATTATTGTTGTATTATTTTACCTCAAATACATAATAACCTAAGTAAAAAAACATTAGGAAATCAACCTTTTTGAAATTTTAAAGCGGCAATTTGATTGGCTTGCTATAGGGGTCCACTTTTTCTTTAGTTTAATCATTTTTTATTCTTTTCTTTTCTTTTTCACATATATATTAAAAAAAAATTATCCCCTATTTTTTTTAATATCATATTTTTTCTTTTCTTCTTTCTTTGAAATTTTTGAAAATAATTTTCAGAATGTAATAATTATTTACAACATCTCATAAGAGAAATAAATAGATAATTATCATTTGATCCTATAAATTATAGGACCCTAACAGTGGATCCAATGGGGATGGTAACCTCCCTGAGAGGTATCAATAACATCGTAGATCAGTAGCCTTCTTCCATTGGGCAACAATTGGTTTGTTCCTTTTTTGAATTCAAATTGATCGACTATTATTCTTCTATAGATATGATGGAAAACTCCTTAAAAACTTAGGGTATTCTCCGCAGGCTTCAATTCCTGATGAAATGCCACCCACACTTACAGTTTTTAAAATAATAAAATAGTATATACAATGATGTATCTTGTGACCAATTGAGTGTAGGTGAAGTAATGTTTGAGCAACCTGCCATTAACAGGTCCTCCTAATACTGTTTCTCCAGTCAAATCTTCAAACAAAAATTCACGTGTTCCTCTGATAGCTACAATCTTGTAAGGACCTTTCCATAAATTTTCAAATTTTCCATGTTTCCCTTTATCTTAATTTCTGGCATCCCACTTTAGAACAAGATCATTTAGTTGAAGTCATCTACTTTGATTCTCCTATCATGGGTATTTTTGATTTTATCTTGAATGACTTGTGTTTTGTTGTAGAATTCTTCTGTTGTCTGTTGTAACTGTGGTTTATCCTTCTATGTGCATCATTTGGTTCTAATTCTATTTCCAGTAATAATTTTAACAGTAGAATACCCAAAGAAGCAGGATAAATTACATATTTTCCATAAGCCAACTGGAAATGTGACATTCCAATTTACTTTTTTGTGCTTATTCTATCAGCCCATAGAGCATTAATCAACTTCTTGTACCAAGATTTTTTGTTCTCTTGTAGTAATTTCTTTATTATGTTGACCAAATATTTAATAGAAGATTAAACCAACCCATTTCCCTAAGAATAATAGGAAATAGAATTTCCCAACGCTATGTGATATCTGTTGTAGAAATCAATCATCCTTTTAGACTTGAAAGAAACAACATTATCAATTATTATTTTGTGTGGGCAACCAAATATGGATATGATATTACCTTCTATAAATGGGATGATTACAAAATTTGTTACTTGTAACAATGTAAAATATGAAACATGAACTATAAATTGAAAACGAGAAATCTAGCAAAAAAAACCCCCAAAACATAGAAAAACAGCTCGAAAACGAAATGTTTTGATGCTGGAATACCAAATTTTTTTTCTAAGGAAACTTTTCAACATGTTTTAAGCATGGCAGTGAAATAATTTTTTTTGGTGCAAAAAATAACATGAAAACAAAAAGTGTTGATGCTGGAATACAACTTTTTTTCTTCAGGATATATTTTCAACATTTTGAAATAATGACATAAAATATAAAACATCATGACTTCGACAAACCTTAAAATTTCAAAAAAAAAATGAAAAAAAAACAAAAACAAAAACAAAAAAATTAAAATAATGAAAGAAACAAAAAAAAACAAAGCAAAAGTTAAAAATAACAATAAAAAGTAAATAAAAGTATATATTAGAAAAAAACATAAAATAAAAAAAGACAAAAAAAATCAAATATATAAAATATATAACAAGCCAAAACAAAAAATTGAACATAAAAATGTAAAAAAAAAAAAAAAAAAAACCAAAATTAACTATAGAAGATAAAAACACAAAAAAAAATAAAATAAAAAAAATAAACAAAAAACAATATAAAAAACATATTTTCAAAAAAATATAATTGAAGAAAAAAATCAAGGAAAGAATTAAAAAGAATAAAAATAAAACTTTATTGAATAATTAAAAAAAACAAACAAAAAAAACATTAAAATATATGAATAAACTATACATTAAAAAAACACATTCAAAAAATAATAATAAAATTTTAAATTTTAAAAATTTCAAAACTTAAAAAAAAAATAATAAAATAAAAAACATTAATTAACTTAAAAAAAATAGAAAACATTAAAAAAAATAAAATTATAAAAGATATTTAAATAAATAAGAAAAAAATTTAAAAGAAAACATAAAAAAAAAAATTATGATATAAAAAAGTAAAATAATAATTAAAAACTTTTAAAAACTTAAAAAAAATAACTAAAACTAATTAAAATTGATTAAAAAAATTAATAATTATAATTTAAAAAAATATACAAATATACAAATTCGGTGCCTTGAGCCACTGACAGGCTCAAGCAGATTCTCTGAAGTGGTTAGGGTCCCAAGACGATTCTCAAAACCGGCTTTGAGCCCATTGGTGGCCCGAGGGATCACTTCTCGTGGGCGGGCGGAGTTGCAACAACTTCGCCTGCCCACGGGAGGACGCCCCTCGGGCCACTAACAACTCAAATCTGATTTCGAGAATTGGATTTGAGCTATTGGTGGGCACCTGCCATGGGCAGGTAGACCTGCAGTAGCCCTGCCTGCCTACAACACACATCCACCAATGAATCAAATCCGATTCTAAGAATCAGATCTGATTCCCATAATCAAATTTGAACTGTTGGTGGCCCGAGGGCCACCTGGTGTGGGCGGGAAGAGCTGCAGCAGATCTGCTCGCCCACGACAAGCGACCACCAACATCTCAAATCTGATTCTGAGAATCAGATCCAATTCGTAGAATCAAATTCGAGTCATTGGTGGCCGCCTGTCATGGGCAGGCGGAGCTGGCACAATAGGCAGCCACCAATGGCTCAAATCTAATTTTGAGAATCAGATATGATTCTCAGAATTAGATTTGAGTTGTTGGTGGCCCGAGGGGCCGCCTGCCGTGGGTGGGTGGAGCTGCTGTAGCTTTTCCCGCCCATGGTAGGCAGCCACCAATTACTCAATTCCAATGTTGAGAATTACATCTGATTCTCAGAATCAAATTTGAGTTGTTGGTGGCCCAAGGGGCCGCCTACCATGGATGGGCAGAGTTGTAGTATCTCTTTTTTCCCACGACAGGCGGCCCCTTGGGCCACCAATGGATCAAATCCGATCCTAAGAATCAGATTTGATTCTTAGAATCGAATTTGTGTCGTTGTTGGCCCAAGGGGCCGCCTTCCATGGGCGGGTGGACTTGTTGTAGCTCCGCCGACCCACAACAGGCGGTCCCTCAGGCCACCAACAGCTCAGAACTGACTCTCAGAGTCGGCTGAGCCATTGGTGGCCCGAGGGGTCTCCTGCCGTGGGTGGGTGGAACTGCAGTAGCTCCGCCCGCCCACGACACACAATCCTTCTGGCCACCAACGGCTCAAAGTCAATTCTTTGAGCCTATTGGTGGCCTAAGGAGCCGCTTGTTGTGGGTGAGTGAAGTTGTAATAGCTCCATCCGCCCACGGCAAGTGACCCCTCAAGCCACCAACAACTCAAGGGATGCAATAATTCATTTTTTTTAATTATTATTTTTTACTTTTTTAATTATATATGTTTTATTTTTTAAAATTATATATGTTTTTTTAATGTTTTTAAATTGTTTTATTTAATTATTTTTAATGTATTTTTTTTATTTTTATTTTTTATTTTCTTGTTTTTTTAATATTTTTGACTTATTTTTTTCAATGTATTTTTATTATTAAATTTTTACTACTTTTTTATTTTTAATGATTTATATTTTTATAACTTAATTGTATTTTTTTTAATGATTTTTATTGTTTTATAAGTTGTACGTTTTATCCTAATTTTAATATTTTTTAATACTTAAAATTCTATCTAAATCATTTTTTTGGAATTTTTAATTTGAAATGTCATCTTTTTTATATAAAATTTATAAAATTTGTTATTTTTCCAAAAACAATTATTCAAAATTTCAATAATTTTTATTTATTTAATGTGTCTTTTTTAGTGAAAATGTCTTTAAATACATACTTTTTAAATTATATCTATATGCAAAATGTATATTTTTTGTCGAGTTTTTAAAATTATTATTTTTTGGTGTTTGAGATAATGCCTCATTTATGATGCATACTAAGGATTAGGGATTGGTTTGGTTTCTTGGAGGATGTTGAGAGATTCTCTCAACCTCTCTCTCCAAGAATGGAATAAGTTGGATCTCACTCCAACTATATATATTTGATGTATCTCTGTTTATTGTAATATAGAAATTAATTATTGTGTGTGAATCCGGTTCAATGGATGCTCTCATGATTTCTAATTTGGTATCAGAGCCTCTACTGGCTTAAATCCCTCACGGGATGGCCAGGAAAATGTGAGAGATATGCAATTGAGTATGTTGTAGGAGAGTAGCATAGTGTAGGTATGTTTTCCAGTTGTATTTGTGTTTTTTTTAATTGTTGTGGTGATACTCAGAAAAAGAATTTCAATGACGAGATTGAAGAAAATGGCCTCCAATCTGCACATCAAGTACTTTGGAGGAGACAAAGCAGCTAATTTGAATGACCACTACGAATTTCCATGCAACAACTCTTCTTCAACTAGTTCGTCCATATGCGGCCATGGTGTTGACTCACGCAGTGGATGAAATAATTTGTATGGTCGACTTTTTCTGAGAGCACTCCTGCCCTCCTGCACTCGTCTCAATGTGAAAGATGAATTGGATTCCAAATCGGGTAATGTTAGTATTCCCGTGTTCATTGCCTGCGATGAATATGATGACCACTATTTCGGTGATATGGATTCCAATTTTTCAGTTAATTCATATTCCAATGAATTGTCCTCTGATCCCTTCACTTCTCTTTCAACCACCAAATGTTCCAATTGTTTTTTGCGCTCAGAAATTGACAGGTAGGTAGAAGAAGTTATAGCCACATTTTACCAGCAGATGCGTCTGTAGCATCAATATTCTTATGTAAAATGCCAGGAAATGTTGGCCAAAGAGGATTTCTTGGTCGAATCCCACGACGGGCTCTATGCGGTGAAGAAGGGCGAGATGCTCTGTAGGTACCAGCCATTTGCCACAAGGGATCCCAAAATTTTTGATAGGGTAGATGAGTTCGTCCCGAGTCGGTTTATAGGTGAAGAAGGAGAGAATATGCTGAAACATCTGCTGTGGTTGAACGGCCGAGAAACTAAAGAAACATCGGCTGACAAAAAGAAGTGTCCAAAACTTTGCTTGTACCACGAGCATTTAATGTTACTGGAGGACACGGTTTGAAGGAGTTTGCTTTGAGGAGATGATGATGTCCAGTGGGAGAATGTATGGTGGGCCAAATGTCCTTGTGATGGGCAACGAGAACATTTCCCGCTCTGCTGATGCACTAGAAGCTATGCTTTCTTCTCCTGTGATAGACGATACGAAGAGAAGCGTTGAGGAGTGTGCAGAAGAATAGATTATTATTATTCTTCTGCTGGTATACAGAGGAGTGTTCTATGGACAAAATATTGGGGATTCTATTGAGCCTGGTTTCACGGCTTCCCTGATTACAAGGGCAGATGAGGAAGGTGCTATAGAGCCACTTGCGACATGCCTATACTGACGAAGAAATTGAAGCTTCCTGTGAATTTTCTAGATATAGTTTATGTCAAATTTGTTATTTTTTATATTGTTTTAAGTTGTAAAGAAGAACCAATTATTGAATAGATTTACACAATTTAAAATAGTGTTTCTCGACGTTCTTCGATGCTGAGAGGAAGTATCACTAATTTGATTGTGAAAATCTATTATATGTTGTAGACTCTTGTTGTACTTCGGTGCTCCAAGATCGACAATTACAGGTTATTTTTTGTGAGTTTGTAAGTGTGTAAAGGTCACTTTGTAGGATTGATCGCTGATCATATTCTGTACCTAGAATATTTTCCTGTAGACTGTTGAAATTTATTCTTCGGGGTTATTTCACAGATGGAAATATTTCCATAGGGTAGTTCAGTGTCGAGACTCTTCTTCGGGGGTGTCAAGATTTTTTAATCTTACAAATTCAGCTTTGTTGGTCAGAAGTGGGTGTACTTTAAATGAGTTGGAAGGTAAGCTTGAATATGTGGAGAAAGAAAGAGAAGAATCCAAAAAACTGCAGAGTGGGTAGATTTGCTGATGAAGACCAGATCAAACAAAGAGATGAAAGTTCAAAGTATTGTAATTGTGATTTCAGTATTGTAAGCTTTCTGTAATGTAGGCATTAAGGGGGGGTGTTTGAGATAATGCCTCATTTATGATGCATACTAAGGATTAGGGATTGGTTTGGTTTCTTGGAGGATGTTGAGAGATTCTCTCAACCTCTCTCTCCAAGAATGGAATAAGTTGGATCTCACTTCAGCGATATATATTTGATGTATCTCTATTTATTGTAATATAGAAATTAATTTTTGTGTGTGAATCCTGTTCAATGGATGCTCTCATGATTTCTATTATTTTTTGGTGATAATTATTTTATGTGTATTGAAGTATTAATTAATGATATATAAATACAAAATAAATCCCAACTTCAAAATATTATTTTTCTTAATTTTTTAAGCTTTGGAATATATATATATATATATATATATATATATATATATATATATATATATATATATATATATATATATATATATATATATATATATATATATATATATATATATATATTGCAAAGGAAAACAAAAAATAAAAAATTGGAAACCTTTAAAAACCAAATATCTTAGGACGAAAAATATAAATAGGAATAAGACCACTTGAAAAATCGTTAAATAATCAACATTTAACAAAAATGGTCAAAATCCACATGAAAATATTTAAAATTTTAAAAAAATTTCCACATTTCATACATTATAAAATCTAAACTGTAAAAAATAAGCCCTCTAAAAAAGGGGGTTGATGTTGCATCAACACTTTTCAAAAATAGCATGAAAAATCGCTAACATTTTAAAAACATGTTCATACTTGATACATGCGAAAATTTAAAGTATCAAAAATATGCTAAAAAAAAAAATGTGTATTTTGAATCAATGCTTTTCAAAGTTAGATGATTTTTTGTTACCTTAAAAAAAAAATTGTATTTCGAATCGACAGTTTTCAAAATCAAACGATTTTTTGTTGCCTAAAAGAAATAGTGTATTTTGAATCATCACTTTTTAAAATCAGATGATTTTTTGCTACCTCAAAAAGGTGGGTACTCGTATCAGTTCCCGTTTCAAAGTTTACATTTTTTTTTCGAGTTGGTAGTGCTTCTATCCATTTGGTGAAGTAATATGTGGCTGTTAGAATCCATTTGTGCTACACAGAAGAACTTGGATGAATTTATCCTATGAAATCCAATCCCCAATGTTGGAAAGGATTCTCCACTGAAATTGGTTTCAAAGGTAATGGCAAGAGTTTCCTTTTGCCTTCAAAAATTTGACGCTTATGACAAGTTGAAACCTTCTTGTGAATATCAACAAACAAAGTAGACCAATAAAAGCCAACTCTCAAAACCTTATTTGTTGTAGCTTTCCAGTACAAATGTCCTCCAGAGTCTCCTTTATGAAATTCATCCATTACCTTATTAGCTTCATCTTTCAACTAAAAATTTATTAAAATCCCACCAGCATTTTCCCAATACAATGATTGATCTAAAATGCATAAATTTACATCTTTTAATTTAAGGAATCTTGCCTTGGTTTTTGTTAGACCAGGGGGGCTTGTAAATTTTGCAAGACATAGAGAATATTTGAATACCAAGGGGATGTAACAAAAATTTCTGAGAGTTATGGAGTCACCAACTCTTCTTCTCCATTAAGAGAGACCATAAAATTTATGTCTAATGCATGGAAATTTGACTTAGCCATTAGGTTAGCTAATCCTTGAACTTTGATGAGCTTTGATTGTTTTATTTCAATATCACAGTCCAGAATTATTGCTATCCATTTACCTTTTTTTCCATCTAGATAATTTTGAGTGAGAATGTCCTTTTTACCACTGCATTTGGAACAAAAGCAACTATGTGAGAATGTAACACATACACTTTGAAATCCTTTAGGGCTTTGACTAAAGCAAAAGCTTGATTTTCCATAATGTTATACTTCAAAGAAGCATCTCTCAATCCTATGCCGAAAAAAAAAATATAGGTTTCTCATGTCCTTCTTCATTTTTCTTTAATAATACTGCAACAAAAGTATGTTCTGAGGCAAAAGAAAACATCATGAAGTCTTTGGTATAATATGGACTAATCAATTCAGGGGCTTGAATCAATGCTTGTTTCACTTCATTAAATGATTGTTTTGATTTTGTATTCCATTTTATTTCAGTGTCTTTTCTCAACATGTTGGTTATGTCTCTCAAAAGCTCAGCCAAGTTAGGTATGAATATTATCAAAATTTTTATCCTCCCAATAAAATATTGTACTTCCTTTTTGTTTCTTGGGGGACCAATTTTCATAATTGCTTCAATTCTTCTAGGATCAATTTTAATACCATCCTTGGAGATTATATGGCCTAATAATTTTACCTCTTCCATTCTGAAAAGAGATTTCTTTGGACTTAAAGATATGCCATATTTTATATACCTTTCAAATTTTTTTTTTAAGTGATGCAGATGAGCTTCATCAAACTTGGAAAAAATAGTTATGTCATCTCGGTATATAACAATAAATCTGTCCTTTTCATCTACAAAATAAATGTCCATTTCTCTTTGAAAATTTTCTCCCGCATTCATAAGCCCAAAAGACATTTTGACATACATAAAAGTTCCCCAAGGTGTTGTGAACGTTGTCTTGTATTGATTATCTAGATGCACTAGAATCTGGTTATAACTAGAGAAACCATCAAGCAATGAAATTATGCTTGATCCAACTACTCTTTGAAGTATACAATCCATTTTTGGTAGGGGTTAGTTGTCCTTAAGAGAGAATTTATTCAGGTTTCTAAAGTCTACACATATTCTTATTTCCCCTGACTTTTTCCTTAATGGTACCAAATTTTCCACTCATTTAGAAAATCTGAGTGGCACTATGATATTTGCATCAAATAGTTTCTTAACTTCATTCTCAATTAAAGGCAGTAGGACATGATTGACTCTTCTCAATTTTTGTTTAACAAGATTTTGATCCTATTTTAATTAGGTATAATTTGTTGAATTATAGTGTTATCATAAACCTTCAAATATTGATACCCCCATGCAACATAATGTGTATATTCCTTAAACAAATCAATGTACTTTTTTTTTTTTGGAGACAATGACTTTGAAAGCTTAACAATCTTGGCATTTTATGCGGTGCCTATGTTGCAATCTTCTACTTCAAATCCAATTGGCTAAATTGAAGGCGTTTTAGCCACATCATTAAAGTAAAAAAGTTCTTCAAGTGGTACAACAACTCTTGGGATTGTATTATTCTTGAGCTATAATATTTTATATTCCACAAAATATTCATTGGTTTGATTGAAAATATTATTTTCTCCACTATCATCAATATCTTTCCCTACGTCAACGTTCAAAATTTCAAACTCATCTTTCAATTGTAGGAAATTGTTGAGTTGTTTGTCATTATCAAATACTTGTCAATATCTAATATTATTAGGATTGACATGTCTATGTTTGACATCAATTTCTAAATTTCTGCTTGCTCTAAAAGGAATTTTGCATGCACTCGCAGAAGTAGCCAATGCATCAGCAAATACATTCTTATCTCTAGAAATTAATGATAGTTGGTATTATGGAAAACATTGTAAAAAGTCTAAAATAACGTTACTACATGCTCTCATTCTAGGATGTTTAGCTGAATATTCACCTTTGATTTGTTTTATGATAAGTTTTAAATATCCATGAATTGAGATTCTCTTGGCTTCCATTTCTTTTAACTTTTTAAGTCCCAATAACAAAGCTTCATATTCAGCTACATTGTTTGTACATTCAAAGTTGAGTTTTAAAGAAAATTTATTTTTTGTACCTGATTTCATATCTGAGATACACACTCTAATTCCAACTCCCTCTTTTATTAGTGCTCCATCAAAGTCCATGTTCCATAAGAAATATTGTTGTTCTTGTTCTTTGCTTCAAATCTATGGTTTTCCATCATCTATTTCTTTTGATTTGATACATGCATCCTAAAATTATTCTTCCAAACAAATATCATTGTGTAGAATAAAAGAGTCCATGTTAGAATGTACAGAGTAGACTGGATAATTATTGGGTTTATCTTGACTACTCACCATATATTTCATTAGAGTCTCTCTATACAATCTTCTTTTTTGGCCAAAAACATGAATTGTTGCATATGTCATATTCATTTGTAATGTACCTTGTAAATTTTACCCTCGTGATCTTGACAAAATCATTCCATATTTGGGAGGGATATCAGCTACAACAATGTCCATCACTAGAATATTTTCTGTAATTTGAGTAAGAGTAACACATAAATTTTTAATTAATCCAAGACATTTTACTCTATTTGAATCAAAGGAGTACAAGTCTTTATAAGGTCTAGTTATATATAATCCCAATTTTTCCATGATCACCTTTGGCATCAGGCTGTGTGAGGCACCATAATCCAACATGGAATTATGCAAAATAAAATCATGGATGTTAAGACTGAAATAGAATGGAGGAATACTACCTTCTTATGTAATTCCATATACTCTAGGTCCAAAAAATAACTTAGGACGATCACCAGTTACATTAACATTGTCTGTTACTTCTTCGATTTTTAATGCCTTTACAACTTGACTTATATAGACATCCTTCTTTACCAACTGAAGTAATGGAACAAGGATTTAGAAATTTTGAAAGCTCATTTTCAATATTAAAAGAAGGTTGAGCTTTTTCTACTTCTTTAATACTTACATATTTCTTTTGAGAAATCTCTTTCTTGCTATCTACCTTTGTCTGTCTAGTAGAAGGTGTATCACTTTGAGTCATCTTGGGAGACCTCACTAGAACTTTTTTACTTCTCAAATTGTACTGTTTGTGTACTTCCATGATATAATTTTGATATAATTTTTAATAATCTACTGATTCTGCAGACATTTAATTTGGTTGTGATAACAAGAAAAGGTAATGTTCCTCCTTGGTTAGAAAAATAATATCTTTTTCTCCTTCCCTGAAGAGATTAATCTGATATTCTTTTGACTCTTGTATGGTTTCTTGTTCTTATTAAAAAAAAATCTCTTGAAAAGGAGGTCTAATTTGCTGTTGATCCACTTTCTTTCTTTGCTCTCTTTTCTTGATTTGGGGTTGTTGTCTTCTAAAGTTTGGGCTTCTAATTTGAGATCCCCTTGAGTTTCTCTTGGAGGGGCTCTATTAGTTACAATAATTCTCTCAATAATCAGTTCCATAGTTTTAACTAAACTGAATAACTTTGCATATGATGGAGAAGTGGAAGGTTCTTCTTTAATGATCACCCTTCTCTCAGTCCTTAAATTTTCCCTTTTGGCTAAGAAATTAGCTTCTACACTAACAACATGTATTTTCATTTCTTCAAGGGTAAGTGGATTTCTTTCTCTTAATTGATAAGCCATATCAACATCAAATCCATATGGGAAACGAATCAAGGCTAGTCCGAGTGGGGGTTTTATTGCTGCTGGGATATAATTTTAGAAATTATTAAATCTAATACAATAATCTTGAATAGTTTCTTTTGGAGCTCTCCTTAATCCCTCATATTCTGCAAGGATCTTAAGGGGATTACTTTTCACTTCCAACCTAGAAAGGAAATTTTGATGGAACTATTTTTAGTCTGCAATACTTACAGCTGGTAATCCTCTGTACCATTTCTTTACTTCCCTGATTAAAGTTTGTGCAAAAAATCCCATTTTTACATCATCATTATAAAATTCCTTTAGATATGAGATGTCATTCATTTTATCGATGTGTTGTTGTGCTGTTATAGGACCTGTACCATTGAACTATGGTATTATCTGTGCATAGTTATGTGGTATGCCATTAAATGGTGCCTGTAATACTAAAGGAGCACATCTACCTTCCATGCCTGGAGTATGAGAAGAGGATGGTATTATAGTAGTGGTTGATGAAAAGGGTGGAAGACGTGGTGAGGCTGTTGACGAAGAAAATGTTGTAGTAGTGTGTACAATTGAAATATCAGGGGTATGAGTGGAAACATAAATTGGAGTACATGATGCTGGGTTGGTTTAAGGACGGGGAATGAATGTAACAGTTGGTAATGGAGATGAGGAAAAATAGAAGAATGGAGATCAACAAATGGATCTTCTATTGTTTTACTTAATATTTTAACCAAATCTTCAAGCTTTACAAACTGATTTAAAGTATCCTTATCAGATTGTGAGATGACTAGACTTTGGGCTGTATGGTATGGTATCAATTAAGCTTCATCCAAAGTTGTTTCAGGTACAACACCTTCTAACTTGGATCTAAAAAGGCTATGTTTAAACAAGTCAAATTGAATATATTAAACTGTTAGAAGACTCTCTAGAAGATATTTTGTTCTTGGTAAGGGATTATTACTGGCTTAAATTTCTATAACACTCTTCTTTCTTAATAAATTTTCATGACCATTCATAGTTTCCAGAGGATTAGGATCTAGGTGAGATATGGTGTATATCCTTTTGGGAGCCAAATCTCCTAATTTGATTATTCACAACATAGTGGTATTTACTAGGTGGAGAATATATAGTTTTTTTGGTGAAAAATTACAATATTTTAGTTTCTATTTCATTGTCACCTACAGGAAAATAGTATGTGAAACTTTTAGAATCAAGATTTACCAGAGAAAACCTTTGTTATGAGATTCAAGTTCACCATTATGGTCACTAGAATGTTATCACTCCGTAATTTCCCTACGATGAGGAGAGAAACCCAGAGGTAACCACAAAACCACTTTTAAAGCTAGGATCTGTTGCCAAATATAGGCCTTTAGTTTGTTCATTAGATCAACTCTAGTAATTTATCCCACCTTTTTTCACTCAGAATAGAAAAACTTGTCATGTTTCTAAACCTTGCATCTACCTCCGTGTAGCTGTCAAACGATGGATTATTCATGAAAAGGTGGTGGATCTCATGTTGAATATTGAGATCATATTTAAAACCTTCTAAAAATGACTCTCTACTAATAGCTCCTTTTGCCTTTGAGAAACGGGAGGCATTAGAAGCTATGAAACACAACCTTTCTTGGTAATTCTCTAATGGAACCAATTTTCCATTAGAGTTCTTCAAAGTTGGAAACCCTTTTTCTTGCAACAGAACAAATTTTCTATTGAATCTTCTGACCTGTAACTCAATTTCTTTACATCTATTCTCCAACTATACCATAAAATTCTTTTTAGCTAAAACTCTTTTGAACTCCATCACTGTTGTTCTTTTGTCCTCAATCTTCATTTCTTCCAGTTCATCTATGGTTTTGGAATTTAGCATATTTATCATTTTTTGTGCCTCTTCAGGTCTATGATCAAGGTCTATTTTGGTTTTTTCAATTGTTGCCTTAACTCTGTTAACTAATTTCTCTTGTTCAAAGGTGATCTGAATTGATGGCCACAAGTTTGTCACATTTGCATTGATTTTTTGAGAAATGCTACTTTTGGCCTCTATTACCATTTTGGTGATGAAAGACTTGTCTTCATATTGTTGCATTTGATGAATAAGATTGTATTTATTTTGAATTTATGCAAGATACACATTATCTATTTGGAACTTATTTTCTTCCATTCAGGCCAATGCCATTGAAAATCTATCTTTTTCTGCATTCGCTGCTGATAAGTCTTCTAAAGCTTTGATACGATTTTTTGCAGAATCTGAAGATGTTTCTTTTGTTGAAACCTTTGTTGTTGTACGCATTACTGATGTAGATTTCCATTGTTCTTCCCACTATTTTTTTTCTTTTAACATTCTCTCCATGTCCTACTCCATCTTATGTATTTTTGCATTCTACTCAACAACTAGTGTAAATAAAATTTCCTTTTCTATTTCTTTGTTAGAAACTTCTTTAGCTTGGGGATGCTCTTTGGATGGTAGCTTCAATTACTTTATTAATGCTTGTATATATTCCTCTTTTCTATTTATGAGCTCTTCTGCTGCTTTGATATCAACAGGGTCATGTTATAGCTTTAGCATCAAAACTTCTAGAGATTTGATTATGTTGTCTTTAGCAAATGAAGAAATATTCTCAATATTTAACTGAGAATGCATGTTGTTCAATGATGACTATAATATGGAATCATTCATGGCCGAATTGGTAATTGTTGAGAAGATTCGCTCTCGTTTTTGTTTATGCAAATCGATTTGATCGATTGCATGGATCTTATTATTGTCAATTGATAAAATAGAAGCCTTGTAGTCTTCAACATTCTTAGGGGCTGGGACTAAAGGTTCCATGAAGGAAATTTCAAATTGTGCTTTCTCTGCATCAAACAAAAAGAGTGGTCTATGTTGTGTTGTGGCTGTTTGATTCTAGAATTATGCATAAGTTTAAACCTTTAAAGCTTCATTTTTCAACTTTATCTCCCTGTACCTTGAAAATATACTCTGTTGGGTTGAAATTTTAGAACTTGAAGATACTGGTGATTGATTAATTTTTTTCACATTAGGAGACTGAATTGTCCCTTTTGCACTAGAAGATTGGATTTTTTTTTGTATAACATGAGTCTGAACTATTTATTCAACACTAGGGGACTGAAATGTTCCTTCTATACTAGGAGGAAGAGTGACAGGAGTTCCTGTCATAATTACTATGTGCTGCTCCTATGTGTCCACTTCTTCTGATGATTCTTCATTGACGGTGATCACTTTAGGATCAAATTCAGTGCCTGAGTTTGGAGTGTTTTGTAGATCTCTCTTTATTGTTTTGAATACAATAAACTCTCCATCTTGTGTTTCATAATCATTAGGGGAGATAATTTATCTCTTTTTATTCTATTTGGAAATAGGAGTCTGTGAAAACGCTTGGCTATCAAATCATTCTTCAGCTTCTTGTAAGGTGTGTTTTGTCCATTATTCCATGTTAGAATATTGTTCTTTCAGGCCTTGGTGTATGTGCATAGGAAGTAATTTTCTGCTCCAATATGAGTTTTGAAATGATGCCTAGGGGTTCATAAGACCAAGAGAAACTTGGCTTGAACTTCATTTGACTTAAAATAATATCCACCTCCTTTGTTGCAGCTCTGGTGTTGATAATATAAGGACCTATATGAGCCTTCATCTTGAACTATGCTTTCTTTTTGTAGGATATAAAATGAATTTCATCCATGTTCAAAATTTGTCTAGTGTATTCTAATGAAAATATTATGACTGGTAAAAATACTAGTAACATGTAAGGAGGTAACTCTGATCCAAATTTTAATTTCTCTAAAAAGTGTAGAAACTTCCTTATCTCTGGTGAAATCCTCAGGATCAGATCAATGCTAAGAAAACATAATTAGGTATGCAGAAATTTATCAACAAAACCAGTGTAAGTATACTTATTTCAGTTATTTCTAACCAGAGAAGTCCAGTGAATTACTAACAAAGGATTGCCTTCATTTCCTATCTTCTTTAGAGGAAATATGAACCTCTCTGACTGATAAAATAACATAAGGTAAACCATAACTGATTGATACTTAAAGGCACATCCTGCTTTGAAATTTACATATTGATTACGGATTGAATTAGACAAAATTTGACTGTAATTGAAAAGGATAGATGGACGTTTATCAAATACAAAAATTGACAAAAATTCCATAACTATTTCATCTACCCATTGGTTATTATGATACCCAAGAAGTTGGGTTACCATGGAAATTACTTGTTTGGACATTTCTAGAAAACTTGTGACTGGGTATGGGGGATTGGTCCGGGGAAATTCAACATTTTCGGGAAGGAAACATCAAAAATCTATGATGTTTGAAGAAAATTCAGCTTATTATATAATTCCATTAAAAATTTGGAAGAGAAAAGAGAATGATAAGTCTGGTATTCAAGCTACAGGGTCTGGAAAATAATTTCAACGCTAATGGGAAAATGACTTCATTGTTGTGGGAGATAATGGATTTTTGCCTTGGTAGATATCTAAGATGAGACCATGAGGAAAATTATGGGAAAAGGTGAGTTTTGTGGAAAATGAACTGAGGGAGAAGGGATTCCCAAATATTTAGATCATCAATTTTGTCAAGAAACTTTAGTTTTTCCTGGTTTTGAAGTTTGTAAAGATTGAACTCACACTGGGTCTTGACAATATTATACTGGGTTTCGACCATAGGAGATTTATTGAAATTGGGGACAGGGGGAATCATGGGATTTTTCTCAGGAAATTTCCCCTTCCCTTTACAGTTTGAAATTTTGGGAGATGAAATTCAGGGAAAAAAAGAGAATTTATAGAGAAAAGCTTGATAAAAAAAGGTCTGAAGAATATGGTTACCCATGAAAAACTATCGACTATGCATAGGGAAGTTATTGTTGAAGGCTGGTAGTTGGTGACAGTTCATTCTTTCAATTTTCAGGATCAATGTCATGTTGAAAATGATGAATGCTGGCCTTCTAGGATTTTTATAATAGTCCAATTAGTTATGTAACAAGAAAAATGATGTCTATTGAGTAGAGGGATTTATTTTTAAAAAGGATAGTGTGGGAATTAAATGATTTGACATTCATTTAGGAGTTCACGGTAGATTTTAAGTTTGAACGGATATATGACGTCATAATGGGATAGATGGAACAAGCGGAGTGGTGAGGTTAATGGTTATGTGGAAGGATATGCGTGGCAGAAAAGGAGACAAATGGCAGGAGAGAAATGGTAGAGGGATGAGCCGTTGGCGAAGGATGGAGGCGACATTTCTGGAAGGGGGGGGGGGGGGAACACCCCTCCGCCGTAGATCTAGGCATAGTTTATCATAGTCGTCGACTCCAACGTGAGTTTTATTCGGAAAATGACAAATACATTTTGTCTTATTATTTTACATCAAACAAATAATAACCTAAGTAAAAAACATTAGGAAATCAACCTTTTTGAATTTTAAAGCGAAATTTTGGTTGGCATGCTGTAGGGGCCCACTTTTTCTTTACTTTTCTAATTTTTTGTTCTTTTATTTTATTTTTCACACAAACACACACACACATATCTTTTAATCCCATATTTTATTTTGATTTTAATTTTTATATCATATTTTTTATTTTCTTCTTTCTTTGAAATTTTTGAAAATAATTTGTAGAATGTAATAATTATTGACAACATCTCATAAGAGAAAATCAACAGATAATTCTCATTTGATCCTATAAATTATAGGACCCTATCCATCTTAAAGAATTCATTTCTAAGGTCATGGAGTCTGAAATAATATTCATATTTTTCCAAAAATACTCTTTTCAGATCATCCCATGTCCTTACAAATTTTTTTCCTAAATTCATGAACCATGTAAGATCTTTATCCATCAATGTTGTCGACAAAAAATAAAATTTTTGAGTGTGTAATGAGTAACCATAAGATCTACAAAGTATTTCAAATTCGAAAAGAAAGGTTTCCAAGTCTTCTCATCTCATACCTTTGAAGTTAGGAAGTACAGATGGAGGGATGTTCTTCATATGAACGTTGATATCAATTTCTTGAATGGGGAATCCAAAAGAATCTTCCTTATTTTCATCATCTCCATCCATTTATTCAGCCTCTTTTTTTTTCACCTCTTATTCTACCTACAAAAATAGGAATTCATGATGTGGACGTGTGGCTCTTATTGCACCACATGATATAGTGGGGGTGGTAAGTGATTGAAGTCTTTTTGACATACATACATACATACATACATACATACATACACATATACATACACATATACATATACATACATACATATATATATATATATATATATATATCTATATATATATATATATATATATATATATATATATATATATATATATATGATTCTACTAAAATGAGATTAATCTTATGCAACTAAGAATGAGATGCAATTTAAAGCCAACACCTATGTATACTTCCCCGACAACGACACCAAAATGTTGGGTAATTTAATTGACTGTTAAATAACTTGTCATTAATTGTCAAACCTGGGGTTTGTGAAATTGCGAAGTCTACATGCACTATATGTGCTAGGATATCTACTTTCAATTCAAAGAAACTAATCTAATTACATATGACGATTTAAACCTATTTATGACTAAGTTTTGATAAGAACATGCACATGTTATGTCTTAAAATTCCAATGAATTCAAACTCAAAACTTCAAAATTTAAATGAAATTTGAAAGAAAACTATACTATGAAAATTTCGAGATCTATTCTAATTGGACAAGAAATTGAAATTTATTCTTCTAAAAAAAAATTTAAATTTGTTCTATTAAACAATGAAAGGAAATCCATCTAGCTGACTTGAAAAAAGAAATTTATTCTATGAACTGTAAAAAAATTCTACACTAATTTTAATCTATGAGACTTGAAATAAATATAATCTAAAATATTGAAAATAATTATAACTATTGAATTGAAATCACAACTATTCTACAATACTTGGAATTGAAAGTTATTATAGAAAGTAGTGAAAAAAATGATACGTTGACAAAATTTCAAGTGCAAGAGCCTCCAAAGATTACTAATGTGTGTATTCTATCGAGAGCCAACCATGTATTATCAAAATTATGACTAGAAAAAGCATGAAAATGAAGGAAACTATTGGAAAATACTTCAAGGAAAGTGTTTTTGGATTTATGAGTTTATATTGAGCACTCAACTGGTAACAGACAAAAATAAAGTAAGAAAACTATATTGAAAACAAATAATTCAAACATATAAAGAGATTGAAAATTAAATAAAAGAAAATAATGAAAAAAAATGTTAAAATTACAACTATACTATCTCAGAACTCCACAGGGGGCCCTCCCGGTGAATGCGAGGAATTATAAACTCAGATCACTTAAATTAAATCGTCAATTTCATTCAGAGATGCACAATATCAGAGATTAGATTCACTGGAAAAAAACAAAGTTCTTCTCCTTTAATCAACAACAACTAATACAAATTAATGTCATCCTTGACATTTGATCCCTCCTCTCATCAAAGAGACTGCAATTCAAAGAGTTTTGAGGCAATTAACAAACTCAAAATTTTCTTACTTGAGTTTAGGTCATGAGATCAGTTTTGAAAATAAAATAAAATATTATTTATTGAATCCTTAGATCAAATATCAGCCCAAATATGATAAAAATGATCTCCCACCATGGATTTTCTAAAGAACAACTCGTTCCAATATTTTTGGAAATAGGACATTAACTGTGAAATTACAAAAACGTTTTCTCACGCAATATGAAAAATAGGGCTCCAAAGAACCTAGAAAATATCTCAAATGGTAACAAATTTGAGGAAACTGCACATACAGACCCTAATTGGGCTCGTGCTAGAAAAAAACCCATGTTTTCATTCTCTAAAATTCATTTTCATTTTCTCAAAAAACACGTTTGAAGTTGACTGGTCAAAACTACTGCATTTTTCTTTTGATCTCTTACTGGAGGTCTACATGTGTGAGCTGGGTGGAATCAAGTGTCATATTTCATTGTAGAGTGGTGCTACTACCTTAACCATGGAGATAGCTATAGAAATTGACTTGAGCTACAAAATCTTGAACTGGCTAAACTGTCATTGGTAAAACCAAGAAAATTTCTTCTTAATTCATTAAAAATAGTGGAAATAATAATAATAAACCATGTAAACATGTATTTAGGAATTTGGTGCATTTATGGAAAAATATGGTTAAAAATTCTCACAATGGGTGAACGAAATGATGCGAAAATGAATGGTTTCATCAAGTAAATCATGACAAGTTGGAGGCCCAAAAAAATCTGAGAAAAATTAAGATGAAAAAAGGTGAGAATGTAACATCCTATCTCACCATGATTTAAGGTGTCAAAGATGAACTTGCAACAGTTGGAGAGAAGCTAGTAGAGGATGAATTGGTGTGTACAACTCTAAATGGTTTTACCAATGAATGATGTATGTTCATTCACATGATTACTGGATGTGAAAAGCTACCAGATTGGGAACAATTGTGGAGTGAATTTACTCAGGAGGAGTTGAGGCTCAGTATCATTGATGGTATTACCAATAGAAGTGGAAAGGGACTGGAGGTAGAGAAGGATGAAAACATCGCTTTTGTAGGGAAGGGAAAAGTGAAGAAGGGTCTTAGATATGGACAAGACTCTAAAGGAGACAAGAAGAAAGACCTATCAAAGATCAAGTGCTTTGGATGTGGTGAGCTTAGTCACTACCTCAGCTAGTGTCTGAAGAGGAATAAGGACAAGAAAGGGAAGCATACCACAACTTCGGTAGAGATCGAGGATTTATTCCCTAGGTTGGAGGATGAATTCGCTATGTTTGCAACATTATCCTTAAGAGGAGGAGGAATATAACACACCAGTATGTGATCCATGTGGATATTGGTGGCCACCTGCCTATTCTACTTGGACCCCCACCATTTTTTCTTTTAGTTTTCCACTTTCCTTAATTGTAGGACAATTTACTATTTTTGGCAGTTTTTCGAGTCCTAAACTTCCGGAGATGTTTTGAGGCCCTAAACGATGATATTTTGGAAAATAATCTCCAAATAATGTGAGTATTTGACTTGAAATTCACTATCAACAATTTTAGTTCTCAAATATATCTTCCTAACGAGGTATCATGTACATCAAACAAAGAACATATGCCAAAGTTAGGACCCCGGGAAATTGATGTACGAATTTACCCCAATGGGGCCCATAGTTTGGTGTTTCATCTCCTAGGGTTAGGTTTTTGGATTTTTACGGTTTTCCATTATTTCTCAATAATAAATAGGCCTTCGAGCCTCATTGTAACACAATTCAGAGGCTTGTATCTGCCACATCTCTTCTGAGAGATAAGCTACCAGCGCCCTAGCTAGTTTATTTCCATTATGTCTATAAGAATATTTCAGTTATGTGATATTAATGAAATGAAGTTTTATTTCTGTTGCATCTATGCATTTATGTGTATTTATATATTTTATTTTGTTCCTACATAAGTCTGAATCAGTGGTATTAGAGCGGTCTGAGTCTTTCTCGATCCTTCTTTGCATGTCCCCAACGAGGTCGAGGTATAAGGGGTTAAGGCTCGATCTAGTTGAACCTTTGCAAGATCAACCTTGCAAACCTCGATGACCACCCATGGGGGACAAAAATAAATATGAGGGAGAAGGATATCCTATAAAAATATTGCTCGAGGAGGCCCTCTAGAAATAAAGGAACAAGAATATGGATAACTTTTCCCAGATCCTTTAACGACTGCCCACCATCGACACATATGCATCCAACAACCACTCTATAGGAAAAAATCTTGTTAAGGTACAATTGAATTTGAAATACCCATATTTCAGGGCCAAATAGATGTAGACATTGTAGATAGATAGTCAAATATATTAGAAGGGTATTTCTTGGTTCATGGCTTTTCCAACTGGGAAAATATTACTTTTGCAATACTCAAAGCCGCCCCCCATGTCAAGGACTGGTGGGAAACCTATTGTGAAAAAAGTGACAAGATGGAACCCTCTCTATTTTCAGCCAGACCCACTTGGGATTATTCCCGAGACACCATCAAGAAACAATATTGGGACAATTTCTTGATAAGAAATCATTTTGAAGAGCCAAAAGAACCCTCACCTGAACAACAACCTACAAGGAGAAGCAGAAAATGGAGAGCTTCAAAAATTGAAATTGACAAAACAGTCCAAGAAAGTAGTGAGGAAATCATCTCAGAGAAGTTGACTCAAATCAAGAGACAACTTAAGAAAGAGAAGGTAATCAGGAAATCTGCCACAGAGAAAGGAGAGGAATCTTCCCAGCCAAGAAGAAGCCATAGACTAAATGGGAAACTAAGGAAAACTCAGATCAAACAAACAGGGGTGATAAATATAGAAGATGAGGAAACATCTATTGAAGAAGATGTTGAAGAGGATTTTAATGAAGGAACCACAGTAATCGTATGACAAAGTTGCAGTTATGTTGAAAATTTGGAAAGGAAAGCCGAGTAGGAGAACCCTAATCCTCCCTTTGACCGAAATAGATATGTTAAGAAGGAATCAGTATGAACTAGAAATACATGTAATTATCTAAAAAATGAGAATAAATCTCAGAAGAATGATCAAGCTCAAAACTGTCTCGGCTCAGCCACCCAATATCTACATATAGACAAAAGTGGAAAAAATTTAATGAAGGATTAAAGAAGAGGAACAAGAAGCTAATCAGGGCACTTACCAACTTAAGGTTCAAACTTGTCATCAGAAAACCCAGAAGATCTTTAGCTTCCAGGCAAAGGAGAAGGAGAGGATTAGATGTTCTTGCAGAAGCCTCTGAGTTTATAGGATAAGTTGAATGAGGACATGCAAGAAGTCAGCAGTGGGGGTATGTTGAGCCTCAAGATGGTGCTTTCTTTCATCTTACTTTACCTCATTTTCCTTTGTCCATTGTTATCCTAGACCCAATTGATCAATGAATTTAGTTAAAATTACTTTTAGAATGATTAACATAACTGACTTGCTAAGTTTTGTGATTTTTGTCATTGTAATGCATTTTGACCGGAACTAGCTGCAGAATGCAGACATTCCGTAGCTAACCGGCAATTTTGCAGCTGTCTTCACGTTTGGGTATGTTCCAGGTGGCCTCTCAAGAAAAACCGCATATGGGTATATTCCACGTCATGTCTACATTGTTCGTTGCTCACCATGAAGGAAGAAACGAATTCTGGATATGGTTTTGGTATGTGGGAACACATTTAAGAAGGCAGACTTCTAATAGGACTGTCTTAGTCCAGATGTCCTTTTCCTTTTTACGCAGCCACTTCAAGAGTCCTAATGTGATTTCGATAAGGAAAGATAATGATCCTGGAATTTTTGCAAGTCTTGTTATGTAAATTTGTTATAAAAACACTTGGGAAACCGAGAGCTAGGCTAGATTTTTGTTCCAGATTTTGCTTAAATTTTGTGCTACATTTCTAAAGACGCAGATTGCTCTGTTCAAGTTATTTCACCTTTAATGAAGCAGACAGTATTGTTTTGAAAGCGTTGCGTTGATTTGGTGTTAGATTCCGTCTGGTGGTAGAGGGCCCCTGCCTCCTGCACGGTTTTATTTGCGTAATTTAGATAAGTATCCTAGCTGCCTTTACATTTTTGAAGTTGAATTCGTAGTTGTTTTCATTAGATACTATAGTTATACTCATTCTAAAAACTCTTCCAAAAGAAGAAGCTCTTCCAAAAGATCATGATCATGAATGGGAAATGGCTATAGTATTATAGGATTTAATTGCAATCTCTTTTTTTGTTCACCATCACAGTTATACTTATGCTAAGTACTCTTCCAAAAGAAGAAACTCTTCCAAAAAATCCTTATAATATCTTAAGCATGATTGTGATCTTGAACGTTTCAGTTGTGTGTTTGCACTAAGTACCATAGCTGTTCTTGCTCTTAAAACGCTTTTCCAAAATATCATAATGATGGGTAGGAGATAGCTATGATATCTTAGTTTTTCATTGCTTTCAGTCTTTATGTTTGCATTTTCACTGAATTGTACAGTTAGGATTGTTCTAAGAAACTCTTCCAAAATACCAATCATGATGGACAAACAGACTGTATAATTCCATAGAATAATGCATGATAGCCTAGTTAGGATACTCCAGAGTTTAATTGCACTTAACTCATGCTCAGTTATTTTGTTTTAAGTCTGATAATGACTTGTTAGTTCAGCACTGTTTTATATTAGTGACATCTTAAGTTCAGTTTTAGCTTAACTCATTGCATTTGCACTCCACATTTAGTTGTCATTCACTGCATATTAGATTACTTCAGTTGTTAATCTTAACAAAACAACCTTCATTATTTACAAACCTCTTCTTGTTCTAAAATCTATAATTGATTCATAACCATATGAACAGAAGACAATATCATTTTAAGGCCTGAAGTACTTCTGCAACTTTCTTATCATCTCACAAACAAACATTTCCTCAAAAGACTATTTTAAAAATCTATAACCTTTAAGTGAAGTGTAGTGTTATCAAACTAAGTTACAGAATAGAGTTAGGAACTCGTCTTAAAGTAGAGATCTTATGATGGTATCAATTTTTTACTCCAAATATGCGTCAACAAATCTATAATCATGGATAACATGTTGCATCATTATAAGTTAGTTGTTTAACTGTTTAGTTAGGAGAATTTGCATGCTTAGCTGACCATATCTCAAGCTCTCTCTCTCGACAAGTTGAGTTTATGCTTTGAATCATTTGCTTAAAAGTCATTATCAAGCTTTGTTTTTGCTTAGTCATAGTTTGGATTTGATTCTGTTTCAATATCTGCAATTGCATTTGTCATTTGTCATCAACCAATTAGGCTTCACTCTGTTTTTAATCATTAGCTTCTTTCCATTAGCTTTCTAGTCTGACTCTAATAGACTCTCAAAACCATAAGGAAGCAAAAACATCATAAATCATCTACCAAAACCAAACATCATAAAACACTAAACACAACGCATTAAGAGACAAACACCTAGGCACATACAGTGCACTTCACTTCAACAGTTTACCAACCCTGGTTGACAATTAAATGAACTCAATTTAGGAGACTAGATTGAGACCAAACAGAGACCATGCAAGGCCCAAGGCACAAAATATCCTAAGAAATAAATTCCAAAATAACTATTTGCACCTAATAATAGAGTGTTTTGCCTCAAAAAACTCAAAAATATCAATTTTCAATAAATAAGTGTGTTTTGTTGACTTTTGGTCCAAAACACACTTAGACAGTCTCTGTGCGCAGCGCCACTTCAACAAAAAATAGGGCCTTTTGTGACTAAGTTTTGGTCCCCTTCTCGATGCCCAATTTGGCTCCTTGATGGCTCGTTGGAAAGCATGATGAGTCTACTTTCCAGAATTTCTTGATTTTTCCTAAATGAGTGCCATTTTATTATTCAAAAATCCATTCTCCCAACACTACTTCATGCGCAGTGCCACTTCCATTAGAAAATAGGCTCTGTTGTAGCCAAGTTTTGGACCACTTCCCGATGTTAGATTTTGCTCTGTGATGGCTCGTTGAAGATCTTGTCAAGTTGGATTTCCAGATCTACCTTTTTTTTTTTTTTTTTCCTAAAGGAGTGCCATTTTCTCATCCAAAAAACCATTCTCCCAACACTTCTCTGTGTGCAACACCTTGCCTGAAAATGAGGTAGAATGGTCAAAATTTAGGTGTTTTTTTACCTTTTGGGGGGGTCAAAACTACTCCAAATGGTCTGAAATTTTGTGAGAAGATTTCTGATGATGAGAGGAATCCAAAAATGTCAAGTTTTCAAGTTAAGGATGCACCAAATTTGTGCGTAGCACCAAGGGTGCTACGCACAAAGGCCTCAAATTTAAAAAAAATAAACAAAATTTGTTCAGAATTCCCTCAGATTTGGTGAACAACTTCTTCAAGGGGTTTGAGAAGCCTGTGGAAAATCTTGAGCCATGTATCTAAATTTTTCTTGGTCTTTAACTTCTTTGAGTGCTTAAATTTTAATGAAGAGGTGTGACGGTGGCTTTGTAGGTGCCTTGATCATGGCTATGATCCTTGTTGCGATCCTCAACTTCTTCATTTTCTTTATTGGCATCATTAGTCATCATATTTTTTGCCCCATCATTGTCTTTAATTTCATCAAAACTCTCATCCTCTTCACTGAATTTCTTCATTGTCATTTTTTTCTTCATTTCAGCTACCTATCTTTTCATTGCTGGGGTCATCATTTTCACTGGCACCCTCTGCAATTTCATCACTATCATCTTGCTCATCTTGAAGAACAATCTCCTCTTTGTATTTGGCACTGTCATCATCTTCATCTGTGTTCATATCTTCTAACTCTTTGTCACTGTTTTTCTCTGCATCACTGTTTGTGCCTCACTGTTTTCCTCTTGACAGTCATGTTCACTTTCTTGTTGACTGTCACCCTCATCATCGTCTTCACTATCTTCTAGGTCCTCATCTTGTTCATCAACATCACCTTTTTCTGTACTTGGGAGTGATTCATTTGTATCATTACCATCACTACCTTCCTCCAAATGCTCACTGTCTTTGTCTTCATGACTGCCATGTTCAATTGCCTCTTCCTTGTCATCATCATCCTCCTGCTCTTCCTCATTAAACTTTGTGTCTGCCCTACTGATTTCTTCATCTCTAGACATGGTGACTGATTGTGTCTTTGAACAAAATTGTTTTTAGCTTTGTGAGAGCTTTTAGGTCTAGGGAGGAAAAATGAGTGATGGTGAGGGAAATTTTTAAAAAATGGAGGCAAAATGGAAGAAGTCAAGGAATACTTTCAGAGTTTAGAAGTAGGCTTAGATTTTATTGAGTTTATTAATGCTAATGATCAATCTCCAACTAGTAATTTCTTGTCCTAGAAGGTTAAATTAGAGTTTTCCATGAAGATTAGGGTTTTTAGCCAATTTAGGTTATGGTTACTCTCCTTTGATTATGAATGAAGAAAGATCAATTTCGAGGGCAAAGATAATGACTACCAACCTTGTCTAACTCATGTAGGAACCTGGGGAAAACTTGAGGAGGAGAAAAAATGAGTTTGAGCAATTTTTGGAAAATTTAGCCAAATCTCCTCTGTGCGCAGCGCCACTCCGTCTGTGCATAACGCCAATTTGCAGAGGGCATTTAGAGGCCTTCCCGGTGTTGGAATGCGCTCCGTGATAGCTCGTTGGAAAGATTTTTGAGTCTACTTTCCAAAAAGTATTTTGGTTTTAACTTTGGTGTCCATTTACTCAAAAATATCAATTTTCAATAAATGAGTGTGTTTTGTTGACTTTTGGTCCAGAACACACTTAGACAATCTCTGTGCGCAGCGCCACTTCAACAAAAAAAAGGTCTTTTTTGACTAACTTTTGGACCCCTTCCCGATGCCGGATTTGGCTCCGTGATGGCTCGTTGGAAAGCCTGATGAGTCTACGATCCAGAAATGCTTGAGGATTTCTAAATGAGAACCATTTACCTATTCAAAATCCCATTCTCCCAACATTTCTCTGTGTGCAACACCACTTCCAGCAGAAAATAGGCTCTGTTGTAGCCAAGTTTTGGACCACTTCCCGATGTCAAATTTTTCTCCGTTATGGCTCGTTGGTAATCTTGTCAAGTTGGATTTACAGATATACCTTTTGTTTTATGAATGAGTGCCATTTTCCTATCCAAAAACCATTTCTCCCAACACTTCTCTGTGTGCAGCACCTTGCTTGAAAATGACGCAGAATGGTCAAAATTTAGTATTTTTTAACCTTTTGGGGGGTCAAAAATACTCCAAATGGTTTGAAATTTTGTGAGAAGACTGATGATGATGAGAGGAATCCAAAAATGTCAAGTTTTCAAGCTGAGGATGAATCAAATTTGTGCGTAGTGCCAAGGGTGCTGCGCACAGAGGCCTTAAAATTTCAAAAAAAAAATTTGCTCAGAATTCCCTCAAATTTGGTGGAAATTTTTTTCAAGGGGTTTGAGAAGCCTGTGGAAAATCTTGAGCCACATCTCTAAGTTTTTCTTGGTCTTTACCTTCTTTGAGTGCTTAAATTTTAATGAAGAGGTGTGACAGTGGCTTTGTAGGTGCCTTGATCATGGCTATGATCCTTGTTGCGATCCTCAACTTTTTCATTTTCTTTATTGGCATCATTAGTCATAATATTTTCTGCCCCATCATTGTCTTTAACATCATCAGCACTCTCATCCTCTTCACTGATTTTCTTCATTGTCATTTTGTTCTTCATTTGAGTTACTCGTCTTTTCATTGCTGAGGTCATCATTTTCACTGGCACCCTCTACACTTTCATCACTATAATCTTGCTCATCATGAAGACCACTCTCCTCTTTATCTTTGGCACTATTATCATCTTCATCTGTGTTCATATATTCTAACTCTTTGTCACTTTTTTGCTCTGCATCACTGTTTGTGCCTCACTATTTTCCTCTTGATTGTCATGTTCACTTTCTTGTTGACTTACACCCTCATAATTGTATTCATTATCTTCTAGGTCCTCATATTGTTCATCAACATCACCTTTTTCTGTACTTGGGAGTGATTCATTTGTATCATTACCATCACTGCCTTCCTCCAAGTGCTCAGTGTTTTTGTCTTCATGACTGCCATGTTCAACTCCCTCTTCCTTGTCATCATCATCCTCCTGCTCTTCCTCATTAAAATCTGTTTCTTCCCTACTGATTTCTTCATGTCCAGACATGGTGACCAATTTTTTCTTTGAACAAAATGGTTTTTAGCTTGGTGAGAGCATTTAGGTCTAGGGAGGAAAAATGAGTGGCGGTGAGGGAAATTTTTAACAAATGGAGGCAAAATGGAAGAAGTAAAGGAATATTTTCAGAGTTTAGAAGTAGGATTAGCTTTTATTGAGTGTATTAATGCTAATGATCACTCTCCAACTGGTAATTTCTTGCTCTAGAATGTTAAATGAGAGTTTGCCATGGAGATTAGGGTTTTTAGCCAATTTAGGTTATGGTTACTCTCCTTTGATTATGAATAAAGAAAGATCAATTTCGAGGGCAAAGAAAATGACTACCAAACTTTTATAACTCATGTATGAGCTTGGGGAAAACTTGAGGAGGAGAAAAAATGAGTTTGAGCAATTTTTGGCAAATTTAGCCAAATCTCCTCTGTGCATAGTGCCACTTCGTCTGTGCGTAGCGCCAATTTGCAGAGGGAATTTGGAGACCTTCCCAGTGTCAGAATGAGCTCCGTGATAGCTCGTTGGAAAATTTTTTGAGTATAATTTCCAAAACATCTTTTGGGTTTACCTTTGGTGTCCATTTACTTATCCAAAAACTAATTTTCCCAACACTGGTCAAAAAGTGTTGAATGATGGTGCAAAAATGTAGAGTGCTGGTGCAAATAACTTTTGGAGGCCTTCCTTAACTCCAAAGTGAGCTCATGATAGATGATGGGAAATATATTCATGTCTTTGTGTCTTTTGACTCATCAAAAAAGTCATTTGGAAACTCTAGCTGTGAGAAAACCTTATTTCCCAAGGTCACTCCAACAGTGCAGAAATTCTCCTGGGACACCTGTGTTTTTAATATTACTCCCAAACCATGATACATGTGTAAAAAAGGAAGGAGGGTTTTATTCTTGGGCCTATATTGGACAAAAAAATCTCTCACATTTTTAAAATTAATCTCTTTTTGGTCAAAAACACAATTTGAAGCAAAACTAGCCCTAGGCATGACACATGGCTTGTCTCTTGGAATGAATTCTTGGAAAATGATGGAGGAATGATGTTTATGAGTTGGTATGGAATTATGCTTGAATACATGGTCTATAAAATTAATCCTTTTCTCTTGTGCCTCCTTTTCATATCAAACCCTAGCTTAGCTGGAAGAGGAAATTAGGGTTTGGTGTAGGGGATTTAGGACTTCCTTGTAGAGGGAGGGGAATGAAGGCGTTAAAGGTTGTATAAATTCTTGGGGAAATTTTGGGGTATAGGTATAGATGTTAGGGAGTAGGGGAAAGTTTAATTTCAATTATTGAGTGAGGGGAAGGGGTCGAAAAGGGAAAAACAAAGGCCTAGTCTTAAAAATTGTCAAATTATGGCAATAGACTAGGTTTTGTAGAAAAATGATGAATTTGAGGGATAGGAGTGATGGGAAGTGTTTATGAAGGTATATTAAGGATAGGAGGAGGTGTAAGAGCATCAAGATATAATCCTTGTTGATGTTTAACCATGGATTTCATGAAACCAAGAAAAAATTCCCTTAAAAGCCCTAGATGGACAATGGAGGAGTTAGGAAAAACAAAATAGAGGGCTGAGGCCAAAGGTGACACAACAAAGAAAAAATGAGTGACATGAGCCTATGATGGGTATTTTGGGATGGGTGAGCTGAGAATTGACATGATGGGATGATGAAATAGTGAAAAAATTATCTTAAGGATAATGAAGGTAGTGAGATTTCTAGAACTCACAATGTTCAGAACTTTGTTTCTAGAAATCTAGAACCGATACTTAGTCATATTCAGATAGTGAAAATTATGGATGACTAACAATGGCTCCACTTGGGGAGGGTAGATCCTTTTGAGGAGGTGTCCAGAACTTTCAAATCTCTGGCTTGATGAAGGCCAGTGCCTCATCCATTGGGCATATTTTACCTCTTTTCTCTTGCTGATGCTTGCTGTGAAGTTATGATCTTAATAGATTTTAAAAACATGATCAAATCATCTTCATATCTACCTACCCAATCTATTCGCCTACCATTTTCTCTTCCTTGGGTGCATTTGGACTGGCCAAAATTTGACATTTTTTCTTTTGAAATCAAAACAAACTATCTACCTCTATATTATTTCCTCCAAGAGTTCAAATTAGGCTAATGAAATCTCTTATTCTCTACCTAGTCTAATCATTTATCAAGATTAAAATGTTTGAAAAACTTTATTCTCTATTCTACTAACATGAAATTCAAAACATGATCAAACCAGGATTAGGCAATTTGATTTGCCATGGGCTGTGGCATTCAGACAAGCTGCACACACGCATTATTTTTGTATAATGAAAAACTAGAAAACATGAGGGCTATGATTCAAATTTTGTCAGGCATCCCTATCTTTTCTCTTTGGTTCAGATTTGAGCATGGAGAACCAATATCTTTTCTTCCTAATCTATTCCTACTGACAAGTCAAGTTTATATGCTTTGAAAAATTCTCTTTCACTAACCTATCAGCAATAAATTGAAAACATGTTCAGCCATGATTAGGCTAGATTACTGAACAAGACTATTTTGGAACAAGTAGTGGCATTTAGGCTTGCACACTTTCAGTAGTACTCTTTTTTGGGCATGGGGCTATACCTCTTTTTTCAAATTTTCCCTCTTTTTTCATCTTTCCTCTGTTTTTGCATTTTCAAAACAATCTATAACTAAAATATGCTCAAAGGCTGAGCTTATTTGCATGCCTATCTATCCTAATATAATTTATACATGATATATACATTCATTTGGTGAACTCTCTTTTCCAATACAATCAATCAAGTAGATGATTGCATGAGGGATCTTGGTTCAACTCTTTGAGGGTGCTGACAAAACTAAAATTCCACTTCCACCTCACTTGTTTTCGGGCAGTAATGCTTAAAATTTTTCTCACACTTTGCAACAAACCGTTCTTGGAAGAACACACTCATCCTTTAGATTTCTCAAGGAAAACAAAAAATGGATCTTGGAATAATACTTGATCTAGAGGATTTGAGACATAAGATTCATTCAGGACTACTCATTCTTCCACTCGGCTATGCTTAGGACTATTTTGGGAAAGAAACTCCACCTCTTCCTCATGGTCTTCTGAACTGGTAGATTCATCATATATGGCAATGTTATCCTCTAACAAACCTGATGTGCTTTGATAGAGTGAGCTAAGATCTGTGTGAAAACCACCATGTTGATGAGTAGGAGCATTCCTTGGAAACAAATCTTCTTGAGAAAGAAGTGCAGCAACTTTCTTGTGATCATTAATTTCCATGCCTTCATCTGCAATTTGTAGTTCAAAGGAACTTGGTGGCTACAATTCTAGAGTTAAGGAGGATTCCATGTTCCAAATTATCTCCTGAACCATTTTAGGAGAAGGCTTATTATTTACAATTTTCTCAAGAAGTTCACCATCCTCCTCAATCTCAATATCAAAGCTGAAAGATTGTTGATTTCTAATTATGTGAAATTTATTTTTTATGGACTGAAGTGAAGCAGAGCAAAGAGTCAGAGACTCTTCACTTACTTCTAAAATTTCAAGTATTTCCTCATCAGTGTCATAGGTGACCTATCCTAGCTGATTACTGCTTTCAATCTGATGATAGTGAACTTCATCCCTCAAATCAACTACTGATGGGTCTGCAAGATTAGCTTCTGTTTGAAGAACATCATCATCATTAGACTAATCAAAATTTAGAGAATCATCAAGATAAATAATTTCATCAATCAAACATATTGGATTACTAGTTTGTTCTTCTTTGAATTGATCTATAAGTTCACTTTCTGACTTATAGTAGAAAGGATTAGTAGGAGAATGAAAAGAAATGTTTTGTTCACATGAAGGCTTCGAGGCTGGCTGAATGTTTAGCATCTGATTTATTTCTTCTTCAGTCAAAGGAGGAGGAATTTTTCTCTTTCTTTGGATAGAAGTACAATAGTTCTCTTTCTCTTGTGAAGGCTGATTTTGAGGCTGAATGTTTTCTTGAGCCTCACCTAGAAGATATGGTGAATCATTACTTGTGCCTTCAGAGAGATTCTGTGGGTTTCCTTCTATTTCTTGATTGGGTTCTAACTCCTCTAGGTTGTCATGATAGCAATTTTGAGAATGAAATGCATGGAGTTCTTCTAATAAATATTCATGATTCCAATTCCCTAAATCCTCATCAATGTTTACAAGGTGTTGTATGAAATCTTCAGATTGATCACAACAATTTTCAGCTAATGATAAAGATGGAAAATATTCTTTATAATGTTCATAAAAAACCTTGTGGAAATATTTCAAGGAAAAAAAGCTACCAGATTTTAGCCATTCATACCAATTTCTTGCCTTAATTTCTAATGTTGCCATAAAAATTTTCATGAGGCAGTCCTCAGGCCATTCAACCTTTAACCTCCATATGTGTATATGAAATTTATGAGATGTAACAAGGGGTCATCAACTTTTTCATCTTGAAATATAGGTAGGTTTTTTATCCAATTTATTTCAGGAATTTTTTGTGGGAATCCAGGGATATGATCTCTACTCATTGGAGCATATCTCCTTTGTATCCTTGGATCCATGTTTGTAAATCAGAAAGGGTCACTGAATATTTTCAACCAATCTAGAGTTCTCTACCAGTGGAGTCTTTAGGTCTATTGAGAGTTGTGGAGTAGCCATGTGGATGATTTAAACTTCGCTATCCACCATTAGCATGAATGGGATTGGTTAATGTGTTTCCGGGGGATTTTATAAGAACTAGTGGGGTCACTAGGGCTACTGAAGACTAGTGGAGTCGCCAGGTGGATGATGTTTACTGTTTTAAGGATGTTCTTGTTGTCCACCATCAACAACTAAATACCAATATAAGGATGTTTGTGAGTTTTCTGAGATCTAAGGAATACTTATTTTGTCACTATCTCAGAACATCCCACCGTGATCGCCAGAATGTTAGTGTGGCGATGAGGTGGCAAATTCACTAGATTTTCTAAGTCAAACTGAGGGTCTAAAGAGTCTTAAGAGGCATTCAGGCAACTATATATTCAGAAGGTCCCACCTTGATCACCAGAATGTTATTTTCCCATGATTTGGTAGATTGGTAGACCAAATGACAGGGTAACATGGAACCAGGCTTTGGAGTCCGAGGACCTAGCCTTCCTGGACTTAGAGAGGGATCTCTCTATTGAGTGCAAAAGGAGGTGTTCTTTTTGCTCTAGGGTTTTGATTTTAGGCTAGTTGTTAAGTGTAGGGTTTGTTGATTGTTTTGGTGGGGAAAGATGGTCAAGTGGAATAGGTGGAGTGAGATTTTGTTAAAGCCATTGGGCTATGGATTCAAATGAAGTCAAGGGTGTCTAAATGATGAAACAGAGTGTGTTGCAAGGCCAATTTAGCAAGGTTAATGGATCCTTAAGGTGATGCATGAGGTGTAATGAACATCAAGTTTGGGAAAAAACTAAGAGGTCTTAAACATATATAGTTTAGAGCTACAAATCATGAGGTAGGGAAAACCATTAAGTTCAATGAAAAATACTCAAAATGATAAACATCCAAGATAAACATTCCAGTGAAACATAGAGAGCATAAGAGCTTCTAACTTTAGAAATTCACCTTCAGATTTTGGGAAAACATGTAAGATAATAAAAATAACTCAATTTATGGAGAGGGAACTCTTAAACAACATATATCAAGCTATTGGGAACTCTGAAAGAAGTTGGTAAGCATGGACAAATGGAAAGATCGAACGAGACCTCTTTGACTTAACCTAACAATAAATATTCCACCGAAAGGCTTCAAGATAGGGTTTTGAAAACTTCAAATAAGTAGGGCATACCATGAATCATACTTGTAAGCTAGCATAATAACCATACATGAAACAAAAACAAGTTTTTGGTGGACCTAAGGAGCAAACAATAATTCCTTAAGATGGCCAAAAGAGGAAAACATCAAAGCTATAACAAATAGGAGGACTGAGGTGCCTCAAAGAACATGCTTCAACCTATACTTTTCTATTTTATAGTAGCCAAAAAGAATGAAATAAAATGAGAACAAGAAAACATAAACAAGTTAAGAATACATCACGATTCACCAAACTATGGAATCCTACAAATAAGATTCTCCATCATCAAGCCAAACAAGCCATTCATCAACTTCACAAAACCAATTTCTTCTCCAAGCTCATAAAACCATGTATATTGCTCTTCAAGCTCATCAGATGCCAAAAAAATACATGAGGGCCTCATGCTCTATTTATGGAGAAAAGGAGGGCTAAAATCCTAAATATGGTAGGAAAATGTCAAATTCAACCATAAATGTCATTTATGGCCAAGAGACCATGCAAATCCCAAGGCACATGATATCCTAAGAAATACATTCCAAAATAACTATTTGCACCTAATTCTAGAGTGTTTTGCCTCAAAAAACTCAAAAATATAAATTTGCAATAAATGAGTGTGTTTTGTTGACTTTTGGTCCAAAACACACTTAGACAGTCTCTGTGCGCAACACCACTTCAAAAAAAATAGGGTTTTTTGTGACTAACTTTTGGAACCCTTCCCGATTCTAGATTTTTCTTCGTGATGGCTTGTTGGAAAGCCTGATGAGTCTAATTTCTAGAAATTCTTGAGTTTTCCTAATTGAGTTTCATTTTCTAGTTCAAAAATCCATTCTTCCAACATTTTTCTATGCGTAGTGCCACTTCCAGTAGAAAATAGGCTCTGTTGTAGCCAAGTTTTGGACCACTTCCCGATGTCAAAGTTTGCTCCATGATGGCTCGTTAGAAATATTGTCAAGTTTGATTTCTAGATCTACCTTTTTTTTTCTAAATGAGTTCCATTTTCCCGTCCAAAAAACCATTCTCCCAACACTGCTCTGTGCGCAACACCTTGCCTAAAAATGAGGCAGAATGGTCAAAAGTTAGGTGTTTTTTTACCTTTTGGGGGGTCAAAAATTCTCCAAATGGTTTGAAATTTTGTGAATAGACTGCTGATGATGAGAGGAATACAAAAATGGAAAGTTTTCAAGCTAAGGATGCACCAAATTTTTGCGTAGCGCCAAGGGTTCTGCGCATAGAGGCCTCAAAATAAATAAATAAATAAAACAAAATTTTCTTAGAATTCCCTCAAATTTGGTGGAAAATTTTTTCAAGGGGTTTGAGAAGCCTGTGGAAAATATTGAGCCATGTCTCTAAGTTTTTCTTGGTCTTTACCTTCTTTGAGTGCTTAAATTTTAATAAAGAGGTGTGACGGTGGCTTTGTAGGTGCCTTGATCATGGCTATGATCCTTGTTGCGATCCTCAACTTCTTCATTTTCTTTATTGACATCATTAGTCATCATATTTTATATCATTTTCTTTAACATCATCAGCACTCTCATCCTCTTCACTGATTTTATTCATTGTCATTTTGTTCTTCATTTGAGCTACTTGTCTTTTCATTGCTGGGGTCATCATTTTCACTGGCACCCTATGCAATTTCATCACTATCATCTTGCTCATCATGAAGAACAATCTCCTCTTTGTCTTTGGGCACTGTCATCATCTTCATCTATGTTCATATCTTCTAAATCTTTGTCACTATTTTTCTCTGCATCACTGTTTGTGCCTCACTATTTTCATCTTGACTGTCATGTTCACTTTTTTGTTGAATGTCACCCTCATCATCGTCTTCACTATCTTCTAGGTCCTCATATTGTTCATCAACATCACCTTTTTCTGTACTTGGGAGTGATTCATTTGTATCATTACCATCACTGCCTTCTTCCAAGTGCTCACTATTTTTGTATTCATGACTGCCATGTTCAACATCCTCTTCCTTGTCATCATCATCTTCCTGCTCTTCCTCATTAAACTCTGTGTCTACCCTACTAATTTCTTCATCTCTAGACATGGTGATTGATTGTGTCTTTGAACAAAATGGTTTTAAGCTTGGTGAGAGCTTTTAGGTCTAGGGAGGAAAAATGAGTGATGGTGAGGGAAATTTTTAAAAAATGGAGGAAAAATGGAAGAAGTCAAGGAATAATTTTAGAGTTTAGAAGTAGGCTTAGCTTTTATTGAGTGTATTAATGCTAATGATCGCTCTCCAACTGGTAATTTTTCCCTAGAAGGTTAAATGAGAGTTTTCCATGAAGATTAGGGTTTTTAGCCAATTTAGTTTATGGTTACTCTCCTTTGATTATGAATGAAGAAAGATCAATTTCGAGGGCAAAGAAAATGACTACCAACCTTTTCTAACTCATGAAGGAGCCTGGGGAAAACTTGAGGAGGAGAAAAAATTATTTTGAGCAATTTTTGGCAAATTTAGCCAAATCTCCTCTGTGCGCAGCCCCACTCCTTCTGTGCGTAGTGCCAATTTGCAGAGGGAATTTGGAGGCCTTCCCAGCGTCGAATGAGCTCTGTGATAACATGTTGGAAAGCTTGTTGAGTCTACTTACCAAAAATTCATTTTTTTGTACCTTTGGTGTCCATTTACCTATCCAAAACTGGATTTTCCCAACACTGGTAAAAAAGTGTTGAATGATGGTGCAGAAATGCAAAGTGCCAGTGAAAATTTTTTTTGGAGGCCTTCATTAACTCCAAATTGAGCTCATGATAACTCATTAGAAATATATTCATGTATAGTTTTCATTTGACACATCAAAAAATTCATTTGGACACTCCAACTATGAGAAAACCTTATTTTCCCAAGGTCACTCTAGCAATGAATAAATTCTCTTGGGACACCTATGTTTTTTATATTTCTCCCAAAACATGATAATTGTGTAAAAATGGAAGGATTTTTTTCTTATTAGGCCTATATTGGACAAAAACCTCTCTCAAATTTGTCAAATTCATCTCTTTTTGGTCAGAAACACAATTTGAAGCAAAACTAGTCGTAGGCGTGACACATGGCTTGTCCCTTGGAATGAATTCTTGGAAAATGATGGAGGCATGATGTTTATGAGTTGGTATGGAATTATTATTTCTGAAATGATCTATCAAATTAATCCTTTACTCTTGTGCCTCCTTTTCATATCAAACCCTAGCTTAGCTGGAAGAGGAAATTAGGGTTTGGTGTAGGGGATTGAGGACTGCCTTGTAGAGGGAGGGGAATGAAGGGGTTAAGGGTTGTATAAATTCTCGGGGAAATTTTTGGGGATAGGGATAGATGTTAGGGAGTAGGGGAAAGTGGAATTTCAAGGATTGAGTGAGGGGAAGGTGTCCAAAAGGGAAAAACACAGGCCTAGTCTTAAAAAGTGTCAAATTGTGGCAATAAACTAGGTTTTGTAGAAAAATGATGAATTTGAGGGATAAGAGTGATGGGAAGTGTTTATGAAGGTATATTAAGGATAGGAGGAGGTGTAAGAGCATCAAGATACAAGCCTTGTTGATTTTTAACCATGGAGGTCATGAAACCAAGAAAGAAATGCCCTTAAAAGCCCTAGATGGACAATGGAGGAGTTAGGCAAAACAAAATAGAGGGTTGAGGCCAAAGGTGACACAAAAAAGAAAAAATGAGTGACATGATCCCATGATGGATCTTATGGGATGGGTGAGCCGAGCATTGACATGATGGGATGATGAAATAGTAAAAAAATTATCTTAAGGATAATGAAGGTAGTGAGATTTCTAGAACTCACAATGTTCATGAACTTTGTTTCTAGAAATCTAGAACCAATACTTGGTCATCTTTAGATAGTGAAAATTATGGATGGATAGCAGGGCCATGCAGTCATAGGTGGCTGAGATGAGGGCTTCTGAGCTAGATGCATGCTCCGACTCTGAATCAAAACCTAACAAAGGTAATGACAAACCCGACAAGGGGAATGAGAAAGGGAAGTATATTATCGATCTAGAGCCCAACGCCACCATTTCCACCACAAAGATCCAGAAGGAGGAACCAAAAGATCCATAGGAGGGGTAGTGCCTCTTCCATTCCCAAATGTGGGTAAAGGGTTCCCCGCTATATTTTATTGTTGACAACGTGAGCCAAAATAAACTCATTTCAGTATAGGTCATGAAGCGACTAGGCTTGTAGACCACATCAAACCCACAACTGTACATCATCAAGTGGATTCACCAAGGACGGGATCTCCGAGTTAGCCAACAGTGCTGTCTTCCCTACAACATCAAGCCCTTAACAGTTGATGCATTATGTGACATTGATCCTCCTGATGTTTGTGATTTATTATTAGGTCAACCATACTTGTGGAAGAGACATGCTATGTATGAGTCCCAACCTCTAATTTTTATTGTTACTTTGGGAAATAATTTGTACAAGATACTAGAGGTAGCACCACCTACCTCCATCTCTTTTGTTACTGCAAAAAAATGCAGTAAGCTCATTTTCAAAACCGAGATTTTTTTTTCCTGATGATCCACCCTCAGGTAAAGAAGAATACTATGGCCACGACCTCCAAATAGGCCTCCTCTGCATGAAAAATACAAATGGACAAGTTCATGGAGGACCTCACCCGCAGGGGTGACTATGCACTGTCAGGTCAAGCACCCCATCGATCTGACCCCAGGAGAACTACTGCCTAATGGAATAATATATTGGCGCTCTGTTATGGAGAATGACGAAATCAAGAGGCATATTTAGGAGCTGCTGTAGAAAGTTCACATCTGGTCGAGTTCATCACCTTATGGGAGCCCGATCATGTTGGTGCAGAAGAAGGATGTGACTTGGAGACTCTATATTGACTATTGGGCACTGAACAAATCATTGTCTAGAATAGGTACCTGATCCCACAAATTGATGACCTTCTAGACCAACTCAAGGGGGAAAAATATTTCAGCAAGATCGACTTGAAGTCCAGGTATCACCAGGTACTAATCGAAGACTGCATTCAAAGAAAAGGAGGGCCTTTTTGAATGACTGGTGATGCCTTTCGGGTTGATGAATGCTCCCGAAACCTTCATGAGGGTGATGGATGAGATATTATGGTCATTCACCAGCGCATTTGTAGTAGTGTACTTGGATGAAATTCTGATCTTCAGCCAGAATTGGGAAGAGCACCGCCACCACATCCGATAGGTCCTCTAAACACTGCTGCAACACAAGTTGTGTGCCAATTTGGAGAAGTTCACTTTTGGAATGACCTAGGTTCAATATATAGGATATATTATTAATGAGCAGGGGGTGCATGTGGATCCAACCAATATCCAAGCCATTCGATATTGGAAAGCCCTAACCACTCTAACAAATCTTCACAACTTTTTGGGTTTTTCTAATTTCTACCATAGGTTCATGGTGGGATTCTCTCATATCATTGGCCCTTGAGTCAAGTCACAAAGGGAGGAGAGAAATAAAATTTCTTTTGGTCTAAATCTCAATATAAGGCATTCGTAGAGATGAAACATCCCCTCTTCTATGCCCCAGTTCTCATATTACCAGACTTGCAACAACCATTTGAGATTGAGGAAGATGCCTCTGACTATGCTATTGGGGTAGTTTTTACTCAATAGGGGCATCCAATGTCATATCACAGTGAGACACTATACAACATAGTCCAAAAGTATCCCACTTATGAAAAATATATGTATTCCATTGTGTCGGATTTCCAAAAATGGAAGCATTACATTTTGGGGAAGGACACAGTCATCCACACAGACCACTAACCCGTACAATTCATAAAAACACAAGGAAAGTTGCAGAACAATCACCATCAGAAGTGGTCCACATATCTACAACAGTTTCATTTGAACATCAAGTATAAGAAGGACAACACCAATAATGTTTCAGAATGCCTCAGCCGACCACCAATCGTGGCACTAACCACCATGCTCAACTCTTGTGGGCATGAGACTTCTGATTGGCTACTTCTCTATAAGAGTGATACATAATTCAACCAAACATAAAAAACGATCTAGGAGGGTAAGAAAGTTCCAAATTTTCACATCCAGGATGCACTTATATGTCACCTGGGACACCTTTGTGTTCCTTCAAGCGAGTCTGCCAAGATTATTTGGGAAGCACACTACAGTCAGTAGCTGGGCATTTCGGGGTCGAGAAAAAAGTGGCAATAGTGAAAAAGTATTTATATTGACCGAACCTTCGACGGGATTTCGAGAAGTACATCAGATCCTGCACTGCCCATGCCATTGCCAAACCGACCATCAAGAAGCAAGGCCTCTATACTTCGCTGCCTGCCCGTAGTCGACCTTGGGAATCCATCTCCATGGATTACATGTTGGGCCTTCCTTCTACTAAGCATGGAAACAACTGTGTTTTCATGGTCGTCAACATATTCTTGAAGATGGCCAATATGGAGGTATGCAAGAAGAATATCATAGTGGAAGCCATTGCTAAACTATTCTTTGAACGAGTGTGGGTATTGTTAGCGTAAAATATTAATGCAAGTCTATGAAAATATCTCACTTTAGTTGTGTGTGAAAAACAACCCTAACAACATAAATTCCTGCCTAACCTCTTTAGATCTACAATCGATAGTTAGAACAAATGCTGCAAAAAACCATATCTATGCAGTAAAAGCAGTTAAACAGTAAAAAGAAATAAGAATTGCTCCATGCATCAAATAGACAAGAAACTATTTAAAGAATTTTGAATATATTATAACACTTGGGAAGGAAACAAACAATAGTGTTACAAGTCCCCCTCAATGGGATGTGTTCTTGGTTGTCCTCAACGCTTCAGATCCATAATTTTCTCTCTCAGTGGTGCAGAAAACCGAAAATCTGTTGAACTCTATGGGAGCTCAAGAAGCAAAGAAAATTGTGGCAGCAATGATAATAATCAAAGCGCGAAAATGAAAGTGATAAAAGTGAAGAATGAATGGAAAACCCTCCTATTTATAACAAAATATTATTAACCAAGATCTAGATCTAACAACTTGTAATATTTTATTAATATTTTGTTGGAGGGAAAAAGGTATTTAAATTGGTTAAATACCTTTATTTATAAATAATAAACAAATAAATGATTTATTTATCATTTCAAGAACGTGGTTAAGGAATAATTAACAAATAATGATTTGTGTTTATTTGTGAATATTGAAGTTGTGAGTTATTCATTATTTATTGTAAATAAATCAACAAAAGACAAATAAATTGCAAAAGTTAGGAGAATAATATCCAGTATTTGCAATCATGGAAATTTCATAGGAAATATGTTGTAGCAATAATAATAATAATAATAATAGTTTGAGATTGAAGAGTTGCGATGGTGAAATATTTAAGGTGGATACAAAATCAGAATCAAATTTAGGCATCATAACAAGGATGATGAGGGTCTTGGGAATTTTACTGATCATATTAGCATGGTTGCAAAGGTATGTGCAACTTTCTAAGATGGGTGCACATTATTGGGAGAATATGTCATTCTTGTCAAAGGGTGAATGGGGAAACATGTCTTTGTTGATTTGTTTGCAAAAATCAAGTGAACTTGTGTAGAAGGACCCTCTATATTAGTAGCTCTTGTCATGACATTCTGTTTGATAGGTGTCATTCCTTGTGGTTCCTCATGGTTGGAGAGATATTCAAGTTTGAATTTGATTCCCCAAATGGATGGGTGTAGCACTAGCTCTTGCACCACAAGGTCGTGATCTCATTTTTTCTTTAATGGAGGTAAAAATTATAATTTAATCTGGATTAAACTCATGTGTCCTAATAAACCTTGAAAGCACTGATTATAATTAATATAAAAATTGATTTTTGGAGTGTCCTAAACCTCCTCTAAACATTTTGGTTCAACTCCTTTAGGTCGGATCCAAATAAATTATTTCTTTCAAAATAAAATTACTAGTTTTTGCGTAGTCAACTCCTTTTTAGGGCTCCTCCAAAAACACACATATAAATCCCAAGCCATGGACAAATGAAGGCAAGAAATTTAGTTGATCTGAGGTACAATGAGCAGCAATAGTTTGAACCAAACAAAGGGATAAAATGAGGCTAGAGCTTCATTGAAGATCTGTGAAGAAGGTTGAAAATATAAGGAATACGTCTTTGTATGACATTTTGGATAGAATTTTTTTGAGAAGATGTGGTGAAGGAATTTTGATGCACATTTTTTTGAGAATTTTTTATCCTTATCTTGAGGAAAATTTCACATCCATTTTTGAGGTAGATCTGTGTCATTTTCAGAGACATTATTAAGGAAAATTTATGTTATCCTTTGAAGCAGAATTGAACCAGAAGCGACCTGAACCCGAGGCTATCCTGAGATAGATCTGAAATATTTTTGAGGCATCCAAACCTGAGGCTTCTGAGGTAGACCCAAACCTGAGGCTCTTGAGATTTATCTGAACTAATGACTGATCCAAATTCTGAGGTAGAAGTCTAAGTTCCAATGTGAGGCATAGATATAAACTATTGAAGTAGAATTTGATGCTCTCCTAAAGAAAACCAAGGCATGTCCTATGACGTATTCTAAATAATTTTTTTATAGGTAACATAAAATGAATTTAGGGACGTTCTTATTATTTATTGGGGAATGTGTTAAAGAGATTTTAAGTAATTATTAAACATCAATTGGATTCCTTGTTTTGGAATATATACTCTTGAAGATATTTACAGATTGTATATTAAGTCAAAGATATAATAGCTTGTATATTAGATATGAAAAATGGGAATACTTGAAGTTGTTGATAGAGGCTATTTGTTATAATAATTATGATCATATATGACAGGGCCTTGGATCGGTAAGAGGGTGAATTTGTGGCAATTAGAAGGCATAAGGAAGACCAAAGGAATATTGAGTTGTGTTTGAGAAACCAACTTGAGGACATGCATTTACATGGATATAATTTCACTAATAATGATATATTGAAACAACAATTGACAAGTAGTAGTGGCTGATTGAGAGGATAATGACTAGATTAGTTGATTTTTGAAATTGTTGAGTATTCTTGTAATTAGGTTATTTTCGTTGGTATAGGAGGAAAAAAGTTTTGTTTTATATTTTATTGTTAAGCGTCGAAGGGTGGTGCTAGGGAAGGAAGTTGTAACTTCCTTTAGGAGGTTGCCATCTCCTTCTAATGGGAGCTGGTAAACTTAAGGTTCTAGCCCTTCTAGTTGTAACTGGTAAACTAGAGGTTGTAATATAAATGAATTTTCATATAAGTATTGAGTATTTTTTGATGTTATTTTATTTGTTAGTACTTTGTAATATTTAATTGTTGAAATTTATGAAATAATAATTCATCTTGTGCTTCTCATTATTTCCAAAAATTGGTATTAGAGCACGTTCCTTCATCACAGTCTAATAACTAGAAGGAAAGTCTCAAGAACAAGATGGGAAAGGTATGAAAGCTAGCCTCCAAACATTTGAAGGAAAAAGAAAATGAAGTCTCCTCCATTTAAATGATGCCAAAATATACTGAATTCATTAATGAAGATCAAGTTGACCCAACCAATGTCTTCACCACCTCTTCTGTTTGATGGAACAAATTATGAATTATGGAGCTAGTGTATAGAGACCTATTTGAAAACCCTAGATTATATATGGTTCATAGTTGTTACCCGAGATACAACCACAAAGGAGTAAAAATAATATGATGCAAGAGTAATGGATACCATTCTAAGTGGATTATCACACCCCATAAAAGAAAAGGTTAGAAAATTCCCTTTAGCTAAATATCTTTGGGAAAGAATAGAAGATATTTATGTAAGACAAGCTAAAAAGGAATATTCTCACTTAAAGATTAGGGTTCAAGAGGAAAAAAGGAGAGAGTAATTTTTGACAAATCATCTTAAAGAAAAATCCCCACACTTGATCAAGCTACAAGCTAAATTTGATCAACAAGAGAGAAAGATTAAAGAAGAAATCATCTCCTTGAAGACCCAAATTGAAGAAGAAAGAAGAATTGAATGAGTGACCAAATTCTAGCTAAAGAAGAAGGAAGAAGATTGTGAGAAGTATGAAGAAGAAGTTGTATTATTAAGGTTTGAAGTCAACAAGCTCAATAAAAATTTGAATATCTTGCAAGGGCTACATAACATTGTCAACTGCTACAAATCAATTCCAGATGAACCTTCATGTAAAGAAGATGCAAGCACCAAGTCTCCAAAGGAGAAATCTGAGGAAAAAATTGAAAGTGGAATATTTTTCCTCAAAAGGCCAAGTTAGAACTATAAGAAGCATGAAGTTGTCAATCCTAGAATTTATGCTAATGTAATCAAGAAGATACCTTACCAAGAGCAATAGCAGAAGACCAGACTTCCTCCAAGACACAACATTTTCTGAAGACCATGATGGAAAACCATCTCGCCAAGGTAAAAAAGTATATTTCTTGGTTGTTGTTATATTCATATAATTTTTTTTGGCATAAGGCTAGGGATTGCAAACCTCATAGCATGGCTAACTACAAAGGATATCAAGAAAAACCTATAAGCATGTTTACAAGTAGATGTTAGTTTTTGTAGCATCAGAGGTGTTATATTATTACAAAATTGTGGAGAGGCTAAAACACATGAGAGTTCCTTAACCCAAAAATTGTTTCTCGAAATTCCACCTAGAAGTGCCTCAGTTAGATTACTAGCCAATTTCTAATTATTTCCTAAGTTTAAACTTAGGGAAAGGGTTAATTAATAATAATTGATTAATATAAGGTGATAATTCTCTAGAAACTCACACATATTGACTCTAATATGATCTTGAACCTTGATTAAATTTTAATCTTGGTCGTTGGAGCTCCAATAGAGAATTATAAGAAGAGGTCGATGGGTAGATGGACAATAGACTTGTGGGGTTCGATTTCCTTAGAGAGTTCAATTTTTCTGGAGAGCCAACAATTTTTGGAAGAGTTTGAGCTTAAGATGGGAAGCAAAAACACTAAGGGGCAGAGACAATGAACTGGAGGAAGTGTTCCATATACGATAAAGTGCATTGTAGAGAAAGACCGAAATTTCTCCAGGAAGCTACCTAGAGGCAGCGTAGAGGCTTCATTGGGTAGTTCAATTTGTTGAGAAAGGAAGAAGTCTTCAGTTCTAGAGGCTGGGAAGGAGTCCCAGAGTGCCGAAGAAACATTTTCCTAGTCAGAAGCAGGAAATACGACTTAATTAACACACAATTTAGGAATCACATGTGACTAAAAGCTTCAGATTGACATAGGACTTGCACAGAGCCAGTTGGATGACTTGTTTTTCAGAGGCAGTCCAGTGCCATAATTTACTGAAGTGAGGGTAATTTCACCCATATTATTTTTTCCAGTATTTTCTCTACAATATTTTATGTTTACGACATCCAAATTGTACTAATAATTTATCATTGCTACATAATAATAAAATCCCTCACCTTGTTAGTGTCTATGAGTCACCAGTGATCAAATGTACTATTTCAATGTCAGTTGAAAGGGTCCTAGGTAAAACATTTATGGTTTCAAATGAATTTTCAAATAAAATTTGATCATTGGTTAGTGTCTATGGTTTTATTATTGCTCCCTCCATATTCACGGTCAAAAAATGCCATCCTGGTAATGTCATCACTCCTTGTGATAGGTCATCAGAAGAGTGTCTTGGTCATTATTTTTGGTCATCAAATCTTGATTATGCATACTACAAGGTTCAAAGGTCAAAATCATAAGCTTCACATATGAATTTGATGTCACCATTAGTCCACACCATTAAAAGTCATAAAAGAGTCATTTCATCACCTAGGTCACCATCATGGGAGTTAGTAATTAGGAAAAAAGTGTTCTAAATGGTTTCTAAGGTACATTTTACTCCTTATGAAGATGTAACTTTTGCATAATAAAGTGATAAAGTTGTTGTACACTATCCTATCATTCAATTTTTCAAAAATATAAGTGATGTCACTTCATGACCTAAAGCAAAAATCCGACTTCCAGCCTATAATAAGACCATCCAAGAATTGTAATTTCTCATTTCACCTTCATTGAGAACCTCTCTACCATAGAGCTTCATCCCAGCCACCAGGGCATTGAAATTCCTCCTCAAAATACTTGCTTACCTCCCACGCTGTGCTTCTGCCTCCCACATTATGCTTATGGCTCCTATGTTGCGCTTTTTAATTTGGAGGCCAAGCAAACATCAAAGGGGTTCCTTTCAACATTTCACATGTTCTAGCATCTCGTTGAAAGTAAGTATAAAATTTTCACCTTTATTATGCATAATTCTTCTTAGAAAACTCATTGAAAATCCCTCTCTTATGGTTTCACTGCTTTTGGGGTGTGTTTGGTGCACACATGTACGAAATCACACCAACTTAAGGTGTGTGGTATACCCACATAAGTTATTGGTAACAGGCAGAAAAAGAAGTGGAGTCAAGCAAGTTAGTGGAACAAGCTAGAATCATAAGCATACTAGATAGAGAAATGGCATGCATATATAAACTAAAAACTAAAACAAATAAACACGAGCTGTGAAAAGATTCAAATAACAACAATAATACAAACGGTGGCTTTAGGCCCCTCTTATTGAATGCTGGCAGTAATAAGAGTGAAACTTTACCCTCTTGCCAAAGGGCCCCTAGAAAATAGTTCTAGGTCCTGATGCAAGGATATTTTTATCCCAAGCTTGCCTCGGTGCAGTCTCCCTCTCTCTCTACTGTGTTGGACTAAACTTGTTGGATGGCCAACAATTGAGTCCCCTCTATCTTCAGCTCCGGCTCACACACTGCTGGTATTGCTTGGGAAATTCTGGCCAGCATAATAATGTGTTCACCCATTCTTCATCTCATGGTGGCCTTATATAGGAGATTTCAAATCCTCCCTTCCCTCTCTTGGTACATTGTGGATGGTTACCCAAGAGAGGGGCATGATTCCTTTGTGTGCTTCAAATATTCCGTTGTGTGCTCACTTAGTGTCTAAGGATGTTAGTATGAATATTTTGTCGAAGTGTACGAAAAAATACCACTTTAGCTACGCATAAAAAATAGCCTTAACATCAAATATGGCTGCCAATATATTTAGATCTGCAGTTAGTTGATCAAGACAAATGCTGCAAAAATCCAGATCTATACATAAAAAGACATTAAGTAGTGAAAACAAGGTTTTGCTCCATGCATCCAATAGACAAGACAAGAACAATATTTTTTAAAGAAGTTTTATATTAAGGGCACTTGAGAGGAAAACAAGAAAGGTGTTTCCAATTCTCCTCAATGGGATGGATTCTTGAAAGTCCTCAACGCTTCAGATATAGCATTTCTCTCTCTTGTTGGTGTATAAAACCCAGACAAACATAGAACTCAAAGGGAGTTCACAAAGTGAAATAATAGAAAATTTGACAATGATAATGGCTCAAAGTCATACCAAGAGCATAGATCCAGAGTGATCTAATGAGCAACAAAAGGTGACAAATGAATGGGAAAACCCTTTTATTTATAACAAAATATTGGGTCATTCTAGATCTTGGTGCATGATTAAAATAATATTAACCAAATCTAGATCCACCTTTTCTGGAATATTTTATTATATTTGTTGGAGGGAAAAGGTATTTGACTAGGGTCAAATCCCTTTATTTGTAAATAATAAATAAAATGATTTATTTATTATTTTAAGGAAGTGGTTGAATGATAATTAAATAAATAATGATTTATTTAATTATTTATAAATGATTTAGTCATATTTAACAAGGAATATTATTTAAATAAGATTTAAATAATTATTCCTAGAAAATAATAAGATAAATAAGGATTTATCTAATTAATTTCCTTGTTTTGGGTTAAATATAACTAGGAATAATAATTAAATTATTGTTTAATAAATTATTCCATGAGGAAAATCAAAAAAATATAGATTTGTTTAATATTTCCCTTTGGGGTTCCTGTTTAGACCATAAACAACCTAATAAATGTGTTTTATTAAGTTATTTCACATAGTGAAAGCAATTTTACTTAGGGTAAAATTGGTCTTACATGGTGTACTTGGGTCCATCTAATGATAATAGGTTAGATGACCAAAAAATGGTGTAACAAAGGAGGTGTTGGTGGCTGTCCTTAGGCAGCTTCAAGTAAGGAATCACTTTTCCTTTGCTTTTTGTGGTCCTTAATAGTGACATTTCACCACTCCCAGGATTGCACGCATATCAGGCAAAAAGGCACGTGGAAGATGCTCTTCACGAAGGATTATGCGCGCAAATAGCATTTAGGACCAGTTCAAATTTGATTTTCCTTAGACCTTAGAGATTTTTAAATACTTTCCAGATTCGTAATGTCTTCTAGCCCTGCAAATCCTTTTGCCTGAAATTAATTAATGTCATCTTCTGCTGTATGATTTTCCAGTTTTAACAGTTTCTCCCTAATGTGTGAGGTCTAGGAATAATTGTATAGCCGAAATACATTATAGTTTATTTTCTGTATCATGCGTAGAGAGAGAGGGAGACCTACATGAAGCCTGGAATTGAAAACACCCTGCATCGTTTCCAAGAATGACCATGTCCTAGGGGATCCCTGTAAGAAAATACAATTTACAATACATATACAAATTTACTACGAGGCGGTCATGTACCATGCTCATGATGTTGTGGCTAGTTAAACAAATTTATTTTGACATATACATGTTCTGTCGGTATCACTGATATGGTAGTGATCTGGTGGTTGTTGACGACGATTACTGATGCCCTCAGGGGCGTTTTTTTTTTACAATAGGTGGAATGTGGTACCCATATGCGGAAAATTGGTGTGGCATATAGCTGTGCATTGTACGCATAGGTGTTGGTTGGGACCCTCTCGTGTAAGAATTGTTGACAGAGACTCTTATGGAGGCATGGGTCTTTGACGGATTTGATCAAAGTGCAATGGTTGTAAGGTGCGATACCATCATGACATGAAAGCTTTTGTTGAAGTCGAATGTCAGGAGGATCGATGACATATATGTACAATGATGTCTCCCACAGTGCCACTTAAGGATGCCCTTTGCATGGGGAGGGGTGATCTAAGGTACCGCTTCCTTTTTGGAAAATAGGTGTTGAAGTTGACAAAAAGGAAGGCTCAACCGAATGAGGGGTCGCTAACATAAGGGGTCAGGGACCTGGATGTGATAGGTTTAACATAGGCATATAGGTGAGGGGTGACTGAAAATTGATGATGGGGATTTAGTGGCCCAAGGTCAAAGTATACTAAGCAGCTTGGCAACAATCATAGTTATTTCTGATGGAGAAATCCCTATAGTTGGTAGGAATTCCAGGATGGGTATAAACTGGCTATGAATGTCAAGGTGGTTGGTTGGTGGGGGTATAATACTCCCACCAAGGGTGTTCAGGGACTGCTTCTGTGGGAGAAAAGATGAAATGAGAGGGTGAAGGATGTAGTGCACTATTCGGGATCTTTGTACACTTACCAAAACAATAAAATAATGGGGTTTGGTTTGTACAAAACACAGAGATGGGTACCCCAAAACATGAAAGTGCTTGCTCACTAATGTTGTGAGGAAGGTTTTTTGCTGAGGGTGGGGGTCCCATTGGTTGGTCTCAAGTGCAGGTTTGATGAAGTAGATGAGAAAGTATCGCAGATGGGATTATGCTAGTGGAGGTATGGTGGGCCAAATGCGAGGCGCAGTGGTACGGTCTTGATCTGCTTGTACAACTTGGTCATCTGGGAAGGGGTTTTTAGCTTGTATGGTAAACTTGACCTTATGCATGGTGAATGGATGAGCATGAGGTGCTTCTCAGACTGAAGTGGTATGGCCACGAAATCACTTTTGTTGTGATATGTGGTCTACTGCAAGTGAAGAGCACCATGGAGGGGAGGCTCTACTGTCTAACAAGGATATTTATCATGTGCAGGGTGAGGTGATGATAAACACGATCAGATATGAGGAACCTATGGTTTATTTCTGATGGAGAAATGATGTCAGGATATGTAGAGTTTTCTGGGACTCTATCATGCTGGGGGTAGAATGATACCTGCTCTGAAACTTTCAGGAGATACTATTGTGCATGTTTTTGAGATTTTCCTGCAAAAACAACTACCTCAAGTGAAATCCTCTTCTTTATCAAATATTATTGAAAGTCATGAGCTTTAAAAAATAATATGAGAGAGGGCATACCTACCAGCACTGAAAATTTATTTTTTCAGGAGTGTGAATGTGTGGCATCACCTTTGTTCATCATGGACTGTTGATTGTGGCGCAACTTATGGTTCAGAGAACAAACCTTCTGATCTCTCTTTATTGTCCTGCAAAGTTTTTGAAAAGGGAGATATATAGGTGGATATGGCCCTAATTCAATTCATTTGTACTTTCTAAGTTTTTGAGAGGTCACGGGACTCTGTGTAGAATTTCTTGTTTTTGCCGTCAACCTGAGGACTAGGGATTCGTGAGATCATGCCTAGGTAACCTTCATGACGTCCTGTACTTGAATTTTTTTAGTTTGATGGTGTCGGGGTGAATTTCATGATAGCTAGGTTGTGATACGTTCTAAGTAGAATCATATGAGTATCCAAGGTATTGATTACTGCTAACTAGGTGTCCTTGGGCCAAAGACCCGATCGAACTGTCTGCAAAATCAACGTGCATGGTACTACTGCTGCCTAGGTGATCTTGGGAAAAAAACCCAATCAAACCGTCTGCAGGATCGATGCACATGGTACTACTACTGCCTAGGTGATCTTGGGTCAAAGACCTAATCAAGCCGTCTATAGAATCTACCTACCTGGGTGTTACTGCTACCTAGGAGATCTAGGGGCAAAGACTTGATCAAGTCGTCTGCAGAATCTGCCTACCTGGTTGTTACTACTGCCTAGGAGATCTAGGGTCAAAGACCTGATCAAGCCGTCTGCAGAATATACCTATCTGGTAAATTTCTAAGTATCATGGGTGCTACTGCTTCCTAGGTGATCTTGGGTCAAAGACCCATATCAAACCATCTGTAGTAGACAACACGCTTGGTAACTCCCTGAATGTAGATTACTGCTGCCTAGGTGACCTTAGGTCAAAGACTCAATCAAACTGTCTACAGTAATCGACGTGCATGATAACTCAGGAGGATGAGGAAACTAGGTTCCCCTGTCCCTGGTTGGTTTATGGTGGTTTGGGGGGAGGGAGGACAAATGGATGTCTTTCTGGTGGTAGTCGCTCCTCCTGTAGGTATAGGATGATATGAGGTTCATTTCTGGATGCCTGGATGGAGGGTTCCTCTTGATAGGATCGCTCGATGCAATGTAAAGCGTCCCTATATCATGGGATATATGGGAAATGATGGGTATAGTGCCTGTAGTTGCTGCAGAGAGTGCATGCATGATTGGTACGCAGTGCTTTGCCTTTACCTTTGGTTGTAGGTTCCTTTTTATGGGAAAGTGGCATTGCGATGTCTGTCTTAGATCCAAGGAGTGGTTTTAGTTCATCGAGCTCTGGATAGATATGGGTAGGGTGACCTATTACGTGGCATATGGCGCAGACTGGTGATTCCCATTGAATGGCGAGGGTCACCATCTTCTTTCCTCTCTTCTCGATTTTCTTAGCCATAATCACCATTTTTGCAATGGGAATTTCATTTGTAGGGGTGGTTTCAACTGTTTATTGGGTGAGTGGGGCCTCCTCGGGACTGAGGGGCTTCAATAATGTGGCAGTAATGTGGGTGGCTCCTGTTCCTGCAGGGGGAATGAGGTACCAAAATGGGATTTCCAATGATATGTTGGGTAATACCAGTGTTTCCAAAACATGCTGGGAGATGAAACCAGCTGGGGGGTAGAGGAAAGGGGTTTGGGAGGCGGCGTAGGCTAGAGAGGTTTTCATGGCCGATGACTCGGTACCATTACTACTTGTGTCCATGTCCTGACCAGCTTTGGTGCTTGATGTGGAAATCATGCACATTGGAGCCCTTGTGACATTGGGCGATGACTCAACGATTATGGGAGGATCTCCTAGGAATGACCCTAGAAAGGACGATAGTTTGAATTGGCCGAGGCCATATTCTTCATAGCATGTGAGAGAATCCAATGATGTATCTACATAGGGTAGAATTACATCAGTGTTTGTTAGGGGTCTCTTCTCATTGTGCGTCAGTTGTTATATAGTAATGATGTCGTCCTTATGGGGGAACATCATGATGTGGAAGACGGAGGAGGCTATGGCAGACATGGCATACATATAAATCCACCCAAGGAGTATATTTTAGTCCAAGTGAGTGTCCAAGACTTCAATGTCTATGTGGACCGTCTTTCCAGCCAAGCAGACCAGGACGTTTTGGTAGAGGTCGATGGGGGTCGAAGGACGACTGTCGTATGCTTGAAGCGTGATGACTGAGGGTTTTCGTTCGGGAGACCCTAACTTCTGCCAAAAATTTTGGGACATGATGCACATGGATGCACCTTCGTCTATGACATATTGGTGACTAGTGATATTCTGCACCAACACTGTTATTTGGAAGGCAACCATGGAAGGAAGCCTAGGGGTGGCTTTGTCTAAGTCAAAATCCATTAGGCGAGTATCAGTAGGGTCGATAGTGCCTAATGCGGAAAGTAGGGCTTTCCTTTGTTTTGTGTATGACTGCAATACTTCCAAAGCTAACATAGCAGCGGGAGATTGTGCTAAATCATCCACGATGCTATAATTATGGGCCACTTTGGAGTAGTTTCCTGCTCACCTATTAGATCCCTTCGCCATTTTCAATAATGGTTCTATAGGCATCTTTGAAATGGTAAAAGGTGTAGTCGGTGCGCTGGTACTTACCCCTAATGTATTGGTGTCTAGTGGGGTGTCATAATTGCGATTCCATGTTTGGAAAAACATCTCTTCGCCATTCATGTAGATTTCATGGCTACTTTTCCTGGAATCATCTGTATTTTTCTACTGAGTGCTTACTGTCCCTTGATGGGGGAAAGGTTATTACATCAAAAATGGTTGCTAGGAAGTTCCTCCTTGTCCTTGGTTACTCTGTAGCTTCTTCAACTCAAAGAGATCAGGACAGTGGTGAGTATAGTGGCCGTACTCACCACATATCGAACAAGAATGGTTTGTTCAAAGAGATGGCCTTTTGCTCTGCCATTGGGCATTGCTCAACTCCTGGTTCTAATTCTGGTTGGAGTTTCCTCTAGTGTGAGATCGTGGTGGGAATTGTTGGTTGCTGCCCCCCTATCTAGGGTTCCATTTTGTCTTTTTTTTGGATATTTTCTTCACCACGTTAAGAGGGTAGTTCTCCTGGTTGTATTGGTGTGGTTGGTTTTGGGACGGCTGCACAAAGTTCACCTGTGTATTGGTCTTCATAGGTGGGTCATGTGCTGGGGACTGAGCATAACGTGGTCCCTAGTTTTCACCTAGTTGTTGGAGGGGAGCTCGTCTGCCAGTGTTTCTTTCTATGTATTGATTCCCCTGAGCCAGAGGATAAGGACCTCCCTGGTGATACGCTAGCACCCTATTGGTAAAATTTTGCTGAGGCATATGATGACTTTGAAAACTGGGTTGAGGCACGTTCTGGGTAAAACTATATGTGCAACCGAGGTTTTGACTGTTGTTGCCTAGGTAACCTTGGGTCAATGAGCCAATTAGTCCATCTGCAGAGTTCGACGCGCCTGGAAATTCTTGATAAGTTTGCAGGCACGGGGCATTAGGCAGGACATTATAAATGTATCCTGACTGCGTATAAATCAGCTCAAGCTGCTGGGATTTGCTGATAGCATCCTCTTCGGATGTGGGATTCTTCTGCACCACATCCTTTGAAATCTCCGCCGTAAGAGTTTTCAAGAAAACATTTAAGAGAACCCGATCGTCAAGTTTAGCTTTACATAAATTGTGATGCCACCTCCATTCATGGAGATGGTATGAGATACGAACAGTGGGGGTTTGTCTAAAATGCATTAGTAATTCCATTCCAGAATCATGGTGAATGGGTAATTGAAAATATGTTAGGAACATGGTAGAAATGGCGCTAAAGGTTCCATGTGAACCTGAGGGTTTCTCCACATACCACTTCGTGGCTACTCTTTTAAGAGTGCATTGAAATAATCTCAATCGAATAGTGTCATCAATGATACTATTCGATGAGCACCACAGGGGGAAGGTCATGACATGATTACCTGGGTCTTCCGCTTTCTTTCCTTCAAATTTTGGTATATTTGAAGGGAGCTTAGTGGGCATGGGAGGCCATGTAGGGTCGTGTTCAATGGGGTCATTCGTCAGCTTGGTTAAATCGGGAAGATTCAACGAAGCTAAGAAAGGTGACTGGGAGGTTGATGCCATTGCAATGTGTGAAAACACAAAGTTTTGGGTAGGAAAAGGGTTAGTCTGCGACGTACCCTGCTGTGTATTCGGCTGGCTTCCCGAAAGGGTCGCACTCCTCTGCCCCCTAGGGGTTATGGTAGGAGTGGTGTGTGGTGTGGTGTTAGGAGACCGACTAGGGTTCCCAACTACGGCTGCCCCAATAAAGGACGAATTGATAATGGTGGTAGCATTCTGTCTTTGACGCCTGAATGGCGAAAGACCTGGAACCCCTCCCGGTAATGGGGGGAGGTCCAAAAGACACCTAGATCGACGAGGTTTCGTTGGGAAAATTTAGGTGTTGACCAGGTTTGGTTTTGGAAAAATTTGAGAGGATAGAGTCTATGATCAAAGAAAATTTCTTGTCACATACATAAAACAAAGCGAAAAATAAAATAAATTTCCCTTTAAATTAATCTATGTGATCAAGCAATCAAAAAAGTGGTTTTTGTTTGTTTGCGTATGATACTCAAAATCCTAGAAGAACTATGTTTCCTCATACACTCAAATGTATCTATGCCTTGAGAATATTTCTTATGAGTGCTGGAACAACGTCCTGTAAGAGCTAACGACGCCCCCAGTCAGTCGAAGAGAATCCACCAAGGTAAGGGTAGAGGGTCTGGAACTTGCCTGCACCATCACCTATAGGGAAAAGAATGCCCCAGCTTTTTGGCCACTAAGAACCACCGTAACACGTGAGCGTTCGAGTCTTGGGATTCTTGGTAGTCAGCTAATAGTATCGAGTATCAGCCAGGTTAGGTAGCCCCATATGATACCACACGCACTACGCCTAAGCCTAACCCCCTCTGAAATGGGTCTCTGTCACGCTCGGGTTTTCTTTGTCACGGGCTGATATGTGGATTTGAAGCTCCCTAGATAGAAAAATTCTATGTTTCAAGATGAAGTATGATCAAGGCGACTTATTAGATACCTACCCCCTTGATCCTAACTTAAGCTATAAATTCTTTTGTGGCCCCTGTGGGGAGAATTTAATGAGTTTGGTTAAGTTAGTTTTAGGTATCTTTTCTTCGCTTAGTGGGTGAGTGTGTATGAGCAAAAAGTAGACAAGCACATAATTTAAATGTGTGGATATCGATGATCCGTACAAAATTGTAATATTCCCAAATTTTCACATCCTATTTGGAATATTAGAGTCCTTGATTTTCTTAATAACTTAAGTAAATAAAAGAGTAGAGGGACCCACAAACCTCAAATATGAATAAAATCCACTTTTAATGTGTGTATGTGGATATTTTAGATCTAGATCTAGAACCATAGAGTAGTGGAGCAGCTCCATTTATGGATATCATGTCTCATTTATGATATACATTATGGAGGTTGAAACAGTCAAATAAGATCATGGATCTCAAATATACAATCATGAGGATCTTTGATAAGGTCAACTGAGATCATAGTGCATTCAAATAATATCATGAAGCACTTATGATAAGATAGTGGAGGAAGTGGTGCATTTAATGCACACATGATGGAGAGGGTGATCACCCCATGTGAACATGATGGAGGACATGGATCAAAAGCACAATCAACCTTGGAGACTGTTGTCAACATGTACAACGTAGTATTGGAGTGGGCCTAGGCTATGGAAGGCTCATGCATATAATGAGGTGAAGGCACAATGGAAGGCATGATTTGGATAATTCATTTCTTGATCTGTTTAGATCTAGATTTGTCTTAGGAAATTTCTATGTAGACTTGGGTTGTTTAGTAGAGTTTGCAGTGCTATTTAGCACAGGGTGTTCCTGAGTGGGAATCCCATGTCTTTCTTTGAGTAGCTCTAGAAAGAGGATTGTTATTCATTCCATATCAGGCATTGGTGCCATCTTCAAGAGGTTGTTTCTAGCATTCAACTAGGAAACCAATGGAGGATTCATCCTACCACCTTGTTCTTCAGATCCATCCTTTCAGGAGAAGTAGATCTACATCTGACATTCATGCCATTGGGTTTTACCTCCATGTAGCAGCAGTCCCTTAAAGGATTGCGTATTTTAGTCCTGTAGATCTATTGGAGGAAGGAATTTTCTAGATTTCAGCTGGAAATCCTGTGAGCGATCACCTCCTCACATTGTATCTATTGCTTCCATCACTCAGGAGCTGATTTGACACATCTAGCAGTAGGCTAATGAGACTCCCTCTCTAATAGCGCAGTTTTCTGAAGTTTTTGTTCATCCAACAACTATTTTCAGTGGAGGATATTGGAGGAGCTATATCTTGAGCGTTCGGCCCAAGGATCTAGTGAAGGGATCAACCCTTCTTGCATAGATCTTATTATACATCACTGCAGCCATCATATCATCAGATCTAGCTTCATAACTGCATTCCTAGAAGCATATATGTGAAGCCCTAAGGGGGTGGTTTTATTTGACTTACATATCTGAGAAATCCCTTTTGGGTTATCTTGGGAATCCATCATTGAGCCTAGATCTACAATTTCAGCATCATCAAAGCTCCCATTCTGCATAGATCTAACTTTTTATCTTTCAGGTAGTTGTAGTCCCTACAGTTGCAGCAGGGACAATGCAGTTTACCTTCCAGCAGAGCAACAATACCTCTTGGGATATTATTGCAGGGTCATTCTAAGCTACTCATGTGGCTTGAGGGTCTCATATTTTGAGCACTGTTGTACTTGCTTTTTACACCTCCAAAATAATAAAATGGCTCAGCTATTTCTATGCATTCTGATGTGTATATAGATTTATTGTTTACTTTTCTGTAGTTCTTATATTGTGTTTTAGTATTTTTTCATTATCCCTTTTGGGATATTATAGTGGTATCAGAGCATGATCTTTGGCTCAGCTTGTGGACACTTCATCTTTACATCAAAAGAAGAAGCAGATAGTTGAGATCTATCATGGGGGATGATAATTCTACCACTCCTTTCTTTAGACCCATGCAAGGTCTCTCCAAGGAGATCAATCTAATGAAGAAGGAAGGACAAAAAGAATATCCAAGAATAATATGTGATGAGGAAGGTCCAAGCACTTCCTATCAGCAGAAAATAAGACCGGAGAATCATAGATCTCCTCATAGATCCACTATGCCCACTTTTTTTGGAGAAGGTGAAGGGTATAACAATGAAGAAAGAAAGGAACCTAAGACTTATGAGACTCTCAGGCTATATATTGAAGAGTAAAAAGTACAGTCTAGAGGATTGAAGGAAATGCGAAATCTCCAACAATTCTTCAAAATCAAAGAATAAAGAGGATCCTATAGCAGCAATAGGAGAAAGAGGCATAATAGATTCTATTTGCCTACACTTGACGGATCTTCCACAAGCACTATTAAGGCTTGGAGAAAAGAGTTAGATGCATTTTTTAGGCTACATTCTGTAGTTGAAGAGGAGGTTTTCCAAATTGCAGCACTTCATCTTTTAGGTGAAGCCAATGATTGGTGGTTTGGTCACATGGAGCATGCGAAGGTGACTAAATATTCAGATTTCTTTCACAAGTTAAGGAAGGAATTTGATATGAGAAAACTAGAGAGGTGTCACAAAGTGAAATTTTCTAAGGAGGAGGATGTCAATCTTGTCACTTTGGACAAAAAGTCACTACATTCACCACCAACCGCAGAAGTAATTGCATCCGAAGAAGGGACACTTGCAACTTTGTAAGATAGTATTGAGCTCTTGACATATAGAGTCCCATGCATGATTCAAGAGATGCATGAGGGAGAGGAGAAATATTCTAGCGCTGGTATGCTTGGAGAAAAGCATCCATCACTCTGTAATATTCCAAATCTGGAACAACTAGCAATCCATGGCTGGAAAACGCATTTTCCAGAAATGGAGGCAACAGGATTTGAAACCAGGACCTGGATCCCTTAGATCAATGCATCTAAGACTGAAATCCAAGAGATGGCTCCAAATAAATCCTTCTAAGGTGGTTAAACAGATCTACCACACTTAGATGTCCTCAGAAAATGCCCGGTGAGGGACTGCAATAAATGTAAGCACATAGAATGGAAGGAAAACGTTATTCTATAGCTATGAACACATGAAGATATGTATAGCCAATAAATATCTGATATATAAGAAAATTTATACAATATGTGGAGGAATCAATCACTCCAACTAGGAAATGGAAGCCTCAATGAATCATGTACAAGGCAATGAAGCAATACTGCTATGCAAAATATCATATGACTAAAATAACATAGTTTATAGGAGATACTGCTGCATAAAAAATGAGAATAGGATGATATGACAATATCGGCTCAAAGAAATGAAGGGGAGAAAATTCTCAACCCCTGAAAACACTAATACAACAATAATACACAATCCTTGGAAGGATTGGCTACAATATACATCAAAATGGCAAATTTGCAGAAATGCCAGAGTTGTTGGGTAGCAGTTGCAACTCAATAATATAAATACATGGAGATGGCTGAAGATGATGCTAAAACTGAAACAAACCTCCTCCAATGGATCTCTCAATGCAAGGCTGATCCCGGCACTGAAGATCTTGCCCTCCAAGAAGCTGGTGCAACCTCTCATTGCAAGTGTGCACTGAAATAACGCAGTCTTGAGGATGGAATGCGCTGTCTATGATGGGAGATGTTGGCCTCGATGCCAAGATCTGAAAAATAACTCTAAAATCCATTTCAATAACCTCCTGGAGCAAGAGAAACTCCCTCCTCTGAAAGATAAGCCAAAGAGAAGTGTTGTGGAACCCTCCACTGCAATGTCCCAGTGACACTGTGCTATACTTGAGCAGAAATAACGCAGTATCTGAAGAATGGTTTTGGCCTTATGCCAAGATGTGGAGAAGATGAAGTGTAGTCCTTCAAGAGGCCTCTCAAGAAGGAGAGGAAATCCTAAACAAGAATCCCTCGTGCTAAGCAGCACTGCAACTCTGCTGAACAGCCGAAGTGTGCAATTTGTCTGAATAGACAAATAATCAAATGATCCAAGATATCTCACTATGGCTGCCTCCTCCTCTTCTTATAAAAGTGAATGCCTCTTTTCCATGGACCCCACTCATTAGGGTTTCATCCACAAGGAATCTTTCTCCCTCCAAAACTACGTTGTCTTCTCATGCAAGCTACACCTCTTAGGCAGTGCTGCAGTGCTGTTGACTTGGTCAAACTTGAACTTGTCCTCATGCAAATTGCCCATTTTCACATTGGAAGGTGAAAAATAAGCTGCTTCAAATGATCCTTTCCCCATTATGAAGGATCTTATTCCTACTGATGTGCCTTTTACCCATTTTATTCACCTCCTAAGTGAAATTAGCAAAAATTAATGCTCCAATTTTCTGCATGAAAATTTTGGAACATTACAGTCCTCCCCTCTCAAAGATTGCTTGTCCTCAAGCAAGCGCAAGGATAGAATGAATTATTTTCTCCTCCTCTCCCTATAGCATCCATGTATGATGATCTCCTCTAAGGAAAGTGATGCTATCTCATCCATCAAGCCTCCACATTGCCCCTCCTCAGCAAGTAAGCTAGTTGTCAATCCATCATCATGTAAAGGTGAAATACTCAAGAGGATAGCAAAGTGATGTCTAGAGGTCCCCTTGAAGAATGGGATCTGAAATGAAATGGGAACTATATTTCCCATATGGATCCTCCATCTCCAAGCTATGAGCCATGCAAAATGAGCCACCTTCCAACTAGGCAACTCCTGAAATCTGTCATTCACCTTTGGCTCTGACAAAGTAGATGGGATGAAAATCTGCACATGGTAGACAATGTAGCCTACCCCACGCTATCCATCTCTCCACTTAAGGAAAGAGTAGAGTGTTGGCTATCCATGGGTTGCAATAAGTTCTCCCTCAAGTGGAAAAATGAGGACTAAACCTCCAAAGATCTCTTCCCTAACGCTGCAAATCAAGCTGGCCCAAATATATCCATATATGATGAATTGGAAGTCATCATCATATGGCATCTAATCCATCATATGACTCACCTCATAAAGAGACAAATGTGCTATCAAGGTGACCATATAATATCCCATGCTCCCCTCAGAACATGTAGTGCAAAAAGTGTGAGGAATTCCTCCCTCAAAGGACACATCCATCCCATGTGTCTTCCTCCCAAGCATGCTCCTCATAAAGACAGAAAAAATAGAACCATAGGGAGCAAATATGAGAATCATACTTGGTGCCATATGTAACAAATGAGAAGGACTATGGTCCCTCAAGTGAAACCAGTGCAGCTTGACCCTCAACTGCCATAGAGACTGATAGAATAGGTGGCTTCTCAACCACTTTCCTGCTGCTCCAATCTCCTCATAAGTGTGGAGGAAGTGAATGATGTAAGGTGTACAAAGAGCATGTCCTCCATAATATGCCCCTTCCCCAAGTCCTCCTAGGGAATGGCCATCAATCCTGCTTATGGCCTCAACTAGACCATGAAGCCCAAAAGAAAGAATTCTCCTCCTTGGAGCAACATCCTGCACATATATGGTTAAGTGACATACATCACATAAATAATCATGTGAACAAAAATTAATACCCTTACCATATTTTTTGCTCATACAAATGGAGTGGCTCATAAGTGAGTCCCCTCTCATCCTTAAAGAGAAAAGAGGTGGCTGTGAAAACTTTGTTAAAGAGTTATGTCTCTCCCTCATCTCCATCTAGTCCATGCATATACTCATATGCTGATATATCTCCTCCTCAAATCCCATCCAAAAATACCCCTCCATGATGGTGTGGTATGCTCTCATAGAACAAGTGGGACTGAAAAGGAAATTCTCCCGAGCTGCTTGTAGCAACTTCTCCTTGATCTTAGAATCTCTAGGAAAGAAGATCCTACCATGATAAAAGATGACCCCATCTCTAACTGAATACTCCTCCAAGTGCAACTGGTCATCCAAGATCATGCAAGTAAAAGGATCCTTGGAATACTCCACCAACAGTTGGGAGCTCCAATATGGTCTAACCTCCATAGTGACAGTGCTGATGACCTCTCATGAATAAAATTTTTCATATGGCTGCCCTCTCCTTCGACATATCCCATGTCAAATATGCAAGTTGGAAGGCTGCTGTCCTTCCCCTGTTGCTTTTTCCACAACCCAGAATCTAAAATGGAAGTGGGTACTAATGAAGTTGAGAGAATGCTCTCTCCCTCCTTGAGTCTACCCCAGACTCCCAGCGCTGTATCAAGCTCTCTCCAGGTTCCCACCCTCCTGAAATCAATGATTGGTGTCCCAACATGTGAAGCATCCATCCTCCTCTACTGATCTATTGGTATCCCCGGAAAAATGTCTCCATGCAATGAGACATCATCATCAAGAGATGACTGAATATATGAATGGAGAAATATCTCCATGCTTCCACTTTGCAATCCAATCACCTTCTTAGGTGCATCAACCTCTGTAGATGAATAGGGATGTGTACTCCTCATCTCATGTTGCTGGGTATTCTCCCTACTTCCTCCTTGTGTCTCCAAAGTTCCACACCTCCTCAAAAATGGCACAGGTAAAACATGAGTTGTGCTTTGACCTCTACACATGAGATCCTAGGAACCTTCTTGCAAAGATGCAAGCATCCCTCTATTTGGAGCAAGAGCTCCTCTTTCCTCTGCATGAGGCACTAGATCAACTACAAATATAACAGCATTGTTTCCCTCAATATTTGCAAAATGAGTGGGAAACCTCCCAATGATTTGATCCCTCTTTGAAAAAGAGACCCCCATGCCTCTTTGCTCAAAAGTGTGAGAAGGAAGTTCCTTCTCCTGCAAAGTATGGTGCAAGTTTTCAACCTTCCCCATTTTTTTCTAAAATGGTACTGCGCTCTTGTGCAAGGGTTTTATCTGATTTTTCTTGTTTAGAACCACCATGTGTGTCTCATGAATCCTTCTATCAAATTTTTCCACTAATGCCTTAGTGAAATTTTCATAAGATGAAATGTTTACATTTCTCAAAGAAAAGGATTAAAAAATCCACTAGGCATAAGCCTTACCTCTCATATGTAGCTATTGCATTTTGAATAGCTTCTCTAAGATTTTGGTTTGTTTTACCCTGATGCTTATGTACTTCAGTGAATGAGCCGTCCTCTTCTTGCTCTCTTCCTTCCACCTTCATCTTGCAAAACTCTGAAAAAATGAGATGATCTCAGAATTTCTGAGTTTGAAACTCATACTGTTTCAAGAAATCACTAAGGGTTTCCCTCCTAGCAACCTCTTCTTCTCTTTCCATCAATCTTCCGGCAATCATGGGCATGTGATTGCACTGTACAAGATGGTGTGTAGCCGCATGATCACACTCCTCCAATCTAGAGTTTGCTTTTAAATCAAACCCTCTAGGAGATTCTCTATACTTCCTCCAGATCTCCTCATACTCTACATGGATCATATATACAGATTTAGGAAGAAGCTTGGTAAGGTTATCCCCTTTTTCTTTTTTTTTCTCCAAAATTTGGAGTCTTTCTTCTACTTATTTCTTTGTCTCCTTGATGAGAATAGGAAGTGCAGGGCTCTTCCTCTTCTTTCTGCATATCCTCCTTGGGGAGGTTCTTCATGGATCTAAAATATGATGATATTAAACTCATCCTCTTCAATCTCCTGATCTTCTTGGGCTTATACTCACAGTCAGAGCCAAGAAAGCAAATTTGATACCACTGTAATATTCCAAATATGGAACAACTAGCAATCCATGGCTGGAAAACGCATTATCCAGAAATGGAGGCAGCAGGATTTGAAACCAGGACCTGGATCCCTTAGATCAATGCATCTAAGACTGAAATCCAAGAGATGGCTCCAAAGAAATCCTTCTAAGGTGGTTAAACATATCTACCACACTTAGATGTCCTCAGAAAATTCCCGGTGAGGGACTGCAATAAATGTAAGCACATAGAATGTGTTAGCCCCTTATGAATTTTTTAACAAGCAAACAGGGGGCTAAAATGTTTTTTGAGCCTTCAAGGAATACATTTCCTTTGAAGACATATCATCCTTGAAGCCTCCTTGTGTCTTTCTCCTTTTAACAATCTTCACTGTTGTTTCCACTTAAAAGCCTCTCTGCTTCTATGAAGAAAATGCCCAAAAGGCCTCCATCCCCCTTATTTCATCCCCATTAAGCCTCTATTTTCATCACCAATTCCCCCCTCTAGATATTCCTCCAAAATGCATTTTTAGCCTTTTAAAGCATCCTAAATCCCTTTTAAACCCTACAAATACCATTTGTTTGGCTTAAAAATCCCTTATCCCCCCTACTGAATCCTTCCTTTGGCCTTGAAAAGCATTAAAATAGGGACAAAAACACTTATTTTTCATATGAGGCTTAAGCCCTTTTGGCCAGCCCCCTTAACCACTTCCCCACATATGCCCTGCGCCCAGGACCAAGTGCTTAAGCCCGGGTGCTTATCGCAATCAGAGGTTTCACGGGAGCACATTTCCTTTGTTTCACCTTTTTCCCTCGATGCGATGAGTTTTGGTCTAACGACCCCCACCGCGATCTGAGTTGTTGATCTATTAAGATATGACAGTTAACACTAACCCCGCGACGCACCCATCCCTCCTCCATTCACCCCTCCGATTTTTTCTAGACCATCGATCTGTTTCTAGATTGGACAACTATCGCGTAATCACTCACCGCCGATCGCACCAATCGCATCGCATTTGACCTCCCCGATTGGCGAGCCCCGATTGAATCTGAGTCATCCATCCCGCTTGATACAACGGTCCAGATTCCTCCTCACTCTGCCCGTGTGTCCCCGATTGGTCATCCCCGATCCAATCGCAACCGTTGATCTCTTTAGATCTAAGGGTCCTCATTCATCCCGCCCATTAACCTAACCCTTTGCCTCCGTGTTCCATCTGAAGATCTTGACCGTCCATTCTTTAGATCTGACGGCCAGAATCAAACTCGCCGTTGATTGTTCACCACTTAACCGACTGCGCATCTCCTCTTATCGTGCTCCATCTCCCACCGTCAGATCTCCCATTCCTAGATCCAACGGCTGAGATCCATATCGCGTGATTTTAACGTTCGAGCTTTAACACCTGAGATTTACATGATATAGGCAGTTTTAAAAAGCCACGTGTCGCGCAACAATGTATATCGCGTTTTTTCGGGTGGACTTCAACACTGTTTTTCTGCCGCCCGATACCAGTTTTTTTCCATATTAAAACCACCTTCCTCTCCTTGCTCCCGCAACCTCTATAATCGATCATAGTCGTCCATCTAGCCATATCAACGATCCATATCTCATCTCGCATTTCCATCATATTTCTTCATCCGAGCCTCCAAAGAGTTTTGTCTGACAATCACCACCATTGATCTCCTCCTGAGATCCAACGGTTCATATCTAATCGCCCTCCACCTTCGCTGGGTCCCACCATCAAAGCCCTGAATTCATTCATTTGATCCATTTCCTTTGTATTCACCCAAACCTTAAAACTTTGGGCTTTACACTAAATATTATTTCTCCGCCTAACTTTGTATTAACACCTCCATCTTCAAATCCTGGCCGTTGATCACTATTGTTTCATCCCATCCAACGGTCTGTGACCTATTCCACACTAGACCCCCAGCGTATCATTTTCCCACTATTTTTCACCATTTCCTCAACTATAGCCATTGTTTCCACAATTGCGCAACCATTCCACAGGCCTCTACAGCATTCCTCCGCCACCTCCCCTGGATTTTATAATGAGTTTATTACATTGTGTAGGGTATACGGAGTGGTAAATTCACTCTGTTTTCCATAATCACAGCCACTGTGATTCAGGATACAGAGATGCCATTACAGTAGCAGTGAAGTGTATCAGAAACAGGGATTAAAGGTGTTAAAGCCCGTTGTTAGCCCATTATGAATTCCTTGAAAATGCAAGCAAGGGGCTAGATTGTTTTGTGAGCCTTCAAGGAATGCATTTCCCTTGAAAACACATCATTCTTGAAGCCTTCCTAGATTCCCTCCCTTTGACTGTTGCACCCCTGCTGTACTGATGTCCATGAGCCTTGCTGAATGATAAAAATTGTGCTCCAAAGGCCATTTTATATCCCTTGTTCTTCTGCAGAATTCTCCTTTTTTTTTCCCTTTTTTCCCCTCTTCAAATTTCCCTTCTACCCCCTCTTTTTCCCACTAAACCTCTAAAATTTCCCAAAAATCCCCCTTGAATCCTACCTTTGCCCTTTGTTTGGCTAAATTTCCCCTTTTCTTCCCTATCGTTACCCTTTCTAACCTTCAAAATCCATTAAAAATGGGCTAAAACCCACTTTCCGACCTTATTATAAGGGCTTAGCCCCTTTCCCGTCGGCCCTAACCACTTCCCACACATGCCCTTGCGATAGGACCAAGCGCTTAAGTCCTAAGCGCTAATCGCAATCGGAAGATTGGCGGAGGGCTGATATCCTTTGTAACACAGGAAGGTTCCGATGCGATTGGCTTATCACGTTAGGTTCCGCGGCTTGTTTTTTAACCGTTGATCTGTTATCGGGATCGGACAGCCTGCGCATATCGCAAACCTTTGCAATCGCAACACTTGTGTTTTATCCCCCGACCAGTCCATCACAAATACTTGTGATGTGATTGACGACCCCAGATCGATCGCAAGCCACATCTTACGATGCCGTCCGCCATTTCTCGATTACATCATTGTCCATCTTCATCGTCAAACGGTCATTGCTATCCCACTTCATCGCAATCAGAAGTTGTAATGTGTGTCACCACTGTTTTTCCCCTGATTGCGATTGCTCCGACCAAATCCTAACCGTCCATTCCCTTGTCGATCCTACGGTCCGGCGCTGATCGCTCCATTGCAATCGCAAGAGTTATGTCGCGTCCCCTGATCGGTCCATCACTAATATTTGTGATGAGATTGATCGCATCGCTTCGACCTCTGATCATCACAATCGAATTTCCTCCCCGATCACAACTTCTTTCCCTTTCCCTCCGATCGCTTTTCCCCTCCGATCATCGCATCACACATTTTCCCTTTTACGGTTGTGATTAGTCCCCGATCCCGCTCTGATTGTGATTGTGATTCCGTATGGGCCCCACTTCATATGTCCATTTCAATACATTTCACTGCATTTCCTTTCATTTCTACCAAAGTCTAAGGTTTCACATTTTTCATTAAAATCTAATGTTTTATATTCATTACGCCCATTTCTCATATGTCATTCCACGGATTGATCTCCGCCGTTGATCTACGCCTCCACACCATGATCGAACGGTCCACGATGCATTTCTCCGTCAAACCCTATTGTTCACCATTTACACCATATCATTGCATTTTCACCGTTTTTTCACATAAACCACTATTTCATCACCGTCGCTCTATCATTTCCTCCGCCCACCATAACCAGTCTTCCCTTTGCAGGGATTTCATGACCAAGTTGCGTGTTTTTTCAGAAGTACGAGTGGCGGGAGTCTGCCATGATTCAAAGTCTTAGTACAACTACAGAGAGACAGGAAAAAACCATTTTCAAATCCAAACTCATGGAGAAAAGGGTTGAGAAGACATACAACAGTGTTTGTATTAAAGAAAAAGAGTTTAAACTCTATAAGTCCTCTCCAAAGCCCTCAAAGCTCAGATTTCACGGCCAGAGGCAAACCAGTGCACAGAACACTAAGTTAGCAGGGTTTTACATCAGCAGAATGTTTTTCTCCATGGAAGGATAGAGTGCCCATACTATTTTCACTCCCTGCCATGCTCCAGTGAAGAAATTTCCGCCCTGAAAACTGTCCTATGTTACCAGAGGAGATGTTAATGCGGTATGGCAGACCACCCAGTCAATCGTACACCAGTATGTTTATTCACCACAATACTACAAAGTATTACTACAGTCAGATTACATCAGGACCATACCAGAGTAAATGGAAGCTGGAGAAGATCACTCCTTCATTCCAAAGGTACTAGGGATAAATGCAGAGAGTTAAAACTGAATGGGCTTCGGCCCTCTCCTTCTTTTCTGCGTTTTAATGTTCCATTTAGTGCTTCACCAACCTCCTCGGCTCGTCTTCTGCTATAAAAATTAGGAAGAAATTATTTTAAAGGTTGTTGATTGGATATTAGTAGAATGCAAGTTGTTCTCTTGAGACAAGTTCTCTGTGTAAGATTGTAAGATAGGCTGAGGAAGGTTTTTAGACAGAATATCAAGCTTTTGGCTATGTTTTACTTGACTGGTTTTGTTCTTAATATAGCAAGCACATTTCTTTGGATCCTGATCTAAAGCTGAGGTGATGTTCTCCTATCTATGTGTTTATTTCCATTTCATTTCATTTCTTCTGGCTTGCATTAGAAATCTGGCATGGGATTTTCCCTTGTTAGGCACCTCATGTTTCTGCTCTCCTTGCCTTAATGTTTTCTGCTCAATGTGTTGTCTGAGAATAGGTTTCAAATGGTTTAACCAGTGTAGTGGATGATATTTCCCACTAGCTGATGTATGAATTATTGAATCTGTTTCTGAGATGTTCTTACTAGTGTTTGATTGAATGAATCGGTAATTCTAGGAGTTTAGAACTCAATCTCTTTCTCTCTAGGATCCTTTCAGTCTCTTAAACCTATCCAAGTTCCCTCAAGCTGCTTTAACCACCTTTGAGAGTTGCCTATGAGTATGTCCAAGCAGGTCTGGAGTTAAATGACCTCTAACCTGACCTATAGACGAAAAATTGGTGTTTATCTCCCTTTCCACCTTTTCACCGTGCTCTCATTATTGTTCCATTCCACCAAATCATTTTAGGATCCAATGCTTTAGATGACTAACCCAACTGAAATTTTGCATGTTGATAGCAAGTAAACCCTTTCCTGACTCCATTGCCCAATGGCCTTGATGTTCTCTGATTTGCCTCTCCTTCACCTAAAACCTCTCTTGTTCATCCTTTTTCTATATTGAACCCTTCCTTCCTGATTCCCAACAACCAAACTTCAAATTAAACAAAAAAACCTTGTGCCAATAACTAGCCTAATATCATAAAACATTGAGCCTCCAAGACATATACCTTTGATAATCACGGAGAGATCCCTCTCTGAACCTAGGAGGGCTAGATCCTTGGGTCTGAAAGTGGTTTGATGTTGTCTCATCTTTTGGTCTTACCAACCTGGCCAAAACATGGGAACCCCAACATAATGGCGACTCCGCTAGGGAATTTCTGAAATACTCTCCATCCTACTACATTCTAAGAACTTCAGAAACCTACAATCTCTGGTTAGGTTAGCAGTTAGGCATTCCTATTCACACATCAACCTCTATACCATTTGTTGTGTTTTCCCATACTCTTGGACAGAGTCTGGAAAGGGCCAGGTAGCCTCCAGATCTCACACTCGTTCAGAGGTGACACATCTGGTAAAAGCCCTCCCAGTCAATCTCTGGTTAGAGTTTGCTGTGTTTTGAAGATATCTTTGAAAAGGGATATTTCACGAGCACTGTGGTGGATAGTGTACCCTCCAAAAACATTCTAAACCTTCCACCTGGCGACTCCATAGTTCCTAAACAATTTAAATACTCCACTGGTGATCAGTAGGCCTGCTGATTGTCTTGGTTCACATAAGACTCCACTGGGAGACTAGCCTCCATAGCAACATCGACCACAATAGAAGTAACAAATAGGGTTAAGCTGCTTGGTTAAAAACTACACTCTGGCTTACAGAACCATTCACACAATTGCTTACCCAAACCCTAACCCACCTGAAATAGTTGACAATCCTAAGAGCATCCTCAAGAGATCTCCTACACCTAAACAATCAACTATTTCCAGTCATATCTATAGAGCTAACTCTACACCCGAAGACTTTACAGCTCTATCAGACCCATTTTTTGACCTAGGCCCTCAACACAGTTTACCAAGAACTAGGTCACTCAGTGCCCTAGACCAGCCAGACCTTGAGCTCCCTGGTTCACCACCTCATAGTGGTAAACATGTTAGGGACGAGGATACTCCTCCATCCACACCCCCTGAAATTCACTTTATTAAGAACTTGGGGCTCAGTCATCCTAAATATTCTCAATAGAATTCTGTTGGTCCTAGTGTCCCTGTCATCCATATATCAGCTGCTCAAGTCAACCCTTTACCCCATTAGAACATCATTATGGCAACCTGGTATGCGCCTTTGGTTTTACCCCAGCCGCTAGTACCCTTACCAAATGATTATCAGTCAAAGATCCCACACTTCACTGCAAAAGAGTCCATCACAGCCCAGCAACATGTAGATAAGATGGAAGATTCTTTTGACTACATGGAAATAGATGATGATACAGTCAAAATGAGAATTTTTTCCCAGAGCTTAGGGGGTGATGTGAAGAAATGGTTTAAGGGCCTACCTCCAGGTAGCATCATTGATCTTCCAGCTTTATATCAGAAATTCATAAACAAATGGGAAGCTAAGGCTAACCCTCGCCAACTCTTAGCAGAATACATGAGCCTTAAAAGAAACGTAGGAGAGAGTGTCCATGATTACACAACAATATTTAACAACATTTACAATGCCCTCCCTCCACATATGAAACCTCCACAAGGCATGGCTCTAGCAAAATACCCTGAAGGATTTTATGCTGACATGGCCTATGAGATTAGGGATAAAGAGTACAACACATTAGAGGACATGCAGAAAGGAGCAGTGAACATAGAGGCAAATCTGATTGAGAAAAGAGCAATACTGAGATCTGAGAAGAGGGTAACATAAAGAGATGACAATGTTGCTTCCTCATCTGATCCTAATTATGACATATTGTCCAAAAATGTAGAAAAAATACAACAAATGATGGAAAAAATGGTGGTCACAGTTAGCAACCAGAACCAAAACTTTAGAAGGAACAATAACACTCCCAACAGACAAAGAGAATCATATCAGCAAGTTATTCCCCCTTTTCAAGAAAAATTTCTTGATGAAGATGAAGGAATCATAGAAGAGTCTGAAGGGAATACAATAAACATGTTTGAAGTGGAAAACTCGATCCATAACTGTTCCACAAAAGAAGATCAGTCTTCTCCCTCATGTTGGGATGAAGAATGGTTTGAATATGAGGATTACAGGTTAGGATTTGAAAATGCTATGATGCAGGTTAGAGAACAATATGAACTTAGAAGAAATAAGAGTCAAGACAATTCCAAAACTAAGGCTTCTAAGGTTACCATAAAAAAGATGCCTGAGAAAACTTCCAAAGTGACTGCTGAAGGTAACAAATCAACAGCTGAAAGTTCTGGGAAGAACAAAGAAAAAGACAACCAAAAGAGTGATAAACAAAGTCAGCCAATTAGTAGCACTAGAACTGCAGTTAGTGCTCCTGATAAAACAGTCTCAAAACCTGTACATAGTGAGAATCAGCCCACCGATTCAGCCACCAAGGCAGTGGCTAGCAAAACGGAGTTGAACTTTCCTAAGAGTCAGTGCACTTTCAACTTGGAAAGTGAGATTGCAAAGATTAATATCTTCATACCACTCTCTGAGTTGGCCACTCAGGGTGCATATAAAGGCCAGATTTTGAAAGCCTTGAACCTAAGTGAGAGTGGTGACACGGTAAATCTGAATGATGATCAGCCTGCCCTCCTATTTGGACCTAAGATAGAGGGGAAGTTTCAGGAAGGGGTAGTTCCACCTTTCTATATCAGTCTCAACATTCATGACAAGATCCTGCATAATGCAATGCTTGATTCTAGATTATCTCACAACCTAATGCCTAAGGTAGTCATGGAGAGGTTAGGCCTAGAGATAACTCGTCCCTACAAATATTTATACTCTTTCGACTCTAGTAGAGTAAAATGCCTAGGCCTGATCAAAGACTTATGTGTGAGCTTAACTCAAATCCCAGCTAAATGTATGGTCATGGATGTTGTGGTGGCAGATGTACCACCCAAGCATGGCATGTTATTATCAAGATCTCGGGGAACCAAGCTGCAGGGTATGATGCAGATGGATGGCTCATATGCCACAATTCCTATCTTTGGCCAGCCTAGAAAATTGTATAGGGAGGCATAGATGAAGTTCCTAGTCAGTAGCCCTGAAAAACCAGAAAATTCTCCTATTTATTCTGTACACACAGCCCTTTACTCCTTCATCTTTTGTAATGATGAATCCTTAGAAGGGTTAGAGTCCCAAAACAGAGATACAGACGGAGAGGCAGAGGCTATTGACCTTAACATAATGGCCACTTTGGAGGAAATCGAAGAAGAAAACAACAACGAAATCTGTAGACAGTGCAGCAGAGACCTAACTCTGAGTGAACAAGAAACAGAAGGAAAACGGCCAACCAATCCTCCCCTACAAACTCCTTCACCACACGAAGAACTGAACAGCTCACAGCCTAACGCAAACTCTATAACACAACACAATAGAGAACCCAGCCATAGGGAAAGAAATGATAGCGAAACTGAGAATGAAACCCTGTGGGTAATGAACTTTGATGGGTCTTGCACCAAGAGAACTGTTGGAGCTGGGGTATGGTTACATAACATGGAAAACGATTACGCAGAGAGCCACGCCTGCAGTCTGCATTTCAAATGCACAAATAATGTTGCTGAATACGAGCCTCTAATCCCGGGTCTAAATATGTTGAAGAAAATAGGAGCCCGTAGGATAGCTTTGAGGGGAGACTCAGAGTTGGTCATAAAACAGGTAAACGGCGAGTACACAGCCAAGCACCCTAGGCTAAGGGCGTACAGGAATGATGCCGAAGATATATTGAAAAAATTTATCGAATACAGATTAGTGTTCGTCCCTAGGAGTCAAAACATTATCGCAAACAGACTGGCCTGCCTGGCTCGCTCCTACCCTAAAACTCCAAATGACCAGCAGATCATCATACAGACCAAATTCAGACCTGCAGTGCCAGACAACGAAAAATATTGGCAGGTTTTCGAGGGGGATAAACAAATTGAAGATTTCCTGACCGGCAGGAACGAGTTTGATTTTTCGGACTCTGACTTTATGTCTAGTGACAGCTGCCTGAGTGAGGAACCCCCAGATGAGGAAGAACCACCTTTAAACATAGAAATAAACGCTTTGAACGAAGAAACTAGAAATACAAACGGAAATTGTGAAAACTCAGAAAACGAAGAAGTCGAGGTTTTGTGGGCTAGGGATAAGAACATACCTCGCGGTCTGGCTCCACTAGAAGACCTGTTTGACTTCGACGATGTAGCTAAAAAGCCCACCATAGAGAATGCAAACTTTGACGTAGAAGAATGCAATATAGGCGCAGTAGATAAGCCAAAAATGATTAAATTGGCAAAGTCCTTACCCTCAGAAATGAAAAAGAAATATATAGACCTTTTTAAGGAATTTGTTGACGTCTTTGCTTGGAGTTACGAAGACCTAAAGGCTTATGACACCAACATTATACAACACAAAATACCTTTAAAAGAGAATCAGAAACCCTTTAGACAGAAACTTCGTAGGATAAATCCAAAACACTTGCCTGCAGTGGAAAAAAAGATTAAAAAGATGTATGAGGCAGGCATAATTTTTCTCGTAAGGTTCTCTGATTGGGTTTCAAATTTATTGGCTGTGAGAAAGAAAACTGGGGAGATCATACTATGTATTGATTTCAGGAATCTTAATAGAGCCTCACTCAAAGATAACTACCCTCTGCCAAAAATGGAACATATTCTTTAGAAAGTAGTAGGCTACAAAAGAATTTCCCTGCTATATGGTTTCTCAGGCTACAACCAAGTCCTAGTTCTCCCAGGAGATCAACTCAAAACAGCCTTTACCACTCCATGGGGCACTTTTATGTATGTAAAGATGCCTTTTGGGTTGATGAACGCTGGTGCAACCTTCCAAAGAGAGATGGATATAGATTTTTCAGATGAGATAGGGAACTTTATTGTGATTTACTTGGATGACATAACAGTATTTTTCAAAACTGAAGAAGAACATCTTAAACATCTGAGGAAAGTGTTCGAAAAATGTAGAAGGTTTGGTCTGTCCCTGAATCCTAAAAAGACAGTATTTGGGCTGCAAGAAGGAAAGCTTCTCGGCCACATTATATCTGAAAAGGGGATTAGGATAGACCCACAGAGAGTTGAGGGGATACTACAAATCACACACTCGAGGAACATCAAAGAATTACAGTCCGTCATTGGGAAAATAAATTTCCTTAGGAGATTCATTCCCAACCTAGTTGAACACCTTAGGAATATGACTAACATGCTGAAAAAAGGTGAAGGAGTTAAATGGACTGTTGGAGCTAAACAATCTTTTGAATCAGTGAAACTCACACTCACCCAAGCTCCTGTCCTAATCAGCCCAGATTTCTCTAAAGATTTTCTGATTTTTTCATTCACCTCTGAGCATACAGTGGCTGCAGTCTTACTGCAGAAAAATCCAGAGGGTATGGAACAACCAATAGCCTTTTTCAACAAAGCACTGAGGGATGCACCATTGAAATACAACATAATGGAAAAATAGGCCTATGCTCTTGTTAAGGCTTTAAAAGACTTTAGGGTGTACATATTGCATTCCCACACCATTTCTTATGTGCCTAACATAATAGTCAAAGATATTCTGTCCCAAGACCCAGATGGGAAGAGGGGCAAGTGGATTGCTGTGATTTTAGAATACGACCTTGAGATTAAACCCACCAAACTGATCAAAGGTCAAGGCTTAGCCAAATTAATGGTTGAATAAAATCTGCAAGCCCTTGACATTAACATGGTAGCTGCCTTAGATGAGCAAGAAGGATTGCTTGATCCCACTGTTGAGGAGAAGTTTCAGAACTCTCCTTGGTACTCTGATATCCTTTACGTGCTCACCAACCTTAATTCTCCACCTGAAATGTCAAAAACCAAGGCCAGATTCATAAAACTTAAAGCCAGAAACTACTGCATTTTGAATGAAAACTTATACTGGAAAAATCCAAATGGCCTATTGCTTAAATGTTTGCTTGAAATAGAGGCAGAAAATATTAAACAAGAATTCCATGCAGGAGAGTGTGGACGCCACATGAACTGGAAGGTGACTGCAAAAAAAATTCTCAGGGCTGGCTATTACTGGCCCACACTCTTCAATGACATCCATAAGATGGTAATTGCCTGCCACAATGCCAGATTTTTGAAGGCAAGAGAAAACTCCTTCCCCTCCCTTTACAACCCATCACTGTTGCGGGTCCTTTTATGCAATGGGGCCTAGATTTTATTGGGGAAATCCACCCTGCTTCTTCTGCACAACTCAAATGGATCTTAATAGCCATAGACTACTTCACTAAGTGGATAGAGGCCATACCGACTAGGAATGCCACAGATTCAGTCATCATTAGGTTCCTAGAAGGTAATATCCTCTCTCGGTTTGGTTGTCTAAGGAAAATAATCACCGATAATGTTGTTGCTTTTGGATCCAAGAAAATGGTTGATTTTTGTCACAGGTATCAAATAGTGCTTGGTCATTCAACTGCCTATTACCCACAAGGTAACGGCCTAGCTGAATCATCAAACAAGAGCCTCATGGCCATCATCAAAAAGATGTTAGAAGAGAAAAAAAAGTCATGGCATAACAAGTTGGTGCATGCCTTGTCGGCCGATAGGCTTACAACAAAGAAATCCATTGGCATGTCACCATTTCAGCTTGTCTATGGTGCTGAAGCAATATTTCCTACCAGCCTTGGAGTACCAGTAATCAAGCTGGTCCAGGAGTTTCAAATAGAAGAAGATAGTATGGTGAGAAGAATAAACCAAACAATTCATCTCTAGCAAGCAAGGGAAGAGGTTTATAACAGAGCTATCAAAGTTCAGGAAAACATAAAGAGGTTGTTTGACAAGAGAACCAAAGCTGCTGATTTCAAAATTGGGGATAAAGTTCTGAAGTGGGACTCAAGAAGAGAGGATAAAGGAAAGCACGACAAGTTTGACAGCTTGTGGCAAGGTCCATACATCATTCAAGCTGCTGTGGGTCCAAATGCATTCTTCTTACAAGAATTAGATGACACTGAACTGTTTGGGGGCCCTGTCAATGGCAGGATGCTCAAACACTACTTCTACTGATTTTCAATATCCAGTTTCCATTTCCATTGTAAATACCATTGCAGAATTTTGTTTTCAAGAAAATAAAAAATGTTCCAAAAAACAGAAAGAAAAAAGAGGTTCAGACATGCTCAAAACATGAACCTCGGAGGTATAAAAGAGTGGCTCTAATATGCTCAAAACATGAGCCAAAGAAAGCAAAGAAGCTAGTCCTAACATGCTCAAAATCTGGACCAGCAAAGAAGAAAGAAAATCAGCTCTAACATGCCCAAAACTAGAGCTGAAATGAAGAAAAGAAGTGACTCTAATATGCTCAAAACCTGAGTCACAAAGAGAAGAAGGATACTCCAAGATTTCAGATTTCAAGCCTTCAAAGTTTTTTTTTCAGTTTTCTGCAAAGTTTTCTGTCCATGTGCAACTGTTTTGATGCCTTGGATCCACAGCAAACTAGACAGTATAATCCTAGTTTGACTGTTTTTGAATTTCTGTTGTAGAATGTAGAGAAGAAATCTGCTGGACAGTCTAATCCCAGTAGATATTAGACTAGGTAGAGAAACATATGAGGCCAACAGTCTAACCTGGTCTCATGGAGCAATAAGGGTAGATTTAGAATATGTTTATTTTCTCTTATAAAAATAAATGATGTAAAGGGTCTGCTAGTTCAAATGAACCCAAAAAAAAAAAAAAAAAAATGCTAGGATTGTAGAATGGGTAGGTAGACGGTTGGAATGTTTTGCAGATCTAACATATTTGTGGCAGCTGAAATCAAAGAATAAAAATGGCCTAATCAGCAAACATCTGGCCTACACCAAAGATCTATTTCTAAATTCTTGACTCCTTCAAGAAGAAGCCATCCCCATGTGGAGCCAATATTAGCCCCTTATGAATTCCTTGACAATGCAAGCAAGGGGCTAGATTGTTTTGTGAGCCTTCAAGGAATGCATTTCCCTTGAAAACACATCATCCTTGAAGCCTTCCTAGATTCCCTCCCTTTTACTATTGCACCCCTACTTTAATGATGTCCATGAGCCTTGCTGAATGATAAAAATTGTGCTCCAAAGGCCATTTTCTGTCCCTTTTTCTTCTGCAGAATTCTCCTTTTTTTTCCCTTTTTTCCCCTCTTCAAATCTCCCTTCTACCCCCTCTTTTTCCCATTAACCCTCTAAAATTTCCCAAAAATCCCCCTTGATTCCTACCTTTTCCCTTTGTTTGGCTAAATTTCCCCTTTTCTTCCCTATCGTTACCCTCTCTAACCTTCAAAATCCATTAAAAATGGGCTAAAACCCACTTTCCGACCTTATTATAAGGGCTTAGCCCCTTTCTCGTTAGCCCTAACCACTTCCCACACATTCCCTTGCACTAGGACCAAGCGCTTAAGTCCTAAGTGCTAATCACAATCAGAAGATTGGTGGAGGGCCGATATCCTTTGTAACACAGGAAGGTTCCGATGCGATTGGATTATCACGTTAAGTCTTGCGGCTTGTTTTTTAACCGTTGATCTATTCTCGGGATCAGACGGCCCGAGCATATCGCAAACCTTTGCAATCGCAACACTTGTGTTTTATCCCCGATTGGTCCATCGCAAATACTTGTGATTCGATTGATCGCGACACCCCCCCCCCCCTGATCAATCGCAAGCACTGTCTTCCGATCCCCGATCCCACCGTCTCCTGATTACATCCCAACCGTCCATTCTCCCTGCCGATCCGACGGTCATCACTCCTCCCGCCTAATTGCAATCAGAAGTTGTAATGTGTGTCACCCTTGTTTTTCCCCCGATTGCGATTGCTCCGACCAAATCCTAATCTTCCATTACCCTATTGATCCTACGGTCCGGCGCTGATCGCTCCATCGTAATCGCAAGAGTTATGTCGTGTCCCTCGATCGGTCCATTGCTAATATTTGCGATGCGATTGATTGCATCGCTCCAACCTCCGATCATCGCAATCGCATTTCCTCCCTAATCGCAAATTCTTTCCCTTTCCCTCCGATCGCTTTTCCCCTCCGATCATCACATCGCACATTTTCCCTTTTTCGATTGCGATTAGTCCCCGATCCCGCTCCGATTGCGATTGCGATTCCGTATGGGCCCCACTTCATATGCCCATTTCATTACATTTCACTGCATTTCCTTGCATTTCTACCAAAGTCTAAGGTTTCGCATTTTGTATTAAAATCTAATGTTTTATATTCATTACGCCCATTTCTCATATGTCATTCCATGGATTGATCTCCGCCGTTGATCTACGCCTCCACACCATGATCGAACGGTCCATGATGCATTCCTCCATCAAACCCTATTGTTCACCGTTTACACCATATCATTGCATTTTCACTGTTTTTTCACATAAACCACTGTTTCACCACCGCCGCTCTATCATTTCCTCCGCCCACTATAACCAGTCTTCCCTTTGCAGGGATTTCATGACCAAGTTACGTGCTTTTGCAGAAGTATGAGAGGCGGGAGTCTGCCATGATTCAAAGTCTCAGTACAGCTACAGAAAGACAGGAAAACACCGTTTTCAAAGCAAAATCTGTGGAGAAAAGGGGGTAAGGAAGACATACAACGATCGGCCTTATTAAAGAAAAATATTTTAAACTGCGCGTAAGTCCTCTCCCGAGCCCTTAAGCTCGGATTTTGCGGCCGGAGGCAAACCGGTGCACGAACATTTAAGTCGGTAGGGTTTCACATCGGCAAAATGTTTTTTTCTCCATGGAAGGACGGTACCCATCTGGTCTCCTCTTTGCCATGCTCTAGTGAAGAAATTTATACACGACCCTTTGTCTGTGCTACGAGAGCGGTGACCAATGCGTCGCCTGGCCGGGCCCGCCGGTCAATCGTGCACCAGTTTGTTTATTCACCACAGTACTACGGAGTACTACTGTAGTAAGATTACATCAGGACCATACCAGAGTAAATGGAAGCTGAAGAAGATCACTCCTTCGTTCCAAAGGTACCAGGGATAAATTCAGAGAGTTAAAACTAAATGGGCTTCGACCCTCTCCTTCTTTTTTGCGTTTTAATGTTCCATTTAGTGCTTCACCTACCTCCTCGGCTCGTCTCCTGCTATAAAACTCAGGAAGAAATTATTGTAAAGGTTGCTGATTGGATATCAATAGAATGCAAGCTGTTCTCTTGAGACAAGTTCTTTGTGTAATATTGTAAGATAGGCTGAGGAAGGTTTTCAGATAGAATATCAAGCTTTTGGCTATGTTGTACTTGACTGGTTTTGTTATTAATATAGCAAGCACATTTCTTTGGATCCTGATCTAAAGTTGAGGTGATGTTCTCCTGTCTATGTGTTTATTTCCATTTCATTTCATTTCTTCTGGCTTGCATCAGAAATCTGGCATGGGATTTGCCCTTGTTAGGCACATCATGTTTCTGCTCTCCTTGCCTTAATGTTTTCTGCTCAATGTGTTGTCTGAGAATAGGTTTCAAATGGTTTAACCAGTGTAGTGGATGATATTACCCACTAGTTGATGTATGAATTATTGAAAATGTTTCTTAGATGTTCTTGCTAGTGTTTGATTGAATGAATCGGTAATGCTAGGAGTTTAGAACTCAGTCTCTTTCTCTCTAGGATCCTTTCAGTCTCTTAAACCTATCCAAGTTCCCTCAAGCTGCTTTAACCACCTTTGAGAGTTTCCTATGAGTATGTCCAAGCAGGTTTGGAGTTAACTGACCTCTGACCTGACCTATAGACGGAAAATTGGTGTTTATCTCCCTTTCCACCTTTTTACCTTGCTCTCATTATTGTTCCATTCCACCAAATCATTTTAGGATCCAATGCTTTAGATGAATAGCCCAACTAAAAGTTTGCAAGTTGATAGCAAGTAAACCCTTTCCTGACTCCATTGCCCAATGGCCTTGATGTTCTCTGATTTGCCTCTCCTTCACCTAAAACCTCTCTTGTTCATCCTTGTTCTATATTGAACCCTTCCTTCTTGATTCCCAACAACCAAACTTCAAATTAAACAAACAAACCTTGTGCCAATAACTAGACTAATATCATAAAACATTGAGCCTCCAAGACATATACCTTTGATAATCACGAAGAGATCCCTCTCTGGACCCAGGAGGGCTAGATCCTTGGGTCTGAAAGTGGTTTTATGTTGTCTCATCTTTTGGTCTTACCAACCTGGCCAAAACATGGGAACCCCAACACCTGTAATTGAATATTTGATGCTTTAATCCATGTTCAAAGGATAAAGACGTAGTTTGAAGACTGACGCACATGAAACAAGCCATATCTGTGTATATGTTAGCAAAACGTATTTTCTCAGAGAGTACACCTTCCTACAGAAGTCTCCATGCCTCCTCGAGCTCCGAAAATCCATTTCACTAACAGAGACTTCTTAAAGACCATCAGGACCACAGTTATGTAGGCATGGAAACCTAGAAGACCTTCACTCACCTTACTTGCTTCAGAAGACAGAACAGAGTGCCTTACAGTCAAAGAGGACTCCAAAGGAACATCTGAGGTCAATATCGACCTGATAAAGACTCCCAGACCATACCACAGAGTACATACAGCGATGCAGATAGCCATTAAGCAAAGTGGGCTCGATCTTCTGCCTCCACTCTGTCTTAATGAGTCCATTTAATTCACATCTACTCCTGCTATTATTCATTCTCCTATAAGAACCGTCAAAGAACATATTGTTGGGGTTGTTGTTGTTGCTGTTAGTATAGGGACTCATTCAATTGTTAGAACAATTGTGTAGGGAGAGTAGCTAAGTAGTTTGTAATTTAGTAGGCTGGGAGGAGAAAGTTTAGATTGTATCAGCCATTGAGCTCAGTGTATGTGACTGGTTTTGCACATCAATTAATCGAGCAAATTTCACAGGATCCTGGTTTATATTACGGGTGATGTTTCTCTTATTGCGTAGTCGTATTTCATTTTAATCATACTGTCCATTTATTTCTCTGATAAGAATCAGTAAAACAGGCTTAGGATATACCCCTATTTGGTACCCTAATGCCCACTTCTCTTCTTTTCCTTGATGTTTTCTGTTGATAGTGAATCTAAGAGAAAATTCATGCAATTTAACGAGTTAAAGATGTTGGTCCAGCCCATGCTTACTGATGTGTGAATTCGAGGTCTGCTGCTTAGATGTTCTTGTTGGGTTTAGGGTGCAAGAATTCGGATATCGGGCATTTAGTGTGAGCCCTGTCCACTGGGGTCCTTTTCAAACAGATTGGCCTTTCAAATATATCTTGAGCTAGTGTCAAAGCATTGAAGGTTAAAAGTCCTTCTCTGACCTTAGGCCTAGTTTTGTTTTTAAATCTAAAGTGTTTTCCCTTTAAGAGTATGCCGAAGCAGATCTAGAGTTAGATGACCTCTGGTCTGATCTTAAGATGCCCTTTGTGTCTCTCCTTCACTCCTTATTGTTCCATTTCACCACACTATCATCTTTAAGATCCTCTAGTATAGATGACTTGCCCTCTGAAAGTCTTGGCTAGTTATTTGCAAGTAATTCCCTTTCATGACTCCATAGCCCAATGGATGCCACATTCTTAACCTATCCTCTTTTGCCGAAACATCCTGCTGCTTTTCTCCTTTCATTCCATAACCTTCTCAGTTAATGATCTCAGACCAACCCAACAACCAACCAAATCACTTTAAAACCCCTTTATGCTTCATACCTAGCCTAATACCTCATTTTGAGCTTTCAAAGATACATCATTCTTTGGTTTTATGGAGAGATCCCTCTCTGGGTCCAGGAGGGCTAGATCCTAGGGCCCCAAAGTGGTTGTGATGTTGTCTAGTCTTTTGGTCTTGCCAATCTAGCCAAAACACTAGAACCCAAACATAATGGCAACTCCACTGGGGAGCAACTGAGACCAATGCCTTTAGATTGGTATTTTAATGCTGATGGTGGACAACAACTTGTTTCAAACATCCAAATTCATCCACCTGGTGACTCCACACTCCATAACTCCTGATAGACCAAATGACTCCACTGGTAGAAGACCCTGAACTGGTTGAGAAGATGCAATGACCTCTTTTTTCAAACATGGATCCAAGCATGATCAGAGATGCAAAGCTAAATGATTTGTTAGACAGATTAAACAGAATAGTAAACATGTTTGGTGAAGTAATAGTAAATGTGTATGAGGCAAATTTAAATGCAAATGTTGATTATCTAGAGCAGCCCATGCATTTTCCCGAGCAAGAGTAAACTCAAGACCTAGACAATGAGCAGGACATGTATGATACTCGAGAATCTATAGAAAATGAGGAGGAAAGTGATCAAGCATTACCTGATTGCTTACCCATGTCTTGCACTATGCTGATTAGAGAAAATCAGGACTTAATGACAAAAGCTAATAGGGAATGCTGCATTGAGGAAACAAGTGACCACATGGAAGATTCAGAATCTAAGCAGAAGAAGGACCAACACACTTAGAGGCTCCTCCTCTGGCTGATAATTCATCTTAGATTCCACTAGAAGAGTGGCACCCTGATCATGAGGAATTACTTGAATCAGAATGAAATCAGGAAACACCAGAAAATCCTCAGAGTCTCCCTGCTAGCACAAGTGAAGATTCCACAGAAGAGGCTCAAGAAGATATCCAGCCTCCAGATCAGTTAGTACAAGAAACAGAGGACTGTTGTTTTTCTGTCTATGCTAAAAAAGAAATTCCTCTGTTGACAGAAGAAGAGATGGACCGAATATTAAAAATGCAGTCCACCTCTAAAATATTTTATAGAATAGACACTCTTGCTCATTCATCTATTGAGTTTGATTATGTAGATCCTGAAAACTCCTCTGTGGATCAAAATGAAGAAAGACCTGCTGAGAATCCGACAGGTTTGATTGGTGACAGTGCTTACGATTATGATTTTCCTAGTTATGATCTGTTTGATGGTGATTGTTTTCAAAGGGAAGCTAAGCCTGTAGGAACATCATCAATAGATTCGTGGGAGGAAAATCAGGGCCAGCAATTCCAGGGAGGCAATGAAACAAGTCAGCCTATCTATGACACTGATGGGGAAAGTTATGAAAGAATAATAATAGATGAAGATTAGTTGAATTTTCACTCTGTTACACCTCCGATCATCAGTCATAGTTTTGATGTGATTGAAGACCAACAATCCTCCTTTTCAGAGGATGAGGAAGAAAGAAAAGAAGATATTTTTGAGCATGATGAGATTAAGGAGCCTTCTCTTCAAAAGGAGGAAGCAATGGAACATACCCCTGCTCAAGAATACATAGATCTTTTCACGGAGCTCAGCACATTAGAGTAGAATATATCAGGGCTCCAAGAGGACACAACTACAGTATATGATGAGTCCTCCAGTTCATATGATGAAGAAGATGAGGGAGAATCTCTTTCCCAAGAGGGTCTTGTTCTTAATCTAGTGGAAGAAGGAGAAACCCTAGTTCAGGCCTGCCTGCCAATTATTCACAACCAGGTATCATTTCATGATCCTTATGTCTATTTCCTACAAACATTTGATGAAGGATCAAAGGTATTTTGGAGCAGCATGTTGCAGACAACAAGAAATTTTTTAGAAGTTGCTGTTCAGGAACAAAGAGAATGGGAGTGGCCCTGCCTATCCAAAATGCTCAAAGAATTGACCAGAAGAGACCAGTCCTGGGATCATTTGATGGATTGGATACATTTTAAGAGAATGTTTATAAGCTAGACATGTAAATTTGTCAAGTTAGAATAGGGTAGGTAGGAAATCTCAATAAAGCTCAGTTTGTGAGCATTCAGTTAATAGTTTTGAATTTCTGCAAAGTTTTCAGTCCATGAGTAGTTTTGTCTTTATGCCATGGTCCACAACAAGCCAGACAGTCTAACTCTGGCTTGACTGTTTTTCAATTTCTGTCTTATAATGTAGAGAAGAAATCTGCTAGACGGTTCAATCCAAGCAGATATAGTTTAGGTAGAGAAAGTATGAGACCAATAGTTTAATCTGGTCTCATGGATTAATAAGGGTAGAAATAGAATAGGTTTATTTTCTTGTTTGTAAAAAATTGATGATGTAAAGGGTCTGCTAGTCCAAATGCACCCAGAAGAAAAAATGTTAGGACAATAGTATGGGTAGGTAGTTGTTTGAGAGAATATTTTTGCTGATATGATGTCTTGATGATTGTGGTAGCTGATCCAAGAAAGGAAAATGGATGTGTCAAGTACCAGGCATCTGGCCTACTCCAAAGATCATTTTCTAAATTCTTGACACCTTCAAGAAGATGCCATCCCCATGTGGAGCCACTGTTAGCCCCCTATGAATTTTTTGACAAGCAAACAGGGGGCTAAAATGTTTTTTGAGCCTTCAAGGAATACATTTCCTCTGAAAACATATCATCCTTGAAGCCTCCTCGTGTCTTTGAACTTAGAACAATCTTCACTGATGTTTCCACTTAAAAGCCTCTCTGTTTCTGTGAAGAAAATGCCCAAAAGGCCTCCATCCCCCTTATTTCACTCCCATTAAGCCTCTATTTTCATCACCAGTTTCCCCCTCTGTATATTCCTCCAAAATCCATTTTTATCCTTTTAAAGCATCCCAAATCCCTTTAAAACCCTACAAATACCCTTTGTTTGGCTTTAAAATCCCTTATCCCCCCTACCAAATCCTTCCTTTGGCCTTGAAAAGCATTAAAATAGGGCCAAAAACACTTATTTTTCATATGAGGCTTAAGCCCCTTTCAGCCAGCCCCCTTAACCACTTCCCCACATATGCCCCGCGCCCAGGACCAAGTGCTTAAGCCTAGGCGCTTATCGCAGTCGGAGGTTTCATGGGAGCGCATTTCCTTTGTTTTGCATTTTTTCCCCGATGCGATGAGTTTTGGTCTAATGACCCCCACCGCGATCTGAGTCGTTGATCTCTTAAGATCTGACGGTCAGCACTAACCCCGCGGCATGCCGATACCTCCTCCATTCACCCCTCCGATTATTTCTAGACCGTCGATTTGTTTCCAGATCGGACGACTATTGCGTAATCGCTCGCTTCTGATTGCGCCAATCACATCGCATTTGACCTCCCTGATTGGTGAGCCCCGATTGAATCTGAGTCGTCCATCCCACTTGATCCAACGGTCCATATTCCTCCTCACTCTGCCCCTGTGTCCCCAATTGGTCATTCCCAATCCAATCGCAATCGTTGATCTCTTTAGATCTAACGGTCCTCATTCATCCCGCCCATTAACTTGACCCTTTGCCTCCACGTTCCATATGAATATCTTGACCTACCATTCTTTAGATCTGACAGCTAGAATCAAACCTGTCATTGACTGTTCACCGCTTAACCAACCATGCATCTCCCCTTATCGTGCTCCATCTCCCACCATCAGATCTCCTAGTCCCAGATCCAACGGCTGAGATCCATATCATGTGATTTTGACGTCCGAGCTTTAACGCCTGAGATTTACGCGATATAAGCAGTTTTAAAAGGCCACGTGTCATGCAGTGACGTATATCGCATTTTTTCGGGCGGATTTCAAAACCGTTTTTCCGCCACGCGATACCAGTTGTTTTCCATATTAAAACCACCTTCCTCTCCTTGCTCCTACAACCTCTATAATCGATCATAGCCTTCCATCTAGCACAATCAACGATCCATATCTCATCTCGCATTTCCATCATATTTCTTCATCAGAGCCTCCAAAGAGTTTCATCCGACAATCACCACTGTTGATCTCCTCCTGAGATCCAATGGTTCATATCTAATCGCCCTCCGCCTTAGCCAGGTCCCACCATCAAAGGCCTGAATTCATTCATTTGATCCATTTCCTTTGTATTCACTCAAACCTTAAAACTTTGGGCTTTACACTAAATATTATTTCTCTGCCTAACTTCGTATTAACACCTCCATCGTCAAATCCTGGTTGTTGATCACTATTGTTTCATCCCATCTGACGGTCTGCGACCTATTCCACACCAGACCCCCAGCGTATCATTTTCCCACTGTTTTTCACTATTTCCTCCACTACAACCACTCTTTCCACAGTTGCGCCACCATTCCACAAGCCTCCGTAGAATTCCTTCGCCACCTCCCCTAGATTTTATAATGAGTTTATTGCATTGTGCAGGGTATACAAAGTGGTAAATTCACTCTGTTTTCCATAATCACAGCCACTGTGATTCAGGATATAGATATGCCATTACAGTAGCAAAGAAGTGTATTAGCAGCAAGGATTAAAGGTGTTAAAGCCCATAATTGAATATTTGATGCTTTAATCTGTGTTCAAAGGATAAAGACGTAGTTTGAAGACTAACGCACATGAAACAATCCATATTTGTGTATATGTCAGCAGAACGTATTTTCTCAGAGAGTACACCTTCCTATAGAAGTCTCCATGCCTCCTTGAGCTTCGAAAATCCATTTCACTAACATAGGCTTCTTAAAGACTGTCAGGACCACAGTTATGTAGGCATGGAAACCCAGAAGACCTTCACTCACCTTAATTGCTTCAGAAGACAAAACAGAGTACCTTACAGTCAAAGAGGACTCCAAAGGAACATCTGAGGTCAATATCAACCTAACAAATACTCCCAGACCATACCATAGAGTACATACAACAATGCAGATTTCCATTAAGTAGAGTGGGCTCGATCTTTTGTCTCCACTTTGTCTTAATGAGTTGATTTAATTCACATCTACTCCTGCTATTATTCATTCTCCTATAATAACCCTCAAAGAACATATTGTTGGGGTTGTTGTTGTTGCTGTTAGTATAGGGACTCATTCGACTGTTAGAACAGTTGTTGAGGGAGAGTAGCTGAGTAGTTTGTAATTTAGTAGGCTGGGAGGAGAAAGTTTAGACTGTATCAGCCATTGAGCTCAGTGTATGTGACTATTTTTGCACATCAATTAATCGAGAAAATTTCACAGGATCTTGGTCTATATTATGGGTGATGTTTCTCTTATTGCATAGTCTTATTTCATTTTAATCATACTATCCATTTATTTCTCTGATAAGAATTAGTAAACCAGGCTTAGGATATACCCCTGTTTGGTACCCTAATGCCCACTGCTCTTCTTGTCTTTGATGTTTTCTGCTGATAGTGAATCTAAGAGAAAATTCATGCAATTTAACTAGTTAAAGATGTTGGTCGAGCCCATGCTTACTGATGTGTGAATTTGGGGTCTGCTGCTTAGATGTTCTTGTTGGGTTTAGGGTGCAAGAATTGGGATACCGGGGATTTAGTGTGATCCCTATCCACTATGGTCCTTTTTAAACATATTGGCCTTTCAAATATCTCTTGAGCTAGTGTCAAAGAATTGAAGGTTAAAAGTCCTTCTCTGACCTTAGGCCTAGTTCTGTGTTTAAATCTAAAGTGTTTTTCCTTTAAGAGTATGCCGAAGCAGATCTGGATTTATATGACCTCTAGTCTGATCTTAAGCTGCCCTTTGTTTCTCTCCTTCACTCCTTATTGTTCCATTTCGCCACACTATCATCTTTAAGATCCTTTAGTATAGATGACTTGCCCTATGAAAGCCTTGGCTAGTTGTTTGCAAGTAATTCCCTTTCATGAATCCATAGCCTAATGGATGCCACATTCTTAACCTATCCTCTTTTTCCGAAACATCCTACCTCTTTGCTCCTTTCATTCCATAACCTTCTCAGTTAATGATCTCAAACCGACCCAACAACCAACCAAATCACTTTAAAACCCCTTTGTGATTCATACCTAGCCTAATACCTCATTTTGAGCTTTCAAAGATACATCATTCTTTGGTTTTATGGAGAGATCCCTCTCTGGGTCCAGGAGGGCTAGATCCTAGGGCCCCAATGTGGTTGTGATGTTGTCTAGCCTTTTGGTCTTGCCAATCTAGCCAAAAAACTGGAACCCCGACAAAATGGAAGGAAAACGTTATTCTATAGCTATGAACGCATGACGATATGTATAGCCAATAAATATCTGATATAGCAGCAAATTTATACAATGTGTGGAGGAATCAATCACTCCAACTAGGCAATGGAAGCCTCAATGAATCATGTACAAGGAAATGAAGCAATACTGCGATGCAAAATATCATATGACTAAAATAACGTAGTTTATAGGAGATACTGCTGCATACAAGATGAGATTAGGATGATATGACAATATCAGCTCAAGGAAATGAGGGGGAGCAAGCTCTCAACCCCTGAAAACACTAATACAACAATAATACACAATCCTTGGAAGGATTGGCTACAATATACATCAAAATGGCAAATCTGTAGAAATGCCGGAGTTGTTGGGCAGCAGCTGCAACTCAATAATAGAAATAAATGGAGATGGCTAAATATGATGCTCAAGCTGAAACTAACCTCCTCCAATGGATCTCTCAATGCAAGGCTGATCCCGGAACTGAAGATCTTGCCCTCTAAGAAGGTGCAACATCTCACTGCAAGTGTGCACTGAAATAATGCAGTCTTGAGGATGGACTGCATTGTCTATGATGGGAGATGTTGGCCTTGATGCCAAGATCTGAAATATAGCTTTGAAATCCCTTTCACTAACTTTCTGTAGCAAGAGAAAATCCCTCCTATGAAAGATAAGCCAAAGATAAGTGTTATGGAACCCTCCACTGCAATGCCCCAGCAACATTGCGTTATACTTGAGCAAAAATAACACAGTATATGAAGAATGCCTTTGGCCTTAAGCCAATATGTGGATAAGATGAAGTGAAATCCTTCAAGAGGCCTCTCAAGAAGGAGAGGAAATCCTAAACAGGAATCCCTCGTGCTAAGCAGCACTGCAACTCTGCTGAATAGCCGGAGTGTGCAATTTGTTTGAATAGATAAATAATGAAATGATCCAAGATATCTCACTATGGCTGCCTCCTCCTCTTCTTATACAAGTGAATGCCTCTTTGCCATGGACACCACTCATTAGGGTTTCATCCAAAAAGAATATTTCTCCCTCCAAAACTACATTGTCTTCTCATGCAAGCTACACCTCTTAGGCAGTGTTGTTGACTTGGTCAAACTTGACCTTGTCTTCATGCAAATTTCCCCTTTTCACACTGGAAGGTGAAAAATAAGCTGCTCCAAATGATCCTTTCCCCATTTTTAAGGATATTGTTCCTACTCATGGGCCTTTTACCCATTTTATTCACCTCCTAAGTGAAATTAGAAAAAATTAATGTTGCAATTTTCTGCATGAAAATTTTGGAACATTACACACTCTTACCAGTAGTTGGAGACACTATTATTCTGGTTGGAGGAACTCTTGTGTTCTGGCAAGAGGTTTCCACACATAATTTGATCCAAGGTATGCATGAATTTTTATCACATATTGTTTTAGTAGATCTTATTGAAACTTATGAGGACATGGCATCAGGGTCAATGCATAACCAAGGGTTAGAACACAAGGCTGATTTGAAGCAGCAACATATCATAGCGCAGAGGACCCTTGATCTAATCAAGGAGGAGATTAAGAAATATCATAGTTCATCATTGTTGAGCTACATTCAACCCCTTGAGTTGAAGTTTAGAGTTTCAGAAAATGGGATGGAAATGATCCTATGTACAATAACTGGTTGTGAGATTAGTATTGTACCTTGTTTTGAGACAGCACATGTATTACCATGCAGATCTACAGTGTTGTCACTTAGTAGCTATGAAAATGAAGAGGCCCCATCATTCTTGGAGTATTCTGAAGGTAGCTTCACTCATGAAGCAATGGAGGTAAATATGACAAATGGTATACATCTTGGAATGAGGAACCTTTTCTCCTTTCTAGATGACCCTTTCTCAATGAGAATCTCACAGCTCAAAGAGAAGCTTCTACCTGCAATAGATCCAAAAACTCATTGTTTTTGGAGGGCCTTTCATGAAAAGAGAATCTCATTGAGAGATCTCATGGGAGGTGCACTTCAATATTTCATGAAGTGAAAATTTATTCATCAGTTTGGGGAAGATGGTATTCTACAAAGGGAGGATACCATGATTATGAAATACCTCATTCATAATCCACATTGGGATGAGTGGGTGAAGATGATGAGAAAGGGGTTGCATTAACACTTGCAGATTTATGACATGGGCGAGCAAGCTTGGTTACGTTGGTTGCCCTTGGGTGATTTTTGTCACTGTCGAAAGGCTCCTATTTCTTTGATCCATGCCTTGAAGAACACTTATGAAATGAAGAAGGAGGCATGGTTGTGTTGGCTGCTCTTGGGTGAGTATGGTCACCACCCAATAGCTCATATTTTTCTGATTCATGCCTTGTGTATCAATGATAAAATGCAGCAAAAGAAGGCATGTTCATTTTGGTTTCCCTTGAGAGATTTTGGCCACCACATGACATCTCCTATATCTATGTGTTTTGTATTGGGTAAAGCTTGGCATGATGCTCTCATGATGTGCATTGATGGTGTTTATTTGTATTGGGCTGATGTGACATTCTACATGTCAATTAGTATGTTTTTTCTCCTTGATGCACATGAGGAGGAGAGAAAGCAACAACATTTCTTGTTGCTTGGGTTACTTTTCGGGGAGTTTGTCTTGTCCATCTTACATGGAGGAGATGGATGATGGCAACAAAGGGCCTTGCTCCAGTGGTTGCTATTAGGAGAATATGGTTTAACATCTTTGTCTACCCATATATCTCCTTTTCTTCTTTTGCATGATGTTGGAATGATGCTTGGATCCAACAAAGCCAATAGGGATAAGGATGGGAGCATGTCAATTCTCAATCAAATTCATAAAGCATGGGATGAAGAGATGTATTGTGAGATGGAGCTTTTCCTTTATGGAACGAGCCACTTTATTTTATGTATCTCATGTATTAATGATGAAGTTGAAAATCATATGGTTGTCACTTGGTACTTCTTGGTGGAAGGAGGACATCTAACCATACAATTGGGGGTCATTCTATATGTTTTTGAAAGACAAATTTGGAACCAAACATGCATAACAAATTGTAGAAAATGGAGGAAGCCTTCCTTATGAGGATGCCATTTGGAGGGGAATGGATGGATTTGCATTTACTTTTGGAGTTTCTTGAGGACAAGAAACATTTTCTCGGGTGGGGGGTACTGTAATATTCCAAAATTTTCACATCCTATTTGGAATATTAGAGTCCTTGATTTTATTAATAAATTAAGTAAATAAAAAGGTGGAGGGACCCACAAAGCTCAAAGATGAATAAAATCTACTTTTAATATGTGTATGTGGATATTTTAGATCTAGATCTAGAACCATGGAGAAGTGGAGCAGCTCCATTTATGGGGATCATGTCTCATTTATGAGATAGATTATGGAGGATGAAATAGTCAAATAAGATCATGGATTTCAAATATAAAATCATGAGGATCTTTGATAAGGTCAACTGAGATCATAGTGCATTCAAAGAAGATAATGAAGCACTTATGATAAGATAATGGAGGAAGTGGTGCATTTAATGCACACATGATGGAGAGGGTGATCACCCCATGTGAACATGATGGAGAGGGTGATCACCCCATGTGAACATGATGGAGGACATGGATCAACAACGTAGTCAACCTTGGAGACTTTTTTCAACATGTATAGCACAGTATTGGAGTGGGCCTAGGCCGTGGAAGGCTCATGCATATAATGAAGGTGAGGTCACAATGGAAGGCATGATTTGGATAATTCATTTCTTGATCTGTTTATATCTAGATTTTTCTTAGGACATTTCTATGCAGACTTGGGATGTTTAGCAGAGTTTACAGTGCTTCTTAGCACAGGGTGTTTCCGAGCAGGAATCCCACCTCTTTATTTGAGTAGCTCTGGAAAGAGGATTGTTCTTCATTCTATATCAGGCACTGGTGCCATCGTTAGGAGGTTGTTTCTAGCATTCAACTAGGAAATGAGTGGAGGATTCATCCTACCACCTTGTTCTTTAGATCCAGCCTTTCAGGAGCAACATATCTACATCCGGCATTCAGGCCATTGGGTTTTACCTCCATGCAACAATATTCCCTTCAAGGATTGCGTAGTTCAGTCTTGTAGATCTAATGGAGGAAGGAAGTTTCCAGTATTTCAGCTGGAAATCCTGTGAGGGTTCACCTCCTCATATTGGATCTATTGTTTCCATCACTCAGGAGATGATTTGACACATCTAGCAATAGGCTAATGAGCCTCCCTCTCTGAAAATGCATTTTCCTGAAGCTGTTCTTCATCCAACAAATATTTTCAGTGGAAGAGATATTAGGAGCTAGATCTTGAGCTTTCAGCCCAAGGATCTAGTGAAGGGATCAACCCTTCTTGCATAGATCTGATTATACATCACTGCAGCCATCATATCATCAGATCTAGATTTAGATATGCATTCCCAATAGCATATGTGTGAAGCCCTAAGGGGGTGGTTTTATTAGACTTACAGATTTGAAAAATACCTTCTGGGTTATCTTGAGAATCCATCATTGAGCCCATATCTACAATTTCAGCATCATCGGAGCTCCAATTATGCCTAGATATGACTTTTTATCTTTCAAGCAATTGCAGTCCCTACATTTGCAGTAGGGAAAATGCAGTTTACCTTCTAGTAGAGCAGCAGTTAAGCAGTCCCTCTTGGGATATCATTGCAAGGTCATTCTAAGCTACTTATGTGGCTTAAGTGTCTCATATTTTGAGCACCATTGTACTTGATTTTTTCACCTCCAAAATAATAAAATGGCTCATCTATTTCTGTGCATTCTGATGTGTATATGGATTTATTGTTTACTTTGTTGTAGTTCTTATATTGTGTTTTAGTATTACTGCATTCTCCCTTTTGGGATATTACAAAAATCCCCTATTTAAACTATGTTGTATTTTTCCTGGCTCAAAAGAAAAACATGTGCGGATAATGGGCTGCTTTCTATTTTTCCTAGTTAATCTATGTGACTAACTATAGGGAGATGGCGAATTATGAATAGGGAGCATTCATATGCTTACCTAGGATCACCAAAGGGCGCAAAGGCAACATAGATTACTTGCTCTTCTACAAGCAATCCAATCCTAGTCCCGAAATTCCTAGTGCAAAAATTGAACTAAACTGAAACTTTTACACTAGAAAAATGAAAACTAGCTACGCATACGTGGTCTTGGGCCACTTACTTTGGCTAGTTATCTAGGTGTGTAAGTACCAAAATTTGCAAAACATAAATTTTTTTCGGAATGCAAGTTATTTTCCCCTCCTACTTAAAATATGTGTGAACTTTTCAAAAATCAACTTGAAGTAAAATTGATGCTAAGCATACAAAAAGAATTTAAGGGTGAGCTTTAACAAGATGCGGGGTACCACAACCAGTGTCGAAAGGTGTATTAGGAGCTGCCAAGAACTTTAAATGCAGGAAAAAATAGAAACTTGGGATAAATTTCTCATTCTGTATTTTGCGCGCAAAAGGCTGAAGCAGGCGTGTTGTCTATGCGTGGGTCAGCTCTAAGCGCACGTCCTACGCCTGCTGCAAGAGAAATCAAGGGAAATTCAGCTCCAATCCATAGCACAGAGAGAGGTCTCTGCAAAAAATGCACAACCACATAAACTTGGTAATAAACGTTAGTGGAGTCGCCAATCCTGTTGGGGTGTATTTGGTGCATGCATGTACGAAATCACACCAACTTAAGGGGTTTGGTCTACCCACTTAAGTTATTGGTAACAGGAAGAAAAAGAAGTGGAGTCATGCAAGTTAGTGGAACAAGCTAGAATCATAAGCATACTAGATAGAGAAATCGCATGCATATATAAACTAAAAACTAAAACAAATAAACGCAAGCTCTGAAAAGAGTCCAACGACAACAATAATATGAATGGTGGCTCTAGGCCCCTCTTATTGAGCACTAGTAGTAATAAGAGTGAAAATTTACCCTCTTGCCAAAGGGACCTTAGGAAATGGTTCTAGGTCCCGATGCAAGGATTTTTTTATCCAAATCTTGCCTCGGTGTAGTCTCCCTCTCTCTATCTACTATGTTGGACTGAACTTGTTGGATGGCCAACAATTGAGTCCCCTCTATCTTCAGCTCTGGCTCACACACTGCTGGTATTTCTTAGGAAATTATGGCCAGCATAACAACGTGTTCACCCATTCTTCATCTCATGGTGGCCTTATATAGGAGATTTCAAATCCTCCCTTCCCTCTCTTGGTACATTGTGGATGGTGACCCAAGAGAGGGGCATGATTCCTTTGTGTGCTCCAAATATTCCATTGTGTGCTCACTTAGTGTCTAAGGAGGCATTGGTGGTTGTTCTTAGGTGACTTTAAGTAAGTAATCACTTTTCCTTTGCTTTGTGTGGTCCCGGATAGTGACATTTCTCCACTCCTAGGATTGCATGCATATCGGGAAAAAAGGCGCGCCGAAGGTGCTCTTCACGAAGGATTATGCCCGCAAATAGCATTTAGGACTAGTTAAAATTTGATTTTCCTCAAACCTTGAATATTTTTAAATACTTTCTAGATTTTGTAATATTTTCCAGCCCTGTAAATCCTTCTTCTTGACATTAATTAATGTCGTCATCTATTGTACGATTTTCTAGTGTTAATAGCTACGCTTTTGGTTTCTATGTGTTTTTACTTCATTAAATGGTAAAACTTAGATTTTCTGCTCTATAACCCTCACCCACACCTCACATACCTCCCCTAAACATTTCCATACCCATTCCCTTCATCTCCCTCATTTTACCTACAAATCCTAACCTACATTGTTCTTTTGAGGAAAATATAGGTTAGGACTCTGTTTTGGCCCTTTTCCCCTCTTTTCATCATATATTTCAATTATTTTCACTTCCCTAGTCTCCCTAAAACTCATCCCCATATCCAAAAAATTTCCCAAGAATTATCTCACTTTCCTTCTCCTCCATTCCTTCCCCTAACCTAACTGCCCTTTTTCCCTCCTACCAAAGTAGGGTTTTATTAAGCAAAGAGAAACCATGGATGTTGCGGGAAAAAATACCTTAAGGTCTAAGTTGAGGGACCTAACAGAGTATAAGGAATACAAAAAAAAGAAGAAATCAAATTAAAAGTCCTAATGCTTAAACAAGTAAAGTAGGGACAAGTGACCTTATTCATATGTCCTACATTTGAGGTCGTTCCCACAGGGTGGAAACCCTCTACTTCTCCTTGTGCTTCAAGACATGCAACTCGCTCAAGACAAAGCACATAGACTAGCTGTACAACATATATATCCTCAATGTTAGTATGTTAGATCATATAAACTGATAAAAGATAACATGAAATAATGATTACACGATCATTAATATGTATAAGAAGAAAATAAGACCATTACATCAGGAATGGGACAAATATTCTTTATTTATGTATTTAAAAATAAAGTGGAGATATCACCTTAAATCATCCACAACTCCAAGTGAAACCATCCTCCAGATCCATCCAGCCCAAGCCTCAACAATCTTCTTCCATAAAAGGTGCACAAGGATGCCACATAATGGAGGTGAACATCTCAAGAAGGAAACAAGGGTTTCCTGAACTTGGGAAGTGTAGGAGGCACATGGATAATTAGACATGATCTGGGATATAACAGGCTATAGTATTAGTAGCATTCTCTCTCCTCCCTCAGGCTTTCCCAATGAGGTGTATTTATACTTCCTCAAATCAGTTTTTCAGTTGGGAAATTGTAATATCCAAAAATGGAATAATGAATTGATACATAAACAAAATATTTGAAACATAAAAAATTTACATGTAAAATTATGATCAACACAGATATACACTAAATAGATGAGCCATTTTATCCATAGCAGATGATTAAGTTACAACAATGTACAAAATAAAGACACTCTAGTGAAAGAGATTGCCTAGAATGACCCTGAAAGCATGCCACAATAAGCACTGCATAATTGGAGAGTTGCAGGAAGTAGTACCCCAATGTCCCTTCAGCCGATGATAATTTTACAACTGCTGGCTGAAATTGAAATGCAGATCTATGGAGCTCAGGATCTCTAATGATGCCAAGATTTAGGATCTGGGCACTATGATGGAAACCCATGATAACCGAGAAAGGAAATTCCAGATCTATGAGATTGGAAATTTACCCTCTTGGGGTTTGATCCATGGTCTATTGGGCTATGCAAATCTGAAGCTATATCTGATCCAAAGATGGCTGCAGTATTTTTTACAAATAGATCTAAGCTTTGAGGGATGATCCCTCCTTCAGATCTCCAAGATATAAGCTTTAGATCTTGTCTCTTCTTCCTGCTCCTCAAAATGCAGAAACTGAATATGCAGCTACTGGAGAAACTATGATGTACAAGAGGGAGAGAATAAATGCCTACTTAAATGTGTTGCAATAAGCTCCAGGCTGATGGAAACAGTGATGGCAAGGTGAGTGGATGATCCCTGACAGGATTCCTAGCTGAAGTGATAGAAACTTCCTTCCTCCTCTGGATCTACAATGATGGACTGCACAATCCTTGATGGGATTGTGCTGATAGGAGGTGAATAATTTTTGGCCTAATACTAGATCTAAAATGAATCTCTGGGAATGCTGATCTTCAAGCTCAATGTGATAGGAAAAATCCCTCACCGGTTCTCTAGCTGAAATACTGAAGAAAACCTCCTCCTCCCAAACTGATATTCATAAATGTGTAATTCCTGAAGGTATGTGTTCTGCAAAGAGTAGAAACAATGTCGCAACAATGATTTATGATGAACAATAGCTTATAATACCTTCCCAGAGTAGGAACTTGAAGTCCCCCGTGGGTAAGGGTGGGATTCTCGTTCGGGAACACCTTGTGCTAAACAACACTGAAAACTTAGCTAAACAACATAATAATGCATGGAATGTAAAAATACAACTCCAAATCTAAAAATATCTCAAATCAATAATACCAAGACCCCTTTGTATTCTGTCTTCATCTTCCTTATATACAAAGTGAGCCTTCCCAAGCCTTGGCCCACCTCTAAACTGCGATGTGCATGTGAACATAAGTCTGCATGATTGACTGTGTTGTCTCTCTAAGTCCTCCATCATGTCTACATGCAATGTTCACCCTCTCCATCATGTGTGTATTAAATGCACTACTTCCTCCATCACTTCATCATGAATGTTCTATGATCTTACATTAGATTCCCTCCATGATCTCAGTTGACTGATTCAACCCCCATGATCTATCTCATTAATGAGACATGATCTTCACTCCTTTCACATTAGTAGTTGCTCCATTACTCCATTATGTAGATCTATGTTTAATTAATCCACATTCACACATCAAAAAGTGGATCTAATTCATATTTGAGGGTTATGGGTCCCTCCACCCTTTTATTTACTTAATTAATTAAGTTTATTAAGAACTCTAATATTCCAAATAACTGTTGAGCCCCAAAGCTGTCCTTCTTTTCCACCACATTTCACTTCATTTCATTTGTCCCTCATCAATTACATGCTTAAATGATCAATAGGATTGATTAGGATTACTTTAAGAATGTATATAATGACTAACTTGCTATGTTTTCAAGATTTTGTTGTTGTAGTAATTTTTGACTAGACTCGGCTACAGAACGCAGTCATTTTGTAGCCAGTTGCCTATTCCGTAGCTATCTTCATGTTCACTTAGGTTCCAAGTGTCACCTCAAGGAAAAACGCATATGGTCGTATTCCACATCACTCCCCCATCATTTCTTGCTCTCCACTAAGTCTGAGCTCGAGTCTACAGGTGGTTATGCACGTGGAAGAGATCAAAACTAGGAAGTAGATTCCTACTAGGACAAGGACTGTACAAATGTCCTTAAGCAGAATATGAGGCTTTCACCAAAGTCCTAATTTGATTTTAATTTTGAAAGACACTTATCCCTATGTTATCTCAAAGACAGTTATGTAATTTTGTTATAAGTATGGCTCGGGAGACCGAGAGACAGCTAGCTAGATTTTGTTTTGTTGCTAGATCTTAGAAGATCGTAATACTCTGTTTTTTTGGGGAATTTCTCCTTTAATGAAAGAAGCATCACTTTATTGAAAGAGCCGAGTCAATCTTGAGTATATTTGCATGTTAATCCGGTGGTAGAGGGCCCCTGCTACCTGATAAGCTTTGTTCATATGGTTTAGATAAGTAACTTAGCCTTGTTTCATTCCTAGTTTAATCAATTTTCTGAACTTTGTGTTTTTATACTTACTTGCAGTGGATGCCAAAGTCAGTCTTATCCTTACAAACTATTATAAAATACCACTAACATTGGATGAGATATAACTGTAGTATTTTAGGAGTTAATTGCATTTTTTTCCGAAACTTTATGTTTTATGCTCATTTGCATTGAATGATACAGCGAGACTTGTTTTTACAAACTATTCCAAAATATCACTCATATTGAACGAGATAGGGCTGTATTATTTCATAGAATTAGTTGCATTTTAGTTCAGTTGAAATACTCCGGAGGTAGATGTCACTCTAGTTTAATTCTGTCACTATATTTCAAGTTTGATAATGGCACTCTAGTTCAACTCTGTTCACTGTATTTCAAGTTAGATTAGTGGCATTCTAGTTCAGTTCCAGTTCACTGTATTTCAAGTTAGGTTAATGGAATTCTAGTTTAGTTTTGGTCACTGTGTTTCAAGTTTGATCAATTGCATTCTAGTTCAGTGTTATCCATTGTTCTTTAAGTTGTATTAACTGTCAAAATTAGACTTCACGGCCTTCATTGTTTACAAAATACTCTTGTTCTGACTTTCTATTAATTCATCATCATATGGATATGAATTAGTGATATTAGTTTAAGGCCTTGATTGTTCTACAATCTTTTGCAATTTCACAAATAAGCCTTTTCCCAAAAACTATTCTAGAAAATCTCTAACTTTCGAATGAGGTTTAGTAGTGACAAGTTGAGTTGCAGAATGGATTAATCTTAGCATTACAAGTTAATTCAGAGTAGAAATATTATTGTGCTACAAATAATCTTTTACAATTATGTTCCAATAAACTTTTAGCCATGGATGAGATTCTTTGTAATATTGTAAGATGATTGTTTACTTAGGAGAACCTCATTTGCACTAAACTTGTCCTTTTCTCAAGCTATTCCAACATATTTCTAATGAATGAATTGGATAAGTTCATGTTATGAGTTATTGAGTTCATGTTGTGATTTATTTCCTTGCTATGAGTCATTATCAAGCTTTGCATTTTCTGTTCTTTAGTGCCATACATAGTTTAGAATAGGTTTTGCTATGTTTTAGTGTAACCATCCACTTCTCTTTACCAACACTTAGTTCTTTTCCTTTTTAACATAAAACCATAAAACCAAAAACATCAGAAAAACACTAAACACAACGTAGTGAGAAACAGATACCTAGGCACATATAGTGCACCTCACTTCAGCAATTTACTAGCCCTGGTTGACAATTTATGACATCAATTTAGGAACACTAAGTTGAGCACACATTTTGGCGCCGTTTCCGGGGAAGTGTAACTAGGTAGCCTTGTTTCTTACCTCCCAAAAACAATGATATGCGTAGAGAAAGAGACTCAAGGGGTAGATTCATAAGAAGCAGAAGCCTGATTCCTAGAACACCACTTGTTTCACCAAGACCAAGAGCCAGCACACCTTCAACTCAAACCCACATTCCATCCTTTACTGATCCTAGAATCTCAGAGGACTTAAGATCAGATATTCCATTAGAAAGACCTTCCACTTCATCCACTGAACCTGTCTTAGAAGAAGATTCAAGGACCCCTACTAGAGATACAAACTTTTCCACTTCCACAGAAGAATCAACTATGGTAGAAGAAGGGGGAGGAGGAGTCTTTAATGGAGAACACACACTATTTGGAGGGGGTAGAGGTAGAGGTAGAGGAGAAGGAGGTAGAGGTGCAAAAAGAGAAGGAGGCAGAGGAAGAGGTAGAAGAGAAATGGGAAGCTCTTTTGGGTTTCCTATAGTAGATGAAGGAACCAATGCAACTATGAAAAACATTTCACCCTCTGTCCTTCCAAACTTTTATGGACTTAAAATTGAAGATCCTGAAACCTTCCTATTTGAATTTGAAGTCCTATGTAGAACCTATGACTACTTGCAAGATGCTCAAAAACTTAAACTATTCCCTTCAAATTTGAAAGGAGCAGCATTAAAATGGTTTATGAGTTTGATCAACAGTTCTATTAGGACATGGGAAGACATGAAACAAGTATTTCTAGAGAGGTATTTGGATTACTGTATGCTAGTCAACCATAAGGAGGAAGTATTTAAAATGTTACAAAAAGAGGATGAAAATTTGGAAGATTTGTTGGAGAGATTTAACTATAACATCAAGAGGGAAAAAATGGAAAACTTAGACCAAGACACCTTGAAAGCTCTCTTGTTGAAGACAATTAGGGATGAATGGTTAGATATCCTTAACATGATGGGAAAAGGGGATATATCTCAGCTTACATTATCTGAAATAGCTGAATTATGTATCAACCTTTCAAGAGGGAAATCTAAAACTGTAAAAGGACCAAGAGACCCTGCTCTTGCAAGGGCAAGTAAGTTTTCTTCTCGGACAGTAAGTAGGGCAGAAATAGGACATATGCTTGATGAATTCAAATATGATATCTTGGGGAGTCTTAGTGAACAAATAGACACCATTAAGTTACAAAAAAAGCAAAAATCTGAATCCGATGCCTTAGCAATCTTTTGTCCCAAATGTAGAAAGAAACATGCCTTGAGAGAGTGCCCTTTGGATGCCAAAGTTGTGGAGACTTGTGTAATTTGTTCAGAAAAACATGAGACCAAGAGTTGTCCTTCACTTCTTGGTCTTAAAGATGTCTTTCAAGAAGAAACTTCTACAAGTTCCACAGAATCTCTCAATTTTGTCTCCAGGAGGCCTTGGAAAGGACCTCAAACACAAGGATTTCATGATCAGTTGTATAATCAACCCCCACCAAATTGGAATTCTTGGCAGTAACCTTGGCCCCAATTTCAAAATCAATCACAAACTTGGGCGCAAGGAGCACAAAATCCCTATGGAAGATACTCTCAGTATTACCAATATCCACCATCCTATTCACCATATCCACATTTCCCTCCTCAACAAAATTTTCAACAAAATCCTCAAAATCCACAACATCAAAATCAACCACTTCCATTACCATTTCCTCAGAAAAAAAATCAGTTGCTTGCCCAACCCATACCAAACCCCAACAATAAAAATCCTTAGAACACATACATGATAGAAGGCCAACAGTTTCCAACTTATTTGATCACTCCTTTAGACCTCAGTGATGTTCAACTTAGGTCTGGAAGAATACTTGAAAAGAGGAAACCTTCTATAATCATACAAGAGCAAGACAATTCTAAGGAAGATTCTCTACGGGTAAATAAAAGTCTTGAAGAGAACACAACTTTCCCAGACTCAAACATTGAAAAATCAAAACAAAAAGAACCAATAATTTCAACTCCTATATTAGAGCAGCCATCAACATCCACTTCTACACCTCCCTTTCCAGAAAGATTACAAATTTATAGGGGTTAGAAAAACAAATTATGGTGCCTAATTATGATTTCTTAGATGAGATGAGAAATGTTTGTATTAAGATCCCATTATTGCAAGCTATCAATAAAATTCCAATCTTAGCAAAGACAATAAAGGAGTTGAGCATGAAGAAAACAAGAAAAAGAATAAGAGAGATAAAGAAAATTCAACTGGAAGGAAAAATATCAGATATCATGATGGGTAAGATTTCTATTCCAAAGTATCTAGACCCATGAAATCCAGTTGTTAAAATTCACATCAATGGAATTGAGATCCAAAACACACTTATTGATTTAGGAGAAACAATCAATATTATGAGTAGACAAATCATGGATAAACTGAAACTTCCTAATCTTCTTTTTACACCCACATTATTACAATTAGCAGACAGATCTGTGATCAAACCTGATGGGGTAATAGAAGACATTCCAGTGTCCCCAGATTCTTGGGAATATCCTGTGGATTTTATGATCCTAACTCCTAAGAATAATCTAGGACGACATCCTATTATATTAGGAATACCTTGGTTAGCTACAGCTGATGCTTTCATTAGTTGTAGATCCGGTGATATGTACATCTCTGATGGTAGTTCAACCAAGAAATTTACCTTTTATCCTCCAGTAAGAACAATTACAGAATTAGATGATACTCAATGGATAGAGGATGAAGAAGACTTACAACCTCTCTTCACAATTTCAGAAATTAGTGAAGATAGCCAGATTTTGAATACCTTAGAAAACTTTGAATCCTCTTCGGAATATAAGCATGAACAATTTCAAGAAGAATCCAACATTGATTTTTTATCATCAAGGCAGATGTCTCTTTATTCCATGGATAAATTTGGCAGCTCTACAATTGAGATATTTTCAGGCAAAACCTTAAACATAAACAAGAACTTAGAGAAATCTCAAAAAGAAGAGCTAGTCAAGATCTTACAGAGACATTCTTCTGCATATGCATGGGAGTACATTGATATGAAAGGGATAAGCCCCAAGACTTGCACTCATCACATATACATAGAGGAAAATTGTAAACCAATCAGACAACCTCAGAGACGGATGAATCCAAATCTTAGGGAGATTGTTAAGGAAGAATTGCAGAAATTGTTAAATGTTAACTTCATCTATCCCATTTCAGATAGTCAGTGGGTTTCTCCTTTGGTAATTGTGCCAAAGAAAAATGGTAAATGGAGGGTATGTATTGATTACCGAGAATTAAACAAAGCTACTCTTGAAGATCATTTTCCCCTACCGTTCATAGATCAGGTATTAGATACATTAGCTGGAAAAAAGTACTTCTCATTTTTAGATGGGTTTAGTGGTTATAATAAAATCCAATTAGCACTTGAAGATCAAGACAAAATCACATTTACCTATCCTTGGGGTCCCTATGCTTACCGAGTATTGCCATTTGGATTATGCAATGCACCTGCAACATTTCAAAGGGCAGTACTAGGAATATTTTCAGATCTAATACATGATTGTGTAGAGGTATATATGGATGATTTCACAGTTTATGGAAACAAATTTGAAGAAGCCTTAACAAACTTGGAAATTTTTTTAAAGAGATGTAAAGAAGCAAATCTTTCACTAAGTCATGAGAAGTGTTTTATGATGTTTACTGAAGGAATTGTTTTGGGACATCACATTTCAGGGGATGGGATTAGAGTTGATGAGTCAAAAGTTGAAGTCATCTCTAAATTATCTATTCCAAGTTGTCAAAAAGATGTTAGGAGTTTTATAGGATTTACAGGATATTATCGAAGGTTTATAGAAAACTTCACCAAGATAGCATCTCCACTTTTCAAATTACTTACCAAGGACTATGAATTCAAGTGGAATCCTGATTTCCAGTTAGCCTTTGAGACCCTGAAAACAAAAATCTCTGAAGCACCTATTTTAAGGGGACCTAACTGGAAGTTACCTTTTCATATTTCAACAGATGCCTTAGATACAATCTTAGGAGAAATATTGGGACAAAAAGACATGATTCCTTATGCCATCTACTATACCAGTAAAAATTTGACTCCTTCAGAGTTAAACTATACTGTAACTGAAAAAGAATTTTTAGCTGTTGTTCATGCCATAAACAAATTCAGACACTATATAACAGGCTATGAAACTTTTGTTCACACAGATCACTCTGCAATTAGATATCTAATGAAAAAATCAATTACTAATGGTAGAGTCATAAGATGGTTATTGCTTTTACAGGAATTCAACATTACCATTCTAGATAGGCCAGGAAAACAAAACACAGTAGCTGATTTCCTATCTAGACTCCAAAACATCAAAGACAATACTCCAGTTGAAGATCAATTCCCTCATGAATATCTTTTTGCAATTTCTACTCAAACTCCTTGGTTTGCTGACATTGCTAATTATTTAGTTTCAGGAAAATTTCCTTCAATAATGAATGCAAGAGACAAAAGAAAGATAATTTATGACAGTGCAAAATATTCATGGGTTGCTAATGATTTATACAAAACAGGTCTAGATTTTATCATTAGGAGATGTGTTAGGGAAGATGAGATGCCTGAGATCCTCAAGGCATGTCATGATGAACCTTGTGGCGGACACTTTGTTGATAAAAGGACAACTTATAAGATCCTTCATTTAGGATATTATTGGCCATCCCTTTTTAAATATGCTAAAGAGTATGTCAAAAGGTGTGATAGTTTCCAAAGGGTAGGGAAACCTTCTCCTTCAGGTGAGATGCCATTGCAGCCTCAGGTACATATTGAACCTTTTGAAAAATGGGTTTTATATTTTGTAGGACCTATTAGTCCTCTATCAAGACAAAAGAAATATACATTAGTTTGCATTGATTATGTTACAAAATGGGTAGAGGCCAAGCCATTACTTTCTGCTACTGAAACATCTGTAGTTAATTTTCTTTTTGAGGATATTTTTACTCGTTTTGGTGTCCCAAGGGAAATTGTTACAGATCAAGGAGCTCAATTTACATCAAAGCTAGTGGAACAAATGATGGAGAGGTACAAAATCAGACAGAAAATCTACTCCCTATCATCTACAAGAAAATGGTCAAGTGGAATCTACTAATAAGGTCATTTAAGGGATCCTAACAAAGACTATTCATTTACATAGAAGAGATTGGGCAGACAGGCTTCCTGAAGCTTTGTGGGCCTATAGAACTACATGGAGAAGCACAACAGGTCATACTCCCTATGAACTTGTTTATGGAAAACAAGTTTTGTTTCCCATAGAGTTTCATATTCAAACTTTTAAAATGGCAGTTCAGCTAGGACTTGATCTAACATAGGCACAAAAGCACAGATTGGAGCAGATTAATGAATTGGATGAGATCAGACAAGATGCAGTTCAGAAAACAAGTATAGTCCAACAACAAAGGACTAGATGGCATGATAAGTATATCAAGGAAAAGAAGTTCAAGGAAGGTGACTGGGCTCTCTTGTTTGATTCAAAGTTCAAATATTTTCAAGGTAAAATCCAAACACATTGGCTTGGACCATATGAAATTGTGAAATTTTTTGACAATGGAGCAATAAAAATCAGGACAATAGATGAAGAAGAGGTCACTTTTCTTGTAAATGGTTATAGATTGAAGCTGTATCATAAGCCACTTTCAAGAGAAGAATTTGTCAAGAGATTTCAGGAAAATAGTGATGTGAAGTTAATGAAGAAGAATTTTTCTTCTTCATCAACTTAGTTGAATTTTCTGAATTCAAAAGCATAAAAAAAAAAAGTATAAAAATAAAAACTAATCACTGATTAGCATGTTTATACAGAAAAGATAGAGTGAAAATCAAAATCTTTTTGACACTTTAGCTTTTCAAATTTGTTTTTGTTTTGTTTTTTTTTTTTTTTTGCTGCAAACAGCTATTACAAAATCATAAGTGCAAACCCATATTTCACTTATGATTCATTTCATTCCATTCATCCATACTCCATTTCATTCCATTCATCCATACTCCACTTCATTCCATACTTCATTCATTTCATTCCATGGTCCACCTCACTTCCATCTCAGATTTTAAAACAAATTTGATCTTTTTCTGCAATTGAATAATACAAATCATAAGTTGCAGGTCACTTCCCATACTTCACTCCACTTCATAATTGTGATTCATTTCATTCCATTATTCACTTCACTCATACTCCATTACACCATATTTTATTATCCATTTTTAACTCATTTCATATAACATTCCATTCATGCTTCAAACCATTCCATTCCATAATACAAGGCTTCTACAGGTACATTTTGCAATCAGTCAGACATTCTGCATCCAGTCAGACATTCTGCAGCCAGAGATCCTGAAGGCACTATCCAAGTAATCACTTGATTTAGCATCAAATTGATCCTACATATCCAAGAAAATAAGCAAAATCAAAGGAGTTATGAGGACTGAAGATCAATGATTTTCAAAGGAGGACAAGGCATATCAAAACCACAAAAAAAAATCAAAGGAAAGGCAAAGGTAAAAGTTATGAAATTATTATGGTGATAGATCATGAAAGTTTTAGCATAGTTAAGTCATGTATGATTCAAAAAGTTATTTTAATTAGTCATGTTGGTCATGCCTATCAAACCTATCATAAAAACTTTGGACAAAATCCCTTTCACTCCACCATTCCAAATCATCATTTCAAACTTAACGGTTAAGTACTGAAGTGACCTAATCAGTCACGTCACTAGCCCGAAGCATTTGGTGATGATTTTGAAATTTACACGAGAATTTTTTCGCGGTATTTTCTTCCATGATAGCTCTCAACTCATTAATCCGTGTGAATCATCCTCACCGCATTATACTCATTTCATAACCACTCCATATCATTTATTTCCGTAGTCTTAGCCATTCCGGTCTGTAAAACAGAGGAAACATCTTTGGAGTAAAAACATCTCTTTAACAGCCATTTTCACCGTGAGCAGAGGAGCAGTAATTTGAAGGTTGATAAAGGAAGCTATGGGTCTCATAGTAAGATCCGAACCAGTTGGAACTAAGTACTTGGAAATTTATCCACAAATCAGAGAAATGCTACAGCAGGTTGGGTGGTTACAATTTTTGGAAAAATTTAATGGTTTTCATAAAGAGGTAACCAAAACATTTGCACAGTCCTTCAATGGAGGGGAGGTCGAAATAGGAGATATTAAATTCACTATTACAAAGGATTTCATTGCAGAAGCAACGGAATTACCCAGAAAAGGAGACCACTGGTTCAAAAATAGGGAATTTCATAATGAGGCATGGAGGCAAATACTCAAAACACCAGGTATGGATGTTTCCATTTTTAAGAAAGGTATTCCTAGCTCAGCATTGAAGAATAAATGGAGGAATATGTTGCTCATTTTGCAAAAATTTATCACTTGTGAAGGAAGATTTGGTACCCTCTATGTTTATCATATTCGGTTAATGATGCATTTCTTAGATGAAGAAATAAATTTTCCCTTTTTCCTACTTCATAGTCTGAAAAGAATGGCCTCTAATGTTCAAAAGAGGGTTCAATTTCTAGAAACCACTTTGTATCACCATGGTTTAGTCAAAATCCTAATTGAACATCATTTGAGAAAAATGGGAGATGATTGGGATGAGTTTCCAGTGAGGAATCACTTTGAAGAACCCAAGGAATCTCCACCTGAAGGCAAACCTACAAGAAGAAGCAGGAGAAGGGAAATTTCCAAAGCTGTTGAAACTAAAACTGGTAAATCAATACAAGGGGACAGTGAAGAGATGATTTCTGAGAAATTGGCTGAAATTAAGAAGCATCTTAAGAAGGAGAGGATAATAATAAAATATGCCAAAGAGAGAGGTGAAGTACCATCTCAACCAAGACGGAGCCACAGACTCAGAGGTATATTAAAGAAAACAGGGGTTAGACAAACGGGAATCATAAACATTGAGGATGAAGAAACACCTACTGCTAGATCACCTGAGTACCAGTATGAGGAGGATCTTGATGAAGGAGCTCCAGAGATAGACCCAGCACAACAACAAATTTATAATTATGTTGAGACATTAGAGAAGAGATTCTCGGAAAGTAGAAACAGAACTCCTAGCCCACTGAAATCTGCAATTGATGTACTAAGAAGAGACAAATATGAGTTAGAAGTGCTCAATAGGCATATCAAGAATGAGAATGAAATTTTAAGGGAGCAGGTTAACCTGAAAGGTGATATGAATACAACTCTGTCTCTACAAATGAAAAAGTTGTACAAGGCTAGTGAAAAATTGGAGAAGAAAAACAAAAAGTTAAGCAGGGCACTTACAAATTTGAGATTCAAGTTGATCATAAGGAAGCCCAGGAGGCCATTGACTATCAGGCAAAGCAGAAGAAGGGGCCTAGATGTCCTAGTAGAGGTCTCATAGTACATGGATTAGTTTCATGAGGACATGCAAAAGCCTTGCAGTGGGGGTATGTTGAGCCCCAAAGATGTCCTTCTTTTCCACCACATTTCACTTCATTTCCTTTGTCCCTCATCAATTACAGGCTTAAATGATCAATAGGATTGATTAGGATTACTTTAAGAATGTATAAAATGACTAACTTGTTATGTTTTCATGATTTTGTTGTTGTAGTAATTTTTGACTAGACTCGGCTACAGAACACAGTTATTTTGTATCCAATCGCCTAATCCGCAGCTATCTTCATGTTCACGCAGGTTCCAGGTGTCACCTCAAGGAAAAATGCATATGGTCGTATTCCACATCACTCCCCCATCATTTCTTGCTCTCCACGAAGTCTGAGCTCGAGTCTACAGGTGGTTATGCACGTGGAGGAGATCAAAACTAAGAAGCAGATTCCTACTAGGACAAGGACTGTACATATGTCCTTAAGCAGAATACGAGGCTTTCACCAGAGTCGTAATTTGACTTTAATTTGGAAAGACACTTATCCCTATGTTATCTCAAAGACAGTTATGTAATTTTTTTATAAGTATGGCTCAGGAGACCGAGAGACAGCTAGCTAGATTTTGTTTTGTTGCTAGATCTTAGAAGACCGTAATACTCTGTTTTTTTGAAGAATTTCTCCTTTAATGAAAGAAGCATCACTTTATTGAAAGAGATGAGTCAATATTGAGTAGATTTGCATGCTAATCCGGTGGTAAAGGGCCCCTGCTACCTGATAAGCTTTGTTCATATGGTTTAGATAAGTAACTTAGCCTTGTTTCATTCCTAGTTTAATCAATTTTCTGAACTTTGTGTTTTTATACTTACTTGCAGTGGATGCCAAAGTCAGTCTTATCCTTACAAACTATTATAAAATACCACTAACATTGGATGAGATATAACTGTAGTATTTTAGGATTTAATTGCATTTTTTTCCGAAACTTTATGTTTTATGCTCATTTGCATTGAATGATACAGCCAGACTTGTTTTTACAAACTATTCCAAAATATCACTCATATTGAACGAGATAGGGCTGTATTATTTCATAGAATTAGTTGCATTTTAGTTCAATTGAAATACTCCGAAGGTAGATGTCACTCTAGTTTAATTCTGTCACTATATTTCAAGTTTGATAATGGCACTCTAGTTCAACTCTATTCACTTTATTTCAAGTTAGATTAGTGGCATTCTAGTTCAGTTCCAGTTCACTGTATTTCAAGTTAGGTTAATGGAATTCTAGTTTAGTTTTGGTCACTGTGTTTCAAGTTTGATCAATTTCATTCTAGTTCAGTGTTATCCATTGTTCTTTAAGTTGTATTAACTGTCAAAATTAGACTTCACGGCCTTCATTGTTTACAAACTACTCTTGTTCTGACTTTCTATTAATGCATCATCATATGGACAGGAATTAGTGATATCAATTTAAGGCCTTGATTGTTTTGCAATCTTTTGCAATTTCACAAATAAGCCTTTTCCCAAAAACTATTCTAGAAAATCTCTAACTTTCGAATGAGGTTTAGTAGTGACAAGTTGAGCTGCAGAATGGATTAATCTTAGCATTACAAGTTAATTCAGAGTAGAAATCTTATTTTGCTACAAATAATCTTTTCCAATTGTGTTCCAATAAACTTTTAGCCATGGATGAGATTCTTTGTAATATTGTAAGATGATTGTTTACTTAGGAGAACCTCATTTGCACTAAACTTGTCCTTTTCTCAAGCTATTCCAACATATTTCTAATGAATGAATTGGATGAGTTCATGTTATGAGTTATTGAGTTCATGTTGTGATTTATTTCCTTGTTATGAGTCATTATCAAGCTTTGCATTTTCTGTCCTTTAGTGCCATACACAGTTTAGAATAGGTTTTGCTCTGTTTTAGTGTAACCATCCACTTCTCTTTACCAACAATTGGTTCTTTTCCTTTTTAACATAAAACCATAAAACCAAAAACATCAGAAAAACACTAAACACAACGTAGTGAGAAACAAATACCTAGGCACATATAGTGAACCTCACTTCAGCAGTTTACTAGCCCTGGTTGACAATTTATGACATCAATTTAGGAACAATAAGTTGAGCACATAATAACATGTGAGAATTTTGGAATATTATAGTCCTCCCCGGAAAAATGTTGTTTTTCCTCAAGCAACTGCAAAAGTATATGCAAAGCCATCTATTCCCCTCCAAATGGCATACACATAAGGAAGGTATCTCCATTTGCTGCTATGTGTTATGCATGTTTGGTTTCAAAGTTGTCTCTCAAGAATAGATAGAATGACCTCCAACTATGTAGTGATATGTCCTTCATTCTCCAAGAAGTACCAAGTGAAAACCATAAGCTGCCTAACATTATCATCAATACATGAGATACATAAAATAAAGTGGTTCTTCCCACAAAGGAAAATTCCCATCTCCCAAAGCATTCCTTCATCCCATGCTTCATGAAGTTCATTGAGCATTGACATGCCATCATCCTTAGCCCTGTTGGCTTTGTTGGATCCAAGCATCATTCCAACATTGTGTAAAAGAAGAAATAGAGACATGTGGGTAGACAAATATGTCAAACCATATTCCCCCAATAGTAGCCACTGGAGTAAGGCCTCTTTCTGCCATCCTTCACCTTCATCATGCAAGATGGTCAAGCAAACTCCCACAAAAGAAACCAAAGCAACAAGAGATCTTGCTGCCTCTTCACCAATTCATGTACATCATGGAGTAAAAACATGATAGACATGTGGAATGTCACATCTTCCCCATACAAGCAAACACCACTAATACACATCATGAGAATACCATGCCAAGTTCTACACAATAAAAAACACATATACATAGGAGATGTCATGTGATGGCCAAAATCTCTTAGCAACAACCAAAGTGACCATGTATTTTTCTTTTGCATTCTTCCAGTGATGTGCAAGGCATGATTCAAAAAAATATGAACCATTGGGTGGTAACCATACTCACCCAAGAGCAGCCAGCAAAACCATGCCTCGTTCTTCATTACATGAGTGTTATTCAAGGCATGGATCAACGAAATAGGAGCCTTTGAGTAGTAACCAAACTCACCCAAGAGAAACCAGTGTAGCCAATATTCTTACTGGCCCATGTCATATATCTGCATGTGGTCATTCAACCCCTTGCTTATCATCCTCACCCACTCATCCCAATGTGGATGATGCATGATGCTTTGAAAAAACATGGTATCCTCCCATTGTAGAATACCATCCAACTCAAAATGATGCAGAACTTTTCACTCCATGATATGTTGAAGTGCACCTCCAATAAGATCTCTCCATGAGACCTTCTTATCATCAATGGCCTTCCAAAACCAATAAGGTTTTGGATTTGATCCAAGTAGAAGTTTCTCTTTGAGCTGTGAGATGCTCATTGAGAAAGAGTCATCTTGAAAGGGGAAAAGTTTTCCCATCTCAAGATGTCTACCATCTATCATCTTCTTCTCCATTGCTTCATGAATGAAGCTACCATTTGATTGATCCCATAAGGAATGGGTCCTCTTCTCATCAGTGCTGCTAATGGACATTGCTGTGGATCTACAAGGTGATACATGTGCTGTCTCAAATCAAGGCACAATGTTGAACTCATAGCCAACCATTTTACATAGGATCATAGTCATCCCATTTTATGAAACTCAACATTTCAACTCAAAGGGTTTAATTTAGTTCATCAATGGAAAATTTGGATAGCTTTTCATCTCCTCCTTGATTAGATCAATGGTCCTCTGCGCAGTGATAGGTTTTTGCTTCCAATCAACAAGTTGTTCTAATCTTTGGTCATGCAATGGCCCTGATGGCATGTTCCCAAAAGTTTCAATAAGAGGTACTGAAACAGTATGAGATGAGAATGGATGCATACCTTGGATCAACTAATGTCTGGGAAACTCTTGCAAGACCACAAGAGTTCCTCCAACTGGGACAATGGTCTCTCAAACTGCTGGTAGGAGTGATGGCTACTCTTCTATCAATGTACCAACGCTGGAATCTACCTCCTCTTCCTCATGCATTTCCTGAATCATGCATGAGACTCTATATGTCAAGAGCTTAAGACTATCTTGCAAAGGTGCAAGTGTCTCTCCTCCAGATTCAAGTACTTCTGCAGGTAGTGGTGAATGTAGTCACCCTTTTTCCAGAGTGACAAGAATGACATTCTCCTTTGTTTCCTTAGGAAATGTCTCTTTGTGACATATATTTGGTTTTCTCATATCAAACTTCTTTCTCAACTTGTGAAACAAATCTGAATATTTAGTCACCTTTGCATGCTCCATGTGACCAAACCACCAATCATTGGCTTCACCTTGAAGATGAGGTGTTGCAATCTGAACATCTTCTTTTTTAGCTACAAGATGTAGCCTGAAGAATGCATCTAACTCTATCCTTCAAGGCTTTAAAATGCTTGAGGAAGATCCATGATCCAGGTGGATATCGGTGGCCACCCACCTATTCCATTTGGACCAGCACCATCAATTCTTGCAGCTTTTCACATTCAGCACAACTTACTATTTTTAGCAGGTTTTCGGGTCCTCCACTCTCGGAGCCGTTTTGGGGGCTTATTGATCCATGTGGATATTGGTAGCCACCCACCTATTCCATTTGAACCCCCATCTTCAGTTCTTTCAATTTTCAAGTTGCAACAAAACTTACTATTTTTAGCAGTTTTTCGGGTCCTGAACTTCCGGAGCCGTTTTGAGGCCCTAAACGACATTTTGGGAAAAATCTGAGAGCGATGGGTCCATGGTCTGATGTTGTCTGCTCAAAATTGAAGTCCTCGGATAGATCTTTCTAACGAGCTATTGAACGCGTCAAACGGAGATCGGGTGCCAAAGCTATGCCCCCGGGAAGTTGAACCACCAATTTACCCAAACGGGCGCCCACAGTTTTGGCGCCTCATCTCCTACGGTTAGGTTTTTGGACGTTTCAAATTCTACATTGTTTCTCAACAATAAATAGGCCCTCGAGCCTCATTGTAACACAGTTCAGAGGTCTCTAGCCACCACATCTCTTCTCAGAGATTCGCTACCAGCACCCTAGCTATTTTATTTCCATTATGTCTGTAAGCATCTTTCTGTTATTTGATATTAATGAAATGAAGTGTTATTTCCGCTGCATCTCTATATTTATGGTTATGTGTTTATTCTGTTGCGTTCCTGCATAAAATCCGGATCAGTGGTATCAGAGCGGGACTGCTCTTTCTTTGTTTTTCTTTGCATGTCCCCAACACGGTCAGGGTATAAGGAGTTAGGGCTCGATCTGGTTGAACCCTTGCAAGATCAGCCTCGCAAACCCCGACGACCTCCCATGGTGGAAGAAAAGAAAGACGAGGGAGCAGGAGATCCTATCAAAATATTGCTCGAGGAGGCTCTCGAGAAACAAAGGAACGTGATGATGGATAACTTTGCTCAAATCCTTCAACGACTGCCCACATATGGCGCATCTGCATCCAACAACCACTCTGGAGGCGCCACTCCCTTCAAGGTACATGTAAACTTTGACATTCCTATATTTGAAGGAAAAATAGATGCAGACGCTGTAGACAGATGGTTAAATTTGTTGGAAGGGTATTTCTCGGTCCATGACTTCTCTGACCGAGAAAAGATTATTTTTGCACTCCTCAAAGTCGCCCCCCATGTCAAAGACTGGTGGGAAACCTACCGTGAGCAAGAGGGCGAAGGGGAACCCTCTCTGTTCTCGGCCACACCCACTTGGAATTCGTTCCGAGACGGCATCAAGGAACAATATTACCCTGTGGGGAGCTATGAGGACAAATACATCCAATGGACCACGCAGCGGCAACAAAAGGATCAAGATGTGCACGAACTGACGAATCTGTTCCATACCCTGCGCACAAAGTTGGGTATTAAAGATTCAGAGAGACATTTGGTGCTCAAGTACCGCTACGTTCGCACAAACACATTCGTGGAGGAAATGGAGTTCCTCGACATTACATCGCTTGGCACGGCATATCGCTATGCCGCCAAGATCGAGCAGAAATTCTAACAGGAAGAAGCGAGACTTTTTGGATCTGGCGAACCAAAGGTGCCTCAACCAGTTGTAAGGGGCAAGGCCAAAGCAATGCGACTCGAAACAACACCCAAATCCAAAGAAGGACACAGAAGTGGTGGAATTTCATAACAGCCCCACTCACTAAAGACAAATGAGTCGGGCCAAAAAATCTTTGGTGGCTGAACTAAAGGCACTGACCGACCACTTTTTCTCGATCCCGAAGTTGAAACCGTACAAAGGGAATGAAAAAGGGAAGCGCATTATTGATGCGGATTCCAACTGCCATTTTTGCCACCACCAAGATCCAGAAGGAGGGTCCAGAGGATCCAGAGGAGGGGGAGCGCCTCTTCCAGTCGCAGATGTGGGTAAAGGGTTCTCCGCTACAATTTCTCGTCGATAGCGGAAGCCAAAAGAACCTCATCTCAGCAGAGGTCGTGAAGCGGCTCGGCCTACCAACCATAGCACACCCGCAGCCATATACCATCAGGTGGCTCCACCCAGGGAGAGATCTCTGCATCTTCCAGCAGTGCCGCCTTCCGTATAGTATCAAGCCATTCACGGATGAGGTATTGTGTGATGTTGCTCCTCTTGATGTAACTGATGTATTATTGGGCCAACCATACTTGTGGAGGTGACAGGCTGTGTATGAGTCTAGGCCCCGTGCTGTTATTATTACTTTGGGAAATAACTTGTACAGGATACCGGAGGTGGTATCGCCTCCTACCATCTCTTTGACTACTGCAAAACAACGCAGTAAGATTGTTTCCCAAACCAGGAAATTCATTTTCCTTACGACTCACTCACAGGGAAAGAAGAATATTGTGGCCACAACCTTGAAACAGGGCTCCCTTGCACGGCTGCAGCAGATGGACAAAGTCAAGGAGGAATACGATGACAATTTCTCCTCACTCATAGAGGTTCCTCTACACTGTCAGGACAAGCACTCCATTGATCTGACTCCCAATGCACCACCACCTGATGTTTCCATACATCCTGCAACTACACATACATAATCCAAACATGTACTGTATGAGGCTGATAAAGAAACCAAATTTACTAAACGCATCCAGCATGTCCACCCGCAGGTCCATGACATCTTCAACACATCTAATACTCAGCTCAATAGAATTTTCCTCATCTCATGGAGGATCTCAACGCAATGGGGACCATTGCTTCCTAAGGAGGGAGGAATGATCCAGGTGGATATCGGTGGCCACCCACCTATTCTATTTGGACCAGCACCATCAATTCTTGCTGATTTTCACATTCAGCACAGCTTACTATTTTTAGCAGGTTTTCGGGTCCTCCACTTTCGGAGCCGTTTTGGGGGCTTAATGATCCAGGTGGATATTGGTGGCCACCCACCTATTCCATTTGAACCCCCATCTTCAGTTCTTTCAATTTTCAAGTTGCAACAAAACTTACTATTTTTAGCAGTTTTTCGGGTCCTAAACTTCCGGAGCCGTTTTGAGGCCCTAAACGACATTTTTTGGGAAAACGGAGAGCAACATGTGTCCATGGACCATGTTGCTCGTTCAAAAATTGAAGTCCTTGGATAGATCTTTCTAACGAGCTATTGAACGCGTCAAACGGAGATCGGGTGCCAAAGTTATGCCCCCGGGAAGTTGAACCACCAATTTACCCAAACGGGCGCCCACATTTTTGGCGCCTCATCTCCTACGGTTAGGTTTTTGGACGTTTCAGATTCTACATTGTTTCTCAACAATAAATAGGCCCTCGAGCCTCATTGTAACACGGTTCAGAGGTCTGTAGCCACCACATCTCTTCTCAGAGATTCGCTACCAGCACCCTAGCTATTTTATTTCCATTATGTCTGTAAGCATCTTTCTGTTATTTGATATTAATGAAATGAAGTGTTATTTCCGCTGCATCTCTGTATTTATGGTTATGTGTTTATTCTGTTGCGTTCCTGCATAAATCCGGATCAATCCATCAAATGTAGGCAAATAGAATCTATTGTGCCTCTTTCTTCTATTGCTGCTATAGGTTCTTCTTTCTTCTTTGAGTTTGAAGAATTTTTGGAGAGTTAGATTCTTCTTGAATGCTCTAGACTATGATTTGTACTCTTCAAGATATAGACTGAGAGTCTCATGAGTCTCAGGTGATCTCCTTCCTTCATTTCTATACCATTCACCTTCTTTAAAGAAAGTGGGCATAGTAGATCTATGAGGATATCTATGATTCTCCGGCCTTCTTTGTTGCTGATAAGAAGTACTGGGACCTTCTTCATCCTGAAACCTTCTTGAGGTTTGTATTTTACTTTCTTTCTTCATTTCATTGATCCCCTTGGAGAGATCCTTCATAGTTCTAAATAAATATGCAACAAAACTTAATCCCTCCATTATAGTAGATCTCTACTATCTGCTTTTCATATGTTGTCAATAATGTGCACAAGCTGAGCCAAAGATCATGCTATGATACCACTGTAATATCCGAAAATGGAATAATGCATTGATACACAACACAATATCTGAAACACAGAAAATGTACATGTAAAATTATGATCAACAAAGACATACACATAATATATGAGCCATTTTATTCATAGGATATGATTCACTTGCAACGGTGTACAAAATAAAGATACTATAGCCAAAGAGATAGCCTAGAATGACCCTGAAAGCATGCCACAACAAGCACTGTGTAATTGGAGAATTGTAGGAAGAAATAATGCACTTTCCCTTTAGCTGATGATAATCTTATAACTGCTAGCTAAAATGGAAATGCAGATTTATGGAGCTCAGGAGCTCTGATGATGCCAAGATTGTAATGTTCCAAATCTGAAACTCTACAATGCATAAGCTTTATAATGGTCCTGTTATGATGAATAAGCTTAAAATATACATAATAAACATATAGACATCATTTTTAGCTACAAAAACAGCTTGTACTTTGTTTCATGGTCCATAAAGTGGGGAAAAATGGTATTGTATGCCCTAAAAAGGTTGTTTTCAGAAATTAGCGTAACAATAAGCAGGGGAAACGGCTGGATATGATAGCTTAGGTCATGAGGGACCTATGATCCAAATTTCAGCTCAAAATAATGCTTCTAGCTATGGTAAATAGCTCCTCCTTTCAAGACTAGGTTAGAAAACACTGATTTCCCATGACTTTACTAAACATAAATTTCTGAATATAGTGAGAGCGTAATTCCCATGAGGGTTTCTATAGAAAATGATAAAATAATACTGATATGAAACTTATATTGATCAAACAATATAGAAATGGAGATTTACAAGCTTATACAGTAAAACAAGACACCTGACAAAGGTTTCTGGAAAAATGCATGAATAACAAGCAGCACTGCAGAAATAACACAGTTATTGCATCTATGTATTATACATGGATGAATATGACATTAAATATCTGAATAATACATAAATATGGCCAAAGGCCTCTCTCTCTAACAAACTCCCGGAGGGGAAGGAGCACCTCCTCCTCAAAGACTAGCACAATATCAAAGGATGCAACACTGCTGATGCTGCCTCTGCATCAAGGACGTAGTTTTCTGAAAGATATTGCACTGTGTCTAAGTACAGATGAATGGACCCAAGCCAAGTTCTGAAATGAAGCTCAAATCACTCCCATTTGATCCCTTAAGAAAGCTGATCTCAAGAGAGGATGGAATTCCCGCACAGGAATTCCTTGCACTAAGCAGTGCAACAACTCCGGCTAAACATCTAAATTATGCAATTGGTCTCTAGAAAAAAATAGCTGAATACATGAATGATTCTCCTTTGATGCTATGCCTTCCTTTTATCTTTGGTGAGCCCCCTCACCCCGGACCCCACACAATGTTGAGGTGACTTCTTCATGAAGCTTCCTCTTTCAAAACTACACTGCCCTAGCTTGCTTCCCTCCTTTTGTGGCTGCGTTGTTGACTTGGTCAACTAATCCACCTCTAATGCCTCTTTCACACTAGGTATCTTCAATCTAGTTTACATATGTGTGCCTTAGGCTAATCCTTGTTCACATTGAACCGGTTTACTTAGGTGATCTCTTCCTCCTCAAGAATGCATGTTGACTTAGTCAAACTTGACTATGTCCTCACCTATTTTGCCCCTGTTCACACTTGTAAGTGTAAAATTCAGCTCTTGAAGTGATCCCCTTCCTTATTAAGGTGGAAATTATTCATATTTTATTATTCATGGGCCTCCTTACCCATTTATTCCTCTTCTAAGTGAAAGTAGCAAAATCTAATGTTCCAAATTGCTATGTGCAAATTTGGGAACATTACAGTCCTCCCCTCCCAAATGTTGCTTGTCCTCAAGCAACTGCACGGATAGGACTGAAGAGAATCCTCTTCTCCCCTGTAGCACCCTCATAAGATGAAGTCTCCCAAGGATCAAGGTGCTGCATCATCAATATATCTCCAAGTTGCTCCTCCCAAGTGTGTAGGCTATCTAAATAGCTGACATTATGTGACAATGAAAAATATATCGAAGAAACAATGGGCTCTTTGAAGGTTCTCTTGAAACATGAGGGCTGATATGAATTGGGATTCATCATCCCCCTTTGAATCTCTTCCCCCCAAGCTATCACCCAAACAAAATGAGTCACCCTCCAAATTGGCAACTCTTGAAGGATCTCTTCCACCTTGAGCTCCTGCAAAGAAGGTGGGCTGCATAGCTGATTGTGTGGAGTCAAAATGTGCATCTCTAGTTGTTTTTCTCTCCACTTATGATATATATGGGGCTGCTGCTGATATATGGATGGAATATAACGGTCTTTAAGAAATACCCAAGCCACCCCATCAAATCCAACACCCATGAGGTGTCTTCCCAAAGAACTCAAACCTCCCAAATGAGTCCTCTCATTTGAAGGTAAGATGTATAGTATGGCAACCAAGGTTTGCCCATTGTTCTTTCTGAAATATGCAGCCTTTGTAATGTGAATAATTATCTTTTCATTGGGCCTCTTCAACTCTTGTGCCACTCCTCGAAAGGTGCCTCCTTCAATCAATGTTTTAGAAACATAATATGGAAGCATAAACATATGAAAACAAGGAGGTAGAACATAGTCTGGAACATGGAACCAATGCAGGGAATTATTTGCCTGCACCAATACATAATGAAATAAGTGTATTTTCAGCCACTTGTTTGCTACCACATCCATTTTACAAAATGAAATCATGAAAGCATAATTTGGTGCCAATGATGCATACCGAAACCCATGTGGCATTCCCCCACAATCCACAAATAGAATGACCATCATAAATGCTACAAGTGGCCTCAAGTACATAACAATACAGTATGAAAGAAGGAAAGACCCTCCTTGGTATGATATGCTGCTCATATAGATAAGGAAGTGAAAAATACAAAACAAAATTTTACCTCCTCCATCATGTACTTCGGTCATTGAGTTGAAATGGCTCAAGTGCAAATTCTCCCTTGTTGCAAGTGAGTAGGGAAGTGGTTGTGCCAACCTTTTCTTCATCTTCTAGGTTGTGCATCTCTCCATATGATGATATACATTCAATTGAATTCCATCCCAAGTGAACTCCCCCATTAAGGGATGGTATGCATAAAAATGCATGGAAGGAAAGTCCACAAATGCTGTGTGTAGATCTTTCTCCTTGTGCTTGTGAACCCAAGCCAAGAAGCTCAAAACATAGTAAGGGATGCTTCCATCCATTACTTCCTCATGATCATCTTCCACATGCCTCGAAGGTGTATTACTTGTGAAGTGGTCTTGAGAACACTCTAGCAACAAATCCAAGCTCCCAAGTGACAGCGCTGCTAGCCTTTGGAGTAGGGCCACTGTCAACTCAAAGCTCAATTCTTTGACATATATTGTGTCAAAGACTCTTCCCAAAATGTTGTTGTTTATGTAGAGATCCTCCCAAGATGGAGGTGCTGCTCCTTGCACTATGCTAGTGCCTTCCCTTACTCCTGCAACATCATACCAAGTGTGAGAGAAAACCTGCCCTTGCTCTCTCTCAATCCTCCAAAGCAACAAATGACTTTGCTGCCTTATTATACCTCCATCATACAACCTATGTGGTGAAAAAATAATGATCACATCATCATAATGCATCCACACTCCTTGTTTCCCCATGATGCAAGTACTCTACCAAGTATCCTCCTCCCTTATACCCTTAGAAGAAGGATATGCCACATGATGGCCAAACTCTCTCAAGAGTAACCAACGCAGTCTTGCCTCTTGCTTCCCGGTATCATAGAGTTGCAAGTAACTTTCTAGCTTCTTGCTCTCTATCCACATCCACCTATCCATTGATGGATGCTTCCTATCATTCCCCATCTTGGCACTCCTCCAAAAGAGGCTACCATCCTCCCATATCAGATTTTTCCCCTTAAATTTCATGAGATGCTGAAATGAAACTCCTTGGAGACCTCCAAGAAAAGTTCTCTCATCAATGATTTTCTTGAACCCATAAGGATCCAAGTGACTCGAAGGCAAAGCCTCCTTGCTGCAGCTTCTTGACATCACTGTAACCCTCCTCCAGGGTGTTCTGGCTATCTCATTTTTCTTCTGCATGAATTTGTTTGGAGAAAAGTTCACTCCATCCTCCAAGAATTCACACTCCAACCTCAAGGGTTGTGTGTAACTCATTAGTGATACATGAGGTTGATGGTTCAAATCTCCCTTTAACCCTTCAAGCTTGCACAGTGCAGTGCAATCCTGCTGCTTTATCTTAGAAATATCATTTGATCTTGGGCCATATGCAAACAAATCTCCAACCCTTTCCATGAAATTTTCAGAAATGTTAAGACATGGAAATTTATGCATACATCTGTGAGTATTTGGGGCATCTTATATGGCTACAAGAGGTCCTTTCTTCAATGTGCTGGTTGATCCAACTGCTGATGTAGAAGGCTACTCTCTCAAGCCTATGGCAGCGCTGGTACTTGCCTCCTCCCATGGTGGTGTGGGTATTATCTCCTCTAATATTTCCTCATCAAAAGTTCTGATCAGCTCTTGAGTGAACTGAGAAAAAGAAGTCACCCTTGTGTGGTTTAAGTGACTGCACCACCAAGCATTGGCTTCACCCTCCAGGTGCAGCGCTGAAACTTCTGTGTTGTGTAACCAACTCCAAAAATAGAAGAAAAGAGATATCAACGCCTTAGAAATAATCCACTTCGAGGGGGAAACCTCCAATACATTACATAAATGAACAATTCTTGGATGATACAATTTACAAAACCTCCTTTCTATATATAGGAGTCCATGTGGCCATAATGTAATCCTAGTGGCCACAATGTAATCCTAGCCGACCTAACAATAATAATTTAAGGGCACAATAATAACAAAATGGGGGTTACAAGGGTACAATAATAACAATAAGAGGGTTACACTAATAACAATAAGGGACTATACTAGTAATATAGGGACCTAACATGCCCCTCTCCTCCAAAAAAGTGTTGTCCTCAACGCTTGAGTAGCTCTGGGTGCTTCTGTATAAAATTCTCATCCTCCCATGTAGAATCTTCAGTGGGTAAGTTCTTCCACTTGATGAGATACTCTGAAATTGATCGATTCCGTAGCCGTCGAGTTCTTGTTTCCGTGACTGCTTCAGGTTCCAATATGATTTTTCCTTCCTCATCAAGTTCTGGCAATATTGTTTGAACTGGAAGATTTTCACCTATAACCTTCTTTAAGCATGAAACATGGAAAACTGGATGCACTCGCAAAGAAGCAGGAAGCTCCAATTTGTATGCCATAGTACCAATCTTTTGCAACACCTTGTAAGGACCATAGTACTTTGGCGATAATTTATTATCCTTTTGAGCTTGCTTGAGGGACATTTTTTGTATGGTTGTAGCCGTAAAAATACCCAATCTCCTACATCAAAACTTCTCTCACTGCGATGTTGATCTGCCTGTTGTTTCATCCGATTTTGTGCCAAATTCAGGTTATCCTTTAAGAGTTGGAGAACTTCCTGTTGATGCTCGATGTGATCTTCCACTGCTTGAACCTTCAAATTTTCCCTTAAAGATGATGTGATGGATGGTGGATGATATCCATAAAGTGCCATAAATGGGTTCATTTTTGTTACAGTATGGAAGGAAGTGTTATACCACCATTCAGCGAGAGGTAACCACTTGACCCATTGTGTTTGTTTATCAGATACAAAACAACGAAGATATCATTCCAAACATTTATTTACTATCTCACTTTGACCATCAGATTGAGGATGATAAGATGAACTATGAGCTAATTGAGTACCCAAACAAGAAAATAACTCCGTCCAAAAATTTCCAGTAAAAATGGGATCTCTGTCACTCACAATAACCCTTGGGATTCCATGTAGCTTTTGAATTCTATCCATAAATGTAGTAGCAACTGTACTTGCTTTAAATGGATGAGATAATGCACAAAAGTGTGCATACTTGGTAAGTCTATCAACTACCACCATGATGGCACTCTTTCCTTCAGACTTAGGTAAACCTGTGATAAAATCCATTGAAATCTCCTCCCAATGTTGACTTGGAATGGATAAAGGTTTTAGAAGTCACAGGGTCTTAATTGTCTCAACTTTATTCTGCTGGCAAACCAAACATTCCGCCACAAATTTTTGAATATCAGATTTAAGGCCATCCCAAAAAATTTCTTTCTTCACCCTGTGGTAAGTTTTTAAAAATCCTGAGTGTCCTCCTAAAGGGGAAGTGTGCAATTCGAGAAGAATCTTTTGTTTTAGTTGGGAATTCTTACAAAGATATAGGCGATCTTTGTACCGTAAGGAATCATTTTTCCAACTAAATGTATCAGATGTACTAGGATCTTGCTGTAACTTTTGAATGAGTGTCCATACATCTTTGTCCTTCTTCCATTCATCTCTTGCTTCGGTTATCCAATCTAGTTGGATAATAGAAATGACACAAAGCAATGCTTCCACCTCTTCATTCTTTCTTGAGAGTGCATCTTCAACCACATTAAGCTTTCCTTTTTTGTAGATTATATCAAAGTCATAACCCAACATCTTTGTGACCCATTTTTGCTGCTCTTCTGAAGATAGTCTTTGTTCCAAAAAGTGTTTAAGAGTATCATGATCAGTTTTTACCTTGAAGTGTCTTCCCATTAGGTAAGTTCTCCATTTCTTTAGTGCATGCAGTATTGCTAACATTTCATTCTCATAAATAGGTTTCTGTAAATAATTTCCTTTGATTGGACGACTTTCAAAAGCAATGGGTCTTCCTTCCTGCATTAAAACTGCACCAATTCCATTTCCTGAGGCATCACATTCCACAATAAAGGCTTTTGTGAAGTCTGGCGTAGCTAAGACCGGTGCTAGGCACATTGCCTCTTTAAGATGTTCAAAGGCCTTAGTTGCTTCAGGAGTCCATGAAAATGCATCTTTCTTCAATAATGTTGTTAGAGGGGCTGCTATTCTCCCATAATTCTTAACAAACTTGCGATAATACCCTGTTAACCTGAGAAATCCTCGCAACTGCTTTATTCCTTAATGGCATTAATTTTGTTAGGGTCTACTTTAACACCCTCGTGAGATACAATATGACCCATATATTCCAGATATTCCACCTCTTGTACTCCAAAGAAACATTTGGATGTTTTTGCATATAAATGTTTCTCCTGCAATAGTTTGAGCACCCTGTCAACATGTTCAACATGATCCTTCCAGGACTTGCTATAGATTAGTATATCATCAAAAAATACTAGCACAAATTTTCTAAGGAAGGGTTTGAAAATGGAATTCATCAACCCTTGAAATGTAGAAGGTGCATTGGTAAGGCCAAAAGGCATGACCAAAAATTCATAATGACCCTCATGAATTTGAAATGATGTTTTTGGAATATCTTCAGTCTTCATTCTAATTTGATGATATCCTGAATGAAGATCCAACTTGGTAAAATAAATTGCTTCATGTAATTCATCCAATAATTCATCAATCATAGGAATGTGAAATTTATCTTTAATGGTGAGCTTATTGAGCTCCCTATAATCCGGACACATTCGCCATGATCCATCCTTCTTGTGTACCAATACTACAGGAGCAGAGAAATAACTTTGACTAGGTTGAATTATACCCGCCTCTAACATTTCTGCAATCATACGTTCAATTTCGCTCTTTTGGACGTAAGGATATCTATAAGGCTCGATGTTTGGAGGAACACTTCCTGGAATCAAATGAATAGCATGATCATGATCATGAATAGGTGGGAGTCCTTTGGGAGTTTCAAACACCTTGGAATGGTTGTCCAAGATTTGTTGGAGATCTGCAGAAATAGATGATTTTGATGTTGGAACTTCTAGTGAGCATAATTTTGCAATTAAGCCTCATTTTTCTTTCTTTAGAAGCTTTGTCATGACATTAGAGCTTATTATCTTTCCCGGCTTCCCTGCAATACCCTGTAATTCGACTTCCTTTCCTTCTAAAAAAAAATTCAAGAAAAGTTCTTGAAAATTAAAAGCTACCATCCCCAAAGATTGTAACCATTGTACTCCTAGTACAACATCAACACCTCCCATAGGAATGGAAAGCATTGGAATAGTCAATACATATTCCCCAATGATTAGCTTGATATTAAGGTATTTTCCATAGCAATTTATAGTTCCTCCATTTGCAACCATCACTTGACATTCTGGTGCTGGGTATAGGAAACAATTTAATTCCTTGGCTACCTTACAATGAATAAAATTATGGGTGCTACCTGAATCAATCAACACTATTACCTTTCTCTTCTTGATTTGTCCTTTTATCTTGAGAGTTTGAGGAGTGGTACTTCCTGCCAGTGCATTACACGATATGGTTGGATTCATTTCTTCCTCTTCTGGGGCTGGTTCCTGGTGTATATCCTCTTCTTGTTCATTTTCTTCTTCCTCTTCACAATCTATGTAAAATAATTTCTTCTCAGCACACTTATGACCTTTAGTGTATTTGCTATCACAACAGTAGCAAAGCCCTTTTGCTCTTTTTTCTTCCAATTGTTGTGGTGTCAACCTTGTAGGTTGTGGAAATCTAGACGTAGCAACACTTCCTTCTTTATAGAATTGAGTGGTAGGCTTCCTTGTCGCCATTATTTTACATTCAACTTTTCTTGCCAACCTGAATGCCTTCTCCAATGAATCCGGTTCCAAAACACGAACTTCATGTTGGATTTTATCCTTTAGAGTGCCTATGAAGAGATCGATCTTGTGTTCCTCTAGAATATCAGTTACCCTTATATTCAATTTTTGGAAGTCCTCAATGTGCTGCCCCACTAAACCCTTTTGTGTGAGATTTATCAATTGGATAAAGAATGTGTTTCTCTTTGTATCCTCATAATGTGCTATCATTTCCTCCGTAAAAATTGACCAATTGACAAATTTTTTACGGGAGAAAAGCCATCGATACCATACAAATGTATTTTGTTCTAAAAGTAAAGTTGCAATGCGTACCTTTTGTGTGTTTTGCACGTTATGGAGATCAAAATATTGCTCCATCTGTAGTATCCATGTTACAGGATCCTTTCCATCAAACTTCCTCATATCCATTTTTGGAATATGGTGGTTCTTATCGCCAACCTTAGAGTTTATGAAATCACGATTGACATTTATTTTGTTCTCATCATGAGGTTCTTCTACTATCTTTCACCATTAGGAAACATTTCTTGTATCGACTTTGTCAAACCTTCGATGTCTGCTTTTAGATCATTCTTCATGTTTTCCATGTTGTCTTTCATGTCATCCATCTTAGCTTCGATGCCAACTTCCATGCCATCCATCTTAGCTTCGATGCCTTTCTTCAAAATTTCCATTTCATTTTCTGTTGCTCTTTGCGAGAGTGAAATTTGTTGCACTTGCTCTTGTAATTTTGATAGATCATGTTGCAATTCTTCATCTTCATGAGTCATAGTAGAGCCTTTTGAAGGCTTAATGGGTGTTGAATTATTTTTATGGGGCATATTTTAGAACCCAATACTGATATCTATCCTACAATATGCCATTGGAATCAATTCAAATTGATTCTTCAAACAAGACTTATGCAATTCGCAAAAAAAATACACACCTTTTTCTTGCTTTTGAGGAGCTCGATATTGAAATTGGATTATCTCTGTAATTGAAGAACTTCAATAGTTGAATTTTGGTACTGATGTAGCCCTCTAATTATCTTTCGAATGCCACAGGTCTGACTTGATTTGGATTCTCCAAGACAAAGTTGTGTCCAATCTCCCGCAATGACCTAATTATGGACTAGTTCAGTATAGCGAACTTGTACAACTTTCCACGTATCACTGTTTCGTCCTTCAGCTCTGAAATAGATATAAAAGAAACTACAGTCTGTTTAATAGCAACCACTTTTTACGACACTCCAATTCGATGCACAGAGAGAGAGTTATGAAGATTTTCCCACAATCACCTCTTTGAGATGAAATTCAGGAGCTTGAAAAAGAACTACCTTCCACAGATCATATCTCCAAAATATTGCGAACCAAGATCTAAATTTTTTTGATGATGTTCCTCAGGATTTCGGCTTCGCACCCTAAGAATTTTAGCTTCTGATACTTCGTATAAAACAATTTATAGCGCAAATTCCATGATGACCTGTTTAGGGGCCTGAAAAAAGACCTAACTTCCACAAATCATATCTCCGAAAATATTGCGAACCAAGCTCTGAAATTTTTAGACGATCTTCCTCGGGATTTCAGCTTCGCACCCTAAAAATTTCAGCTTATGAAACTTCGTATAAAAAAATTTATAGCGAAAATGCCACGATGACCTGTTTGGAGCAGCGAAACCCTAGAATCCAAAGCTCTAATACCAAATGTTGTGTAACCAGCTCCAAAAATAGAAGAAAAGAGATATCAATGCCTTAGAAATAAGCCACTTTGAGGGGGAAACCTCCAATACATTACATAAATGAACAAGTCTTGGATGATACAATTTACAAAACCTCCTTTTTATATATAGGAGTCCATGTGGCCATAATGTAATCCTAGTGGCCACAATGTAATCCTAGCCAACCTAACAATAATAAAAAAATGGGGGTTACAAGGGTACAATAATAACAATAAGGGGGTTACACTAATAACAATAAGGGACTATACTAGTAATATAGGGACCTAACATTCTGCTGCCTCCCTCTCTTCTACTGGATGAAGTATGAAGAATGCCTCAAGCTTTCTTACCCAAGCTCTTGTTGTAGTTGACCCATCAAATTTAGACAATAGGAATCTATTTCCTTTTATCTCTTCTTTGCTGCAAGGTCTTCTTTCTTCTCTCAGTTGAATAAACTAAGGAAAATCTAGGGTCTCTTTGAAAGCCTTAGGTTGGCACTTGTATTCTGCCAAATACCCACTCAGAATTGCATGCTCTAAGTGGTCTCCTTTCTCTTCACTTCCTATACAAGAACAGGAAGTTCATGCATTTGCTTCTGCTTCTTGAAACCTCCTAGAGGTCTCACTGCAACTCTCTCCTCCTTGAAACCCTCTTGGAGTTTCATGCATTTCTCTTCTTCTTTCTTCTTGGATATGAAAATGGATGAGAGTAAGCTCATCCTCTCCATCATTTTGATCTCTAATTTTCCCCTTTTCTCCTCTGATAGCTTGATCTCACAGGCTGTGCCGGAGATCATGTTCTGATACCACTGTAATGTTCCAAATCTGAAACTCTGCAATGCGTAAGCTATATAACGGTCTTGTTATGATTAATAAGCTTAAAATATACATAAGAAACATATAGAAATAATTTTTAGCTACATAAACAGCTTGTACTTCGTTTCATGATCCAGAAAGTGGGGAAAAAGGGGATTGTATGGCCTAAAAAGGTTGATTTCAGAAATGAGCGTAAAAATAAGCAGGGGAAATGGCTGGATATGATATATTAGATCATTAGGGACCTATGCTTTGAATTTAAGCTAAAAATAATTCTACTAGCTATGGTAAACAACTCCTCCTTTCCCGACTAGGCTAGAAAACACCGATTTCCCATGACTTTACTAAACATAAATTTCTAAATACAGTGACAGCGTAATTCCCATGAGGTTTTCTATAGAAAAAGATAAAATAATACTTATATGCAACTTATATTGATCAAAAAATAGAGAAATGGAGATTTACAAGCTTATACAGTAAAACAAGACACTTGGCAAAGGTTTCCGACAAAATGCATGAATAACAAGCAGCACTGCAGAAATAAATTAGTTACTGCATCTCTATGTTATACATGGCTGAATATGACATGAAATAGATGAATAATACATAAATATGGCCAAAGGCCTCTCTAACAAACTCCCGGAGGGGAAGGAGCACCTCCTCCTCAAAGACTAGCACAATATCAAAGGATGCAACACTGCTGCTGCTGCCTCTGCATCAAGGACACAGTTTTTTAAAAGATACTGCGTTGTGGATAAGTATGGATGAATGGCTCCAAGCCAAGTTCTAAAATGAATCTCAAATCTCTCCCCTTTGATCCCTTAAGCAAGCTGATCTCAAGAGAGGATGGAATTCCCGCACAGGAATTCCTTGCACTAAGAAATGCAACAACTCCGGCTAAATAGCTGAAGTATGAAATTGGTCTCTAGACCAAAATAGTTGAATACATGAATGATTCTCCTTTGATGCTATGCATTCCTTTTATCTTTGGTGAGCCTCCTCACCTCGGACCCCACACAATGTTGAGGTGACTTCTTCATGAAGCTTCCTCTTTCAAAACTACACTACCCTAGCTTGCTTCCCTCCTTTTGTGGCTGCGTTGTTGACTTGGTCAACTAATCCACCTCTAATGCCTCTTTCACACTAGGGATCTTCAATCTAGTTTACATATGTGTGCCTTAGGCTGATCCTTATTCACATTGAACGATTTACTTAGGTGATCTCTTCTTCCTCAAGAATGCATGTTGACTTAGTCAAACTTGAAAATTTCCTCATCTATTTTGCCCCTGTTCACACTTGTAAGTGTAAAATTCAGATCCTGAAGTGATCCCCTTCCTTATTAAGGTGGAAATTATTCATATTTTATTATTCATGGGCCTCCTTACCCATTTATTCCTCTTCTAAGTGAAAGTAGAAAAATCTAATGTTCCAAATTGCTATGTGAAAATTTGGGAACATTATAAAGATTCAGGATCTATGCACTATGATGGCAACCCAAGATAACCTAGAAAGGAAATTCTAGATCTATGAGATTGGAAATTTACCCTCTTGGGGTTTGATCACTAGTTTCCTTGGTTATGCAAATCTGAAGCCAGATCTGATCCAAAGATGGCTGAAATATGTTATATAAACAATTCTAAGCTTTGAGGGCTGATCCCTCCTTCAGATCCCCAAGCTAGAAGCTTGAGATCTTGTATCTTCTTCGTCCTCCTCAAAATGAAGCAACTAAATATGAAACTGCTAGAGAAACTGTGTTGTACAAGAGGGAGAGACTCAATGTCTGCATAAATGTGCTGCAATAAGCTCCAGGTTGATGAAAACAATGATGGCAAGGCGAGGGGATGATCTTGATAGGATTCCTAGCTGAAGTGCTAGAAAATTCCTTCCTCCTCTGGATCTACAATGATGGATTGCACAATCCTTAATGGGACTATGCTTATAGGAGGTGAATAATGTTTGGCCTAATTCCATATCTAAAATAAAGCTCTAGGAATGTTGATCTTGAAGCTCAAAGTGATAGGAAAAATCCCTCACCAGTTCTCCAGATGAGATACTGAAGACAACCTCCTCCTCCCAAACTGGTCTTCATAAATGTGTAATTCTTGAAGGTATGTGTTTTGCAAAGAGTAGGAACAATTTTGTACCAATTCCTGATGATGAATAGAAGCTCAGAATACCTTCCCAGAGTAGGCACTCAAAGTCCCCCGTGGGTAAGGGTGGGATTCCCACTAGGGAACACCTTGTGCTAAACAGTACTGCAAACTTAGCTAAACAACATAAGAGTGCATGGAATGTCAAAAGACAAATCCAGATCTAAACAGATATCAAATCAGCAATACCAAGACCCCTTTCTATTTTTCCTTCATCTTCCTTATATACAAAGTGAGCCTTCCCAAGCCCTGGCCCACCTCTAAACTACACTGTGCATGTGGACATAAGTTTCCATGATTGACTGTGTTGTCTCTCCAAGTCCTCCATCATGTTTAAATGCAATGTTCACCCACTCCATCATGTGTGCCTTAAATGCACTACTTCCTCCATCACTTCATCATGAAAGCTCTATGATCTTACATTAAATTCCCTCGATGATCTAAGTTGACTGCTTCAACCCCCATGATCTATCTCATTAATGAGACATGATCTTCACTCATTTCACATTAGTAGCTGCTCCATTACTCCATTATGTAGATCTATGTTTAATTAATCCACATTCACACATCAAAAAGTGGATCTTATTCATCTTTGAGGGTTATGGGTCCCTCCACCCTTTTATTTACTTAATTAATTAAGTTTATTAAGAACTCTAATATTCCAAATAACATGTGAAAATTTTGGAATATTACAGAAACAATTTGGCCACGGGTTGGTGTAGGTGGTCTTAAGGGAAAACTCGTAAACCTCTCCCAATTAATAGGTATTTTATATATTTTTTAATATTTAAATTGTATACGCGGGTTATATATGAGAGAACCCATGTCTGTACACATGTAAGACAGGGCAGAGTCACGTATGGAATTCAAAATACTGTTTTTTAAGAATTTGACCAAGTCTGAATGGAAAAGTATGCCCAAGGTCAATACATAGATCATCAAGTATATAAAGGTGATAAATGATGCTATAACAAATGCCCCCTAATATATGAGGTTAGAAGGGGTACATGATGGCCAAAATGTATTATGTGCACAAGAAAGAATCTTGCAAGGACTTGAGAAGACTTCACTAGATTTCAGCCGGACAAAACATAGTGAAATAAATCATATAGAAAGCTCATGTATGAGGTGGGAATACCCATGCTTAGTGAAAGTAAATCATGTCCACATAAAAATTATGGACGGGATCCAATATGTATACAAGTACAACAAAAAATATAAAGTACATATTGAATCATCTGATCACTTCCTGAAAGTAAATATCAAAGCCATATCAAAGTATCATATATAAAAGACTTATCAATGATGTTGCAAAGTTATATGATCACTAAATTCAATATCGAATCTCCAAGTACCAAATCATAAGTGGTGGAAAAAATGGTACTGCATGCTGTTAGGGTCCTATAATAATAGGATTCATAATTTTTGAGTTGACTTTGATTAGTCTTATAATATGTACATACTTTTCTTTCTGCAAATTGTTTTCCCATATTTGAAATATATATATATATATATATATATAAAGAGGGTAAAAGTCCTAAAAGAAAAATAAAAGGACTTGAAAGAAAAAAGATAAAAAAATAATAGAAAAATGGACCCAAAATAAAAAAGAGATAAAATAAAACATGAAAGTGATGCAAATCCAAATTCCACTACTATTTACTTTTCTGCAAAATAAAGATTGTGTGCATCTTGTTACAATGCCACAATCCATGAAGGTTATATAACTTAATCTTAACCTCTCATGTTTTAATTTTCATGTTATTAGATAGAGAATAAATATCTAGCCAAATAGTTTAATCTTGGAAGATCAGTAGTTAGGTAGAGAATAATAAGGAGCTCAATAGCTTAATCTGAGCCCTTGGAAGAAATAAGGATATAACTAGTTAGTTTGCTATTTTAAAAGAAAAATGAACAAGGGTTTGCAAGCTCAAATGCACCCAAGTAAATGAAGAAAAATGTTAGGGTAGCACATGGGTAGGTAAAACTAGTTTTCAGAAGGCATGCATAGCAGAAATTGGTCATTCATTCACTAACTTCCTTTAAAATCATCTCCTTGTAAAAATACTCCATCCCTCCATTTTTATTATTTCCCCTTCATTTTTTCTTTTTTCCATTATCATTCAGTTTCACTTGCAAAAAATTCTCTTTTTCTAAGTGTAAAACCCATTATACTTAGGGAAAGTAAAAAAATAAAATCCTTTTAACTAATTCCCCTTTTTACCCAAAAAAATACCCAAAAATATACGTATCCTAAGTATAAATACAAAATTATTATGTTGGGACCCACAAGAAAGAAATACATCCCTACAGGATGTTTTACACTAAGGCATAATGTATTTTTATCTCCCTCATCGCATTCATTATTAACACATTAACTTTATATATTAAAACCTTTATTCATCTTTCACCCTGTATTATATTAATTCCTTTTATTGTTAATTCCCACCCATATTTTTAATTTTAAACCTATGGTTTATTTTCCCATGTGATATATATTCCCGCTTACCCCATAGGTTAAAACTATTATTACATATCCCACTATATAAATAACCTCCACCAATGCGAAAGTTACATTTATACGCATTTCATTTGTTAAAAACATTAACCCGCCTATCGAATGTCATTCCAAACTATGTATTAAAACCTATGTTTTTAACACATTTTACACATCCCGCCGCATACATATCCTGGGCCCCACGTCTTTCCACCCCACAACTTCATCGCACAATCCTGACCATTCGCTTTTCATCCCTCAGATCTAACGGTAGAGATCCCACATCGCATATTTCATTTCGCGATAGATAAACAAACCCGAACCTTGTGAAAAAAGTCATTTTCAAGGTTTCTCTCACCTCCACATGTCTGATTTCCATTTGATCGCACTAATTGATATAATCCCACTTACCACTTATCAACCATGTGAAAACCACCAAATAGTTTTCCTTCCCCACGCCCAAAATTCTTACCTATTTGAAATGACAAGCATTGAATGCAATCACTGTTCACTGAAACTCTTTATAAAATCAACTGAATGCATTAATTTGAACCTCCTGTTACCGTTTTCTACGCATAAAATTATTCTAGACTGAGATTAGATCACTGCCACTTCTGTTTTCAGTCCAAAAACAAACACAAATCATTGAATTCGACTGCTACAATCACTGCAAGAGCCATCAGAGTGCATATAAAGATCAGAGAAAATTTATGAAAGCTTTCCAACCCCAGAAACCCTTCTTCACAACAAAACTCTGAATTTTACAGTTATTCTTCAGAGAGAAAAATACTCATTCATCAATCTGAAATAATTATACTACTAAAAGAATCATTTAGGATCCTGTATACCTCAATAATACCTCGTTTCTTCATAAATCCTTCAATTAAACAAACCCTGAGCATTTTCCACAATTTTTGAAGCCTTGAACTGTTCTAGAACAATATTTGATTGAATTTGACCATCTGCAGACCTAAGAAAGCCATATGAGAGCTTCAAAACCTTTCCTAAGGTACTCAGGAACCCTTCTGCATAAAATTTTATGTATTAGGATTGTTTTATTACAAAAAAGTGCACTGTAAACCCTTGATATCTTTTGTTGAGGCCATAAGGTCATGAAAATTGCTCTTTTGATACAAACAATACAGTTTGAGTCAAATTGATCAGAAGTATCCCTTTGTAGACAAACATAAAACCCCTGTCATATCTAAGATAATTCTGTAAACTATTTAAAACTTACAGAAGTATTTTATAGGCCTAAATCATTGTTTTAAAGGTCAAAAGTATCGAAATATTGATAAATCAAATCAATCAATGGCATCCAAAAACACTATTGTGATCAACCCTCTACAACTCCCTGTTATAGATGTAGAATATATCCCCGTAGAAAATGTAGACTTTAAAATCACTGATACTATGGCTGAGTTTAACCTTCTTGAGCTCTATTGCTGGAGCCAAGAGAAATCCTTAGACCTGTTGGGTGTGGAGCCTGATTATCTTGTTTGATTTGTATCACTATGTTGGACCCCTGTACCTTAATGGGGCAGCAACGCCGCCCAGAATTAAACGTTTCCTAGGGGGTCTAGGGGGGGTGGCTGCGACTTTATGGAGGCTCGCCCTGGAGGGGGGTTTTGGGGGCAACGCCTCCGAAGCTAAAAATAGATGTAAAATTTCCTTGTAAAAGTTTAGTAATTTCTAATCAATCTAGGCCGTTCATTAGGCATATGATCTGACGGTAGAATTTATGTTTAGTTTAGGGTTTTTTGCCCTAGTAGGCAACCCCTTGCTTGTATGTGGGTATTGTATTGTGGCTGTGTATTGTATGTGTTTTTCAGAGTGAGAAACAGATAGGGAGATTGTGAGAGAGAATAGAGGATATTAAAACGGATCTACTGTAGGTTGTATGTCTTCATTTTTTTGGATAATAGCAAGGAAGGACTGGCTGTTCAGGGTGGACGTAGCCCAAACTGGGCGAACCACGTATATCTGTGTCTCGTTGGTTTTATGTGTTTTGTGTGCTTGTGTTTCTGCATATTTTATGTGTTGCATTGCTCTATAATATATAATTTTCTAACAACTGGTATCAGAGCTGAAAGTATATTTGGATGATAAACTTGTAGGAAAGAAAAGTTCCTGGTTTGAGTGGGAGAAATAGCAGAAGATGGTAAGTTTAGGGTCGATAAATTAAACGGCCAAAACTTCCCATTGTGGAGGATGTAGATGGAAGATTATGTGTATCAGAAATATCTGTACCTACCATTGAGCGAAAAAACAAAGAAGCCAACGGCTGTGATAGACGCAGAATGGGAGATTCTAGATAGAAAGGCACTCAGAATAGTACAGTTGTGCCTTGCAGCACTAGTAGCCTTCAATATTTCGAAGGAAACAACAACAGAGGTTTTGATTAAGGCGTTGGCGAAACTATATGAAAAAACCTTGGCCTCAAACAAGGTATTTCTTATGAAACATTTATTTAATATGAATATGTCGGAAGGTGGATCTGTTGCAGACAATTTAAATGATTTTCATACAGTTACTAGTCAATTAAGTTCTGTAGGGGTAAACTTTGATGATGAAGTTAGAGCTCTATTATTTTTGTGCTCATTGCCAGAAAGTTGGAATGGTTTAGTTATGGCCATTAATAAATCTATCTCTAGATCTAGTACGTTAAAGTTTGATAATTTTGTCGATGCTATCCTTAGCAAGGAAATGTGACGGAAAAGCTCCGGTGAGACATCTGGTAATGCTTTGAGTGCAGAGTCTAGGGGAAGAAAAATGGAAAGAGGAAAGAGCTCGAGATATTGCAATAAATCAGGGAAAGGCAGATCCAAGTCCGGATCGGGGATAGTGTGCTGGAAATGTAGAAAGAAAGGACACCTGAAGAAAGACTGTAGATCCTAGATGATATGAAAATGGAAGTATTTGTAATGCTATGAAAAGTATCCATTTCCATTTAATTAAGTGTGCAAAGTATTCTCCATGTCTTGCAATTTAAACAAAGTGTTTTTGGTAATTGTTTCTGAGTTTATGTGTGAGGGAATGCTAATTAAAATTATTGTTTAACATCTTAAATCAGAAATATACAACAGATAAACCTCACCATAACATAACAAAACAACATGATGAGGCAGTTCACCCCTCCTGGGCTACATCTGCAGGGTCCAAGGCTCCTAATGGGCATGTCCTTGCTCTATTAAGTTTCTCAAAATGGTTATACAGTGAGAAATATGCCTAAATAGGAAAAACCAGCTGTGAAATTGAATTCAAAAGACAAAAATAAGCTAAAAATGGCTTTTTTTCACCTCAAACAATGATGTATAGCCCAATACAGCTCCATTTACCTGATGGCACTAGTGGATCTTCAAGCTTCCCTAAAGAAAAAGTGTCTAAAGAGCACCTTTGTTCACTCTGAAACCTATCCCAAACTCTCCAGAATGCTCAGAGTAGCCAAAATTAACTAAAATTTCGTCCAAATTGGTTCAAAATTGAGGGAGATATGGCCAAAACCAATTTTGCCCAATATTCCCTAAACAAAATCCACCAAATGTGGAGAAACTGCAGATAGATCTGCCAGTTTAGCAATTGCACCGAATTTTGAGGTCCACTAGTGGAACCGCCTGACGGACTGCAGTTAAGTTAAATGCTGGTATAGTGGCATGTGAACACGTCTCGTATTAACCATCAAATAAACTGTTTAACAATCTACACCGTGGAGGAGTGGAACTCGGATGGTAGCGTTCCATTAACCGTCACATGTTTTAAAACGTTTACAACCCCGCATGTGACAACAACCTTCGGAATCGTGGCAGAGACTGTAGGAGTTAGCTGGCATCAGATCTTTCGCTAACCGTTTGGGTTGGCATTTTGCCATTTGATGTGGATTAATACGTGACTTTAATCCTCCACCATGTATGTTTTCCACCATATCATAAAACATTTAATATGCCCACCTTTACATTAAGGGTTTTTTAAAAAACTTAGGATTTGAGTTAAGCCTCAACGTTAAGATTTAAAAAGTTTTAATTTTTTGGTTTTTTTTTAAACAAATGATTAATATTTAAATTGCATTTTAATTATAATAAAATAATTTAATATATATAATATATATAATATATATTATATATTATAATATATAATATATTTTTTCAAAACATATAATATATTATTTTATATAATATATATATATATATATATATATATATATATATAATTAAATCATAAAATAAAATACAATTCTACCATATTTTTTTTATACAAAATTCACTTGCACTCAAAACTGAGAATTTGACCTAGGAGGCCACTGAACATTTTTCACCTTCACACCCCAGTAGCAGCGAGTCTGGTCGTGACACTTGGCACAATGTCATTGGGTGGAATTGGATAATTTTGAAGTTTACCTTGGCATTCAAAGCTTCATAACTTATGCATACGACCTCGGTTTTGGGATCCGTTTACGGCGCCAGAATCGTAGCGACGAGACCTTTCCGGTCATTCTAAATGCAATTGTTTTTTAACACTTCCATTTTTGAGCAATTTTCATAACTTGGACATGATCACCTGATCACACCTCCCAAATGGGAAGCTTTTGGACACCAAAATCTCTTTGAATTATGGAAATTGAAGATGAGGAGACTAATTCTCCACTCTTGCAACCTTGAACCACTAAAATCTTCCCGACTTCATCAAATTGAGCTTCTCATAAAAAGTTAAATTCTTCCTTGAATCCACTAACCGAACGTTGCTAACCTTGACTGAGTCATAATGCAAAATTTTGAAATTTGCTGAACAACAACTAAAATTTGTAGAATACATATTGTTTCTACAATGGTATAACTTCAAAGGAAACTAAAAATAAGATTCACCTTGCCAACTATCCTTATGGCGAATTTTTGCTGAATGAGCCATGTACTTGTGTCGATTCTCGACCAAGTTTTCTCGCCATACCAATCTGCCATTCTGAAACCAGCAATGACCCATGCTGAACTTTGTGCCCTATTTGATTGCATGATTTACCCTCTCTTGGATTTTTGCATTACCTTGCACCGACACTTTGTTCTCTGCACCGATCGACACCAAAGGCACTTTCTGCAACATCTTGTCATCTTCTAAAGACGACCTGCTTTCAGAATAAAACATATCATCATTTATATCAGCAATAACATGAAAAGGATATTGTGAAAAATATTTTTTCTTAACCATCAAAAAAGTTAGATTTTGACTTGCATTGACAAACCTTTTCAATTGCCCTGCATTCACTAAAGACAATTCTAGCTTCTTCCAATGTGCTCTCACAATAAACTCCTTGCCATAGCTTTTCTGTCATATAAATATGGACTACCCAACACCACACCTATAATGTCAAGCGGTACTAAATTTAGTTCAACCATGTCAACATAATGAGCTGTTATGGTGAAGTGCAACATGCACTTTCTTGAGACTTGTAAATTAACATCCTTGGAAATCCATCCAAGTGGATATGGCTTTGGATGTGGAATGGTCTCAAGTTTCAGCTTCTTGACTAAGTCTTCTGAGATGTGATTTTCTTGTGACCCACTGTCAAATAGTGTGTCTATCTTTGTGTTTTTTGAGATTATCCTCACATGAAACAGCTCTATCCTCCTCCCTTCATTTGAAGCTTCTATGTGATAGTTTAAAGTGCTAGAACTGGGATTTTTTTCCTTTAAAACTTCTTTCCCCTTTATGTTCTCTAGTACCATGGCTATGATTTTAGTTTCATCACCTGATTTAGACCCTAAGTCTTGTTCAACAGTTTCAACTGTTTTTCCTTTTTCTTTGGCCTTACCTTTGGTTTTAAATTTTTCTGGTTTCAGCTCCGGATGAAGTTTCCAAAAATGGTCTTCATCGTGGCTTGTTTTGGAACATTTTTTACAAAAGAATTTTCCTTTTTCTTCCCTAGAGTTTGCATTTCTTTTCCTCCCCTTGCCTTTAAATTCACTATCCATATTCCCATCAAAATATTGTTTCCATCTAGCCTCTAAATGTGTAGCTTGTACACAAACTTCGTCTAGACTAGTAGGATTGACCATAAGGATAATATGTATAAGATAGCTGTGTAAACCACCTATATATTTCAGAAAAGTATCTTGACTATGAAAATCAATTCCAAGTAATAAATCCCTTCGTCTAAACTCTTGAGTGTAATCTTGAACACTTTGTCCCTTAATTTGTCTAAAACTTTGCCAATTCATGATAGCCTTTTATAAATGAGCTAATAGATAAAATTGTTTCTTAATTGTGGAAATAAATTCAGCCCATGATAAAGTGATCTTACCATGTTTTTTAATTTCATCTTTGGTCTTGGCTTCCCACCAAACCAATGTTGCTCCTTCCATTCTCAAAGAGCCTAACTGAATCTTGGTGTAGTCTTCATGAAGGTTTTGTATCCTTAAGTAAACTTCCAACTGTCTTATCCAATTGCCAAGTTTCTCTGCATTTAACTCGCCATTAAACATAGGCAACTCAAATTTAACATCAATCTTTAAAAATGGACTTTTACCAGAGGTTTTAGACTTGTGAGATTGATTCACCGAAGTTGAGGATGATGATGTAGAGAAAGAGGATGAAGATGGGGATGGTGGATCACCATTTCCTCCGTGTCCTTTCTTTGACTTGTCATCACTTTTATTTCCTCCTGAAGAACACTCTTCTTCTTTCTGGTGTCTAGACTCTTCTTCAACAAGCCTATCATTCCTTTCTTGGTAGAGTATCCTTACCATCTCTGTCATGTCTAGGAAAGATTTTCAGAATACCTGTTCTTCTTCTTTGGGATCAATGTCTTCAAGAGCTTCTCCTTCTCTTGAAGAAATGCTTGAGGCTTTTTTAGTAACACTTGGAGGTGGCTCTCTGGCCCTTCTTGGTTGTGGATTACTTTGTGCACTAACCAAGTGTGCTTCACCTCTCTTGAGTTTAAGCCTAGTAAGCATCAAACCTTGCAAACAATCAACTATATTTTTGAAAAAAACAAATGCTGAGTAAAAATATAGCTCCTAAGGCTCAAATCCTAAGCTTTGATACCGTTCGATCTGAAAATGGAAGTATTTGTAATGCTATGAAAATTATCCATTTCCATTTAATTAAGTGTGCAAAGTATTCTCCATGTCTTGCAATTTAAACAGAGTGTTTTTGGTAACTGTTTCTGAGTTTATGTGTGAGGGAATGTTAATTAAAATTACTGTTTAACATCTTAAATCAGAAATATGTAGCAGATAAACTTCACCATAACATAACATAGCAACATGATGAGGCAGTTCATCCCTCCCAGGCTACATTTGTTGGGTCCAAGGCTCCCAATGGGCATGTCCTTGCTCTATTAAGTTTCTCAAAATGGTTATAAAGTGAGAAATATTTCTAGACTGGAAAAAATAGCTGTGAAATTGAATTTAGAAGATAGAAATAAGCTAAAAATGGCTTTTGTTTCACCTCAAACAGTGAAGTATAGCCCAATACAGCTCCATTGCCCTGATAGCCCTGGTGGCTCTTCAAGCTTCCCTGAAGAAAAAGTGGCTGAAGGAAACCTCTGTTCACTCTGCAACATGTCCCAAACTCTCCAGAATGCTCACAATAGCCAAAATTGACTAAAATTTCATCCAAATTGGTTCAAAATTGAGGGAGATATGGCCAAAACCAATTTTGCCCAATATTCCCTAAACAAACTCCACCAAATGTGGAGAAACTACAGATAGATCCGCTAGTTTAGAAATTCCACTGAATTTAGAGGTCCGCCAGCAGAAATTCCGGACAAACTGCAGTTAAGTTAAATGCTAGCATAGTGGCATGTGAACACGTCCCGTATTGACCGCCGAATAAATTGTTTAACAATCTGCACCGTAGAGAAGTGGAACCTGAAGGGCAACGTTCCGTTAACCGTCACATGTTTTAAAACGTTTACAACCCCGCATGTGACAAAAACCTTCAGAATATTGGTGGAGACTACAGGAGTTAGTTGGCATCGGATTTTTTTTTTTTTTTTTTCTAATTTATTCTAATTCTATTAGATCATAAGAAACAAGAAGTTACAAGTCGCATCCTGTGGAAAGAATGGATTTAATCCATAGGGAAAGTACCAAAGAGTTCTTTCAAGTACTGGACTACCCCTAAAGGGGAAACCAGTCCTTATAAGTTCAAAAAATATTGCTGCCCATGGCGGGAAACCAGCAAAAACAGATAGCAGAGATGTAAAAAAAAACCTAAGATAAACATTATTGCACAGGCTAATGCCGCAAAGAGTTAAATAGATAAAAGTAAGGGAGACTTGCATGCTTGTCACTGGAGGTTGGAGGCTCTTCGAGGATCTTGCACACATAGCCCACGTCCATCATGCATGTGTCCAACACGTGTTCATGTTGCGGAGGGCGTGGCGAGGCGGGGTCGCTCAGGGTCGCCGCATCATCAGTAGTCGGAGGAGCTACATGGTGCTGAGGGCAGTCACCAATGTTCAACGCCAAGCTGCCGCCCACTTCTAGCTTCAGGCTGCCTTCATTTTTGTCTTTAGAATCACTTAAACCATTGATACCACTGGTAGAACTGCGAACTAGAAGAGATTTCAGCTTGTGAGGGGTGAAGGCGGGCACAGGGGAGATGGTGGATTTGCGAGCTCATTTTTTGCTGCGAAGGGGAGAGGGAGGCGGAGCTGAAGCAGGGAGCTTCTTAGAAGGCTGGGGATTTTAAAAATCATTCCAATCAATGGAGAAGTTTAAGTCACGATAGAGGTAGGGCGAGATGGGAGGGTAGGGAGGGCGAGAAGGCAAGCCACACCCACGAGCTCTTCAACATCGCTGCCTGTGTTGCCGCGACATAACAGTCCAAGGGGGTGAGTCTTCATACCAGAGGGAGGTAGGAATAGGTTTCCGAGAGGGGAGAAGACTAGAGGGAGCCTTCATCCTAGAAGAACTAGGGCACTGCTCCAGAGCTGGAGAAGCAGAGACGGAGAGCTGAAGGAAGAACGAGCAAGCAGAGTCGAATGCGCAATGGAGAGCCAGGGTGGTGGGTTTAAAGCCCATGATGAGCAGCATTAAAAAGACACAGACCTGGTACGTTGATGGTAGGGTGGTTGAGGGTCGAGTAATGACACCCTCATGCCAAGCTTTAAGATGGTGCCCCTTCCAAGGATGGAGCATGTGGAGCAACCATGTATCCATCCTCACGGCGACCGTGGCCCTTCTTCCCCTTACATGCCACCTGCATCCGGGACTGGCATTGGATTTTTCGCTAACCGTCTGGGTTGGCGTTTTGTCATTTGATGTGGATTAATACATGACTTTAATCCTACACCATGTATGTTTGCCACCATATCAAATTTAATATGCCCACCTTTACATTAAGTTTTTTTTTTTTTAACTTAGGATTTGAGTTAAGCCTCAACGTTGAGATTTAAAAAGTTTTAAATTTTGGGCTTTCTTTTAATAAATGATTAATATTTAAATTTCATTTTAATTATAATAAAATAATTTAATGTATATATAATATATTACATATTATAATATATAATATGTTTTTTCAAAACATATAATATATATAAATATATATATAAAATTAAATCATAAAATAAAATACAATTCTACCATATTTTTGTTTATACAAAATTCACTTGCACCCAAAACTGAGAATTTGAACCTAGGAGGTCACTGAACATTTTTCACCTTCACACCTCGGCACCAACGAGTCTGGTCGCAACACTTGGCACAGTGTCATTGGGCGGAAATGGAGAATTTTGAAGTTTACCTTGGCATTCAAAGCTTCATAAATTAAGCATATGACCTCGGTTTTGAGAACCGTTCACGACGCCAGAATTGCAATGACGAGACATTTCCGATCGTTCTAAATGAAACCATGTTTTCATACTTACATTTTTGAGCAATTTTCATAACTTGGACATGATCACCTGATCACCAGAAGGGAAAAGAAGGAGACACACAACAAGAAAGCAATCATGAAGCAAATGTGACAGGTGATGTGTTACAATATGCTTTGACTATTTCTTTCAGAAATGTTACTGATTCCCAGGTGGTAGATTCAGGGGCCTCATTCCATGCCATACCTGATAAGAAATATTTTCATGACTATGTTCAAGGAGATTTTGGAAAAGTTCGTTTGGGTGATGATAAACCCTGTAATATTGTTGGAATTGGTAAAGTTCTTGTAAACAACAGAATGGAAACCAATGGCTATTAAAGGAGGTAAGGCATGTTTCAAATTTGAAGAAAAATCTGATTTCAACAGAGTAGTTAGGCGGTGAAGGTTGTGTGACAAATTTCACAGATAAAACTTGGAAGGTCACCAAAGGAGCCCTGGTAATAGTAAAAGGTGAAAAGGTAGGTACATTGTATTTATGCAATGGTATTTCTAACTCTGTTAATGCTTTAACTTCCAAAGGAGTAGATGCAACATTATGGCATCATAGGCTCGGACACATGAGTGAGAAGGGGATGAAGATTCTTCACTCAAGAAATTTGTTGTCGGGTTTGAAGAATGTTGATTTGGATTTCTGTGAGAATTGCATTTATGGAAAACAGAAGAGAGTCAGATTTCTCAGAGTTGGGAAAGAAAAGAAGAGCGAAAAATTGGAGCTTGTGCATACAGATGTATGGGGACCTGCTCAAGTATCATCTCTCGGTGGCTCTTGTTATTATGTTACTTTTATTGATGATGCAACTAGAAAAACATGGATTTATTGTATTCAGAATAAATCTGATGTATTTGATACTTTCAAGAAATGGAAAGCTTTGGTTGAGATTGAGACAGGAAATAAGTTGAAGTGTCTTAGATCAGACAATGGAGGTGAATATTGCAGCAAAGAGTTTGATAGGTACTGTTCAGAGCATGGAATTCGTAGAGAGAAGACAGTTCCAAGAACACCACAAGAAAATGGTGTGTCGGAAAGGATGAACAGAACAATCATGGAGCGTGCAAGGTGCATGAGATTGCATGCAGGATTGCCTTTACAATTTTGGGCATATGTTGTAGATACTGTTGTTTATCTAATAAAAAGAGGGCCTTCAAGTTCCTTGGATGGTGGTATTCTAGAGGAAGCATGGACAGGAAAAAAGGTAAGCTACTCTTTTTTAAAGCCTTTTGGTTGTGAGGCCTTTGTCCATATTAATAAAGAAAATAGAACAAAGCTTGAGGAAAAATCAAAGAAATGTACCTTTACTGGATATGGTGTTAATGATTTTGGTTACCGCTTATATTATTATGAAATCACAAAATCATTAGGAGTGGAGATGTAATATTCAATGAAAAGGTATTGTATAAGAATCAATTGCAAGAAAAGAAACAAGAAAAAGAAAACAAGGAATACACAATTCTTGTTGAGATCGCTAAAAAAGTAAAGGTGCCTAAAAATAATAATAATCAACAACCACAACAACAACAACCACCACAATAGCAACAAGCACCTCAAACACCTGAAAGTGGTGTTAGAAGATCTACTAGGATAACTAGACCCCTTGAATGATACTCTCCTTCATTATATTATTTATTGTTGACTGATTTTGGTGAACCCAAATGTTATGAAGAAGCAATGCAGGTTGAAAGTAGGAAGAAGTGGGAGCTAGCCATGGAAGAAGAGATGGACTCCTTAATGGATAACCAGACTTGGGACTTAGTCAGGTTGCTTGCAGGTAAAACTACATTGCAAAATAAATGGGTTTAAAGGCCGAAGGAAGAAGATGGAGGAAAACAAAGGTACAAAGCTAGACTTGTGGTGAAGGGGTTTGCACAAAAGAAAGGTATTGATTTTAATGAAATATTTTCTCCTGTTGTTAAGATGACTTCAATCAGAACTATTTTAAGTCTTGTAGCAGCGGAAGATTTACATCTTGAACAGTTAGATGTAAAGAAAACATTTCTCCATGGATATTTGGAGGAAGAGATCTATATGGAGAAACTAGAAGGATATGAGGTCAAAGGGAAAGAAAAATTAGTGTGCAGGTTAAAGAAGAGCTTGTATGGCTTAAAACAGGCTCCAAGGCATTGGTATCTAAAATTTGATAGGTTTATGTTTGAACAAGGTTATACTAGATGTCACTATGATCATTGTGTTTATCTAAAAAAGAAAAATGATGGCAACTATATTATATTGTTACTGTATGTAGATGACATGCTTGTTGTAGGTGTAACATGCAGGAAATAAATGTGCTCAAAATAAAACTGGAAAATTCATTTGCAATGAAGGATTTGGGAGTTGAAAAACAAATCCTTGGTATGAGAATAACTATAGATAGGAAAAATTGCAAATTAACACTATCTCAGAATGAGTACATACAAAAGGTGTTGAAAATATTTAATATGCAGAATGCAAAACCAATTAGTACACCTTTTGCTAGCCATTTCAAACTTAGTAAGGAGATGTGCCCCAAGACCCAAGAAGAAATGGACTATATGTCTAAAATTCCATATGCATCAGCAATTGGAAGTTTAATGTATGCAATGGTCTACACAAGGCCTGATATTGCACATGCATTGGGAGTTGTAAGTAGGTACATGAACAATCCAGGAAAAGAACATTGGATGGCAGTAAAATGGATTCTCAGAAATTTGAGAGGTACCACAAATCAAGCATTGTGCTTTGGTGGTTCAAACATTGCTCTACAGGGATATTTTGATGCAAATATGGTAGGTGACAGAGATAATAGGAGGAGCACTACAGGATATGTATTTAGTGTAGGTGGAACAACTGTCAATTGGTTTTAAAAAATCCAAAGTGTTGTTGCACTTTCAACAACAGAAGTAGAGTATGTTGCTACTACATAGGCTAGTAAAGAAATGATTTGGCTACAAAGGTTTATGGATGAATTGGGTAAGAAGCATGATATGGGCACATTATACAGTGATAGAAAAAGTGCCATTCTTCTTGCAAATAACTCAACATTTCATTCCAGGACTAAACACATAAAACTCAAGTACCATTTCATACGGTCAGTATTGGAAGATGGACAGTTGAAGCTGGAAAAGATACACACTAGCTAGAATCCTGCAGATATGCTAAAAAACGTTGTAACCAGGGAGAAAATGAGATTATGCTCAATTTCAATTGATCTTCAAGGATGACGATGAAGATGAGAAACAACCAGGTCCAAAGAGGAGTCATTTTCCAGCAAATGAAGCAGTGGTGGAGTTTCTACAAAACAGTCTCCAAGTGGGAGATTGTTGGGTGTGGAGCCTAATTATCTTGTTTGATTTGTATCATATCATTGGACCCATGTACCTTAATGGGGTGGCAACGTTGCCCATAATTAAACATTGCCTAGGGGGTCTAGGGAGGGGCAGTGCCCCCGAAGCTAAAAATAGATGTAAAATTTCCTTGTAAAAGCTTAGTAATTTCTAGTCAATTTGGGCCGTTCATTAGGCATATGATCTGATGGTAGAAGTTATGTTTAGTTTAGGGTTTTTTTCCCTAGAAGGAAACCCCTCACTTGTATGAGGGTATTGTATTGCGGCTATGTATTTTATGTGTTTTTCAGAGTGAGAAATAGATAGGGAGACTGTGAGAGAGAATAGAGGATATTATAGCAGATCTATTGTAGGTTGTGTCTCTTCATTTTGCTGGATAATAGAAAGGAAGGACTAGATGTTCGGGGGTAGACTAGCCCAAACTGGGTGAACCACGTATATCTATGTCTCGCTGGTTTTATGTGTTTTGTGTGCTTGTGTTTTCCGCATATTTTATGTGTTGCATTGCTCTATAATATATAATTTTCTAACAAGGCCAAGCTGATGAGGTGTTTATTTGGGAATCAAATTTGCCTAAATATGTTGTTCCCCATACTGACCAATGCCCAAAAGTTATCCGACTTTGCCAATCATGTTATTCTCCTTATCAAAGAGCCGTTGTGAATATTGAAAATGAAGTTTTGTTTACCATCACAGTTGAATCTATCAACCAGATGTTTCAGTTATAGCCTGAGCCTAATGAAGTTCCTTTATCCATTGAAGCACTCACAAAGTTTTACTTAGAGTTGGATTTTCCCAAGAGATTCCAAATTTTTCAAACTTTCATGCCATCTTATGTTGAAATTCCCAAGCTCAACCCTCCATACTCCTCTTCTAAATTCTCAAAAAGAACTAGACAAATTATTTCCATGCTGTCTTTTATCCTTAGCTATTTCACTGATGAACATGTTGATGTAGCAGTACTTGGTCTCTTATCGATTCCTGTACCTGATCAGCCTCCTGCAGTTATCTTTAACTTTGCCTAATATATTACTGACAACATCCACGAACAACTAGTAAAATTTCCCTTTGAAGATGTGTTTAGGTATTCTTCATTCCTTTTCCACATGTTCCTTTATTTTGAGTTAGAAAAGTTTCCTATAAGTCTTCAGAAGATGGATGTGGAGGGAAATCCAAAATCTATTATATTCTGGACTTCCTTGATAAGAAAGGAGTCAAATTAGTTTACCTATTCATAATTCATGGATCCTTTTATCCATCCATTGGTTAATTTGCTAAATAACAATGTGCAACCCAGGATTAGAAATGAAATCAAGAAAGTTTTGCAACTATCTGAGAAAAGCAAGACAAGTGATTGGTATTTATGCAAAAATCACACTGAAATCCAAGTCTATGGGTCAAGCCTTATTCCTTACAAATTTCCAAAATACCTTCCCATGAGGTTATTTACTCTGGAGTATATAAGACATATTTTAAAATTCAGATGCTGTAAATTTCTTGATTGCAAAGAAGAAGACACAATTTAAACCGAAGAACCAGGTTGGTCCATTCATATGTAATAAAAAAGAAGCAGGTCCAGAGGCAGAAAAACAGATGCAGGAATACACATTCAGTTATAGTTTTCTTTGGTATTATGATCCCCTTGGTATAATCAGGAAAATGAGAGTCAAGTGCAAATTGAATCCATACATACATGAGAAGAAACCTAATATTGAGAAATTCTCAAACCAATCTGAATGGTTATAGAATGCACTGGTAGAGCATGAGAAGCAAAGTGATACTAGTCACACTTTGCAGACTCTAGCCCAGGAAGACAGAAGTATGAAAAGAAACAAGGAAGAAGGGTCTTACACATCTGAGACTACTACAGAGACAAAATTCAAACTCAGATACAACAAAAATCCTAAGATTAATCTTGTTAGCAAAGAAAAGGAGACAATAGAAGTTCTTAACATAGAAGTTGTAGAAAAAGACACTGTGCCTCCTACAAAAGTTGAAAATGACGTATAGAAGTCTCTTCATCAAGGAAAGCATAAGAAACAGATATGGACATCAAGGAAAGATACAAGGAGATTAAAGTTGAAAATGAATAAATAAAAAAAGAAATTTATTCACAGTACTTAAAGAAGACTCCTAGCATTCAAAATAGGCTGCTTTTACCCTTTGATTGCAAGAACAAAAATATGCTGATGACAATTTTGCAGGCCATAGTTTCAACTCCCAAATCATCTTTGATTATAAAAATATTGAATTTGAAGTTCCAGTAGAGGATATCCATCCTCTAGATCAAATAGAATTTCACAAGCAGGTAGGAGAGATGATTTAATCCACCATGACCACCAAGTCCATGAGTGCACAAAAGCTTCGAAACAATTTGATAAATGTAAGAGATCAACTGAAACTGGAAAATGCATCATCATATGCAAAAGATACCATAATCAAATCTTTAGAAGAAATAGTGATTGAGGTAGGTTATGATCCTCAGAATATAAAAGCTGCAAAGGAATTAATTAAAAAGAAAAATGTTGATATTGTTGCACTTAAGAAACAATTGAAACTACCTCCCACCGAGCATCCTCAAGCTACGAAGATTTTACGGGATTCTAATAAAAGAGATGAGATGATGAGTCTCATTTTACATCTCACAGCCTAGATTAAATAAATTGAACTTGAGATGGACAAATTGGTCCGAGAAAAATAAGCCAACAAAGCATAGGAAGTTCCTACCACTGTGATTCCTATAGTTACAACAGCAGCACCCTCTACTTTGGTAGAAACATTGGCTCCTAATGTTCCAATGGCTACAGCAGTTCCAGTGACTTCATCAACAACCTCAGCCACTGAATCTTCAGCAACAACAATACAATAATAAAATGAGGCAAGTAAATTGGTAAAGGAAATACAATACATGTCTATCCAAACAAATGAAATAAATAGGTTAAAGGAACATATTAAAAATCTTGAAGATGCTAAAAAACTTGCACAAATAAATGCCAAGAATGAAGAACAAAAGGAAAATAGGTTGAATGAATAACTCAAGAAGTTGGAAAAAGAATTAATTTTGAAATAACCTAGGCACCTGTTAAGTAGTAATTATGGTCCAATATCATTGAAGCAAATAATGCTACTTGGCCATCTATATAGGTAATATATGAACAGAAAGATTTGTTGAAAGCAGCAAAATAAACAATACCGAAAACCAAAGAGGAGCTAGGTAAAAAACCTGAAGTGGCCTTAGAAATTATTAAATTCCTCAATTCCAAAAATAAACAAGAACTAGATGAAATTAGAATTACATATAGAATAAATACCATCCTTGAATTAAGGAAGTTAATATCCAAAAAGAACTTGATGAACCAATTAGAGGAAAAGTGCCAAATCGTGGAAATGGCAATCACAAGATTTGTGATCAAATTTGATATTTTAAGGCAAAAAGGCCTTCCCAATCCTTTGGTAATCAATGACAGATTAATCAAGCAGGAGGATTAAGACAAAAATATGAGAGAATTTGCTAAATAATAGGTAAATAAATCATCTTTGCAAGGAATCCCAACAGGGAAAATATTGTATAAGAATTTTGAAAATTTATTTTACTTGCAGTATGAAGTAAAACACCTATTTGTGAATAAACCCACATTTTCAAAATACGCTGAAGCTGATGAAAACTTCAGAGTGCTGATGAAGATAAAATTTCTAGAATCTGAGTTCTGGGAGAAGTTAATTGATCTACTGTAAGATCAAATTACAATGAAAACAGAGTAGGAAAGGTAAAAAATAGATTTTGTTGTTTTTTACATCAGCAGTAACAGTTTTCTATAGTTAAAGTGTATCAGGCTAAAGTGTATCAGATGAAAGGATGAAGATAAAAATAGATTGAAGATGAAACTTCTAGCGTGAAGGACATCTCAGTTGTCCAGTTGCTGCCAAAATCAAAACAGCTTGCTATTTTATTTCAATATATAGGACAACTAGTAATTATTTAGGTAGTTGTCACTATCTTCTTGCATGAAGATATTTATTTTCCAAGAAAAATTCCTAAGTTTATTCTAGGATATTTTGTACTATTTTTTGTATAAATACTTCATCATTTGAAGTATTGAGCGTGATTAATTTCTGAACATTTCTATAGTTATAATTTTCTGAACCTAAGGGTTTTTGTATCAATTTCAAGTCAGCAGAGTGGATCACAGGAAATAAAGCATCATATTACAAGATTCATGTGTTGGGCCACCATAGTGAAGTATTTCATTTTTTATCTTGTCAATTTTCTTATGTTTTCCATCTATTCTTAAATGTGATCTAAATCTAAATAATAAATCAGGAATTGTATTTCAGAATATGTTAAAAACACTCTATTTTGACTGATTATTATTTATATGTTTTCTACTGATATCCATATTAGGGAACCCTTAATTTCTCCCTGATTTTGATTGACCCCTACCTTTTCACTTCTAATTTGGATTTAAGAACCCTTAATTACTCTTTTATCCTGATAAAAACCATTCCACCATCAGCCTTAAAGATCTGAAGTAACTCTGCTATCTTTCCCTATAAACATTTACCTTTAGACCTTGATCCTCATATGACTGCTTGAAAAATTGACTCCATTTTCCCAATAGGATATAGATCTATAGCTATCCATCTAAGTAAGTGATTTCAACACCAAATCAAATCTAAAACCCAAAACCAATTTTCCCTATATAACTAGCCGAAAATCAAATATAATCAACAAAGTTAAATCATATAGAGAGAGCTCTCTCTAAGCATTAGGAAGGTTAGATCTTAAATATTAAACTAGGTTTGTGGTTACCTCTGATATTATTTAAACTACAAATATCACAAATTTAAGAATTATTAGAGTGATAACATACTGGCGACCATATTGGGGACTAACCAATCTTGAGTGTTTTAAATAGATATTAAGGAAATATTTTCATTTATCTTTTCACCTTAAGATTGTTTTAGATAAGTTGTGAGTATATTTTCATAAAAATTGTAATTCTGGCTTCCAGAAGAGTCTACTATACCAGGTCAAATCCATATTCACAACCTACTGTCATAATAGATAATCCTGATAGAATTGGAAAGAAAAATAAAAGAGTAGAGGATTTAGGTAATAAGATTCCATTAGTCAAAGAAAATTCCCTTCCAAACCAATTATCAAGTTTACAAGACATTGAATTTGATTTAAATTTTGAACAATCTTTTTTTAGAACTAAATCAGAAAGTGACTTACATAAACTGTAATAGATCCTAATTTTATTTCATTCATTGAAACTAAGAAGGAAAATGTTTCAGTAGATTTTGAACAAAATATTTTTGAAGTTTATGATAAGCTTGATCCCATAACTGCAACTTTGATTAAAGAAATTGATGAAGCTTATTTACAACATTTAGTTGAATTGAGTGCTTTATCAGCCTATACCCCTAAGCCTTCTACCAGCCACTTAGATACTAGCCTTTTAGAATCTGTAGGTTCATCCCTATTCACTACCACCTCATCCATTATTTCCACCACACTTCATTCCACAGATTCATTCTTTCCTAAGCAACCATTTCAACCTAGAATATTATTTCCATCTTCCACCACCTCAAGTTCATCACCTAGTATTTCTGTTGCATTTTTGATTACATCATTCTCATTTCCAAGCACCTCTTGTAACATCCCAACTTCATCTTCTGGTATCTCAACCACATTTTCTAGTAAATATTCATATATTCCAATCTCATCTGCAAGTTATTTAACTACCTCAGCAAGTACTTCTAGTTCTTCACCAAGTACTTCAAACTTACCTCCTAGCCAATCTAGAATCCAAGCCATGGCTGCTAGATATGCTCCCTTGGTCCTACCAACAGTTACATAACATGCCCCAGGATTATCAAAGCAAGATTCCTCAATTTGATGGAACCACTCATTACACTTCTCAACAACATGTTAATAATATGAAAGATTATTTTGAACTACATGAAATTGATGATGATGATGTCCAAATGAGACTTTTTTCTCAAACTTTAACTGGTGAGGTAAACAAGTGGTATAAAGGTTTGAATGCTGGTAGTATTGCTGATTTAGCAGGTTTTCATATAATGTTTCTTAATAGATGGGAAAAGAAGAAAAAAACACTACAAATCTTGTCTGAATTTGAAAGTATAAAAAGAGCACCAAATGAAACAATCCAAGGTTATTGTACTAGATATAAAAATATTTATAATGAAATTCCTACTAATCTTAAACCTCCTCCAGAATTTGTCCTTATCAAATTCCCTGATGGATTTGATACATATATAGCCTATCAACTAAGAGAGAGAAATCCATAAACATTAGAGCAGATGCAAAGTAATGTTGTTAGTGTAGAGGCAAATTTGTTAGCAAAGAAAGCTAGATTAAGAAATGAAAGAAGAGTCACAATAAAAGAGGAAACATCTACTTCAGATTTGAAAATAGATCAATTAGCAAAAACACTAGAGAGAATGATGAATAGGTTAGATAATATGGAAAGGAAGCCACAATGGGATAACCAACAACAAGGACCTCAAATTAGAAATCCCAATTTCAGGAAAAACACCAATACTAGAAAATCTAGAGAATCAGCACCTGACCAAACAATAAGACCACCTTTCCAAGAGAACTATGCTAAAATTTCTCATCAAAATGAAGATGATGAAGAAACCATTAATCTAATGGGAATTAATGAGGATAACACCATTTTTCTTACACAAGAATAATAGGAGTTATATGAATTACAACAACTACAATTAGATTTTGGTGAGTCTTTTGATTACAAGCAAGGTTATGAGTTTGCAATCAATGAAGTTCATAAGAAATATAACCTTAGGAGAAAGAAAAATGTAGAGCCTTATATTAAGAAATCTGCCCAAACACAAAAAAATAAAACAATAGAGGCTCCTACCACTAAAGTTCTGCAGATTATCCCTAGGGAAACCAAGAAAAACTCTAGTTCAACTCAGAAAATTTAAAGTCCCAAAATTTCACCTAGTCCTAAAATTGTTGACATCACAGATGATGTTGTCCAAACATAAACAGATTCTCAAAAATCTGCTACTGCCAAGACAATAATTTATGCTAAAACAACAATTTTAGACTCAAAAACACCTACTGCTGATCCAAAATCAGCTGATCCTAAAGCAACCACTACTAAAACAGCTGCTGAAAATACAAAATTTGCAAAGACTTCCATTGCATCTCAAAATTTCCTTGAAAAGAAAACTAAAAGCAGTAAGACAGTGGATATAAAAACAGAGAATGAGAAACCAACTGTAGAGAAAGAAGAAAAACCTACCCAAACTACAGTTACAAAAGAAGAAATAATTCAGCAAGGAAAATCACAGGCACCATTTAATATCCAAGCTGAAATTTCCAAATTGAAGGTACTAATTACTTTGACAGAGTTGGTAAAACATGACCTATTCAAAACACATATTACTAAGACTTTAAATATGAATGATGGAGAAGATTTAGTAGATTTGAGTGATGATCAACCAGAACTAATATTTGGTCCTGATGTTAATGGGAAACACCATGATGGAGCAATTATACATTTCTACATTAGCTTAATTGTTCATGATCAGATTTTAAATAATGCAATGCTAGATTCAAGAGCTTCACATAATTTGATGCCAAAAGAAATAATGGAAACCTTGAATCTAGACATCACTAGACCTTATAAATATCTCTTCTCATTTGACTGTAGTAAAGTGAAATGTTTAGGTTTGATAAAATATTTATGTGTTACTTTAGTTCAATACCCTGGAAAAATAATAGTTATGGATATTGTAGTAGTTGATATCCCGCCTAAATATGGAATGTTGTTATCTTGGTCATGGGGAGCTAAACTGCAGGGATCTCGACAACTTGATATGTCTTATGCAACAATATCATTTTTTGGCCAACCCAAGAAACTTTATAGAGAAACATTAATGAAGTACATGGTTAGTAATTTAGAAAGACTTAGAAACTATCCTATTTACACTACACCTACTAATATGGACTCATTCATTTTATGTAACTCTGAAACTAGCATTGAAAACAATACTGAACTAAAATAGAAAAAGAAAGCACCATATAGTAACAACATTTTTCATGAATCGTTGTGGCACCTAGATTTTGATGGATCAATTAACAAATTAGGAGCAGGAGCAGGAGTTTGGATACATAATATGGAAAACAATAATGTAGAAGGTCATGCTTTTAGATTAAATTTCAAATGTACAAATGACATGGTTGAATATGAAGCTCTTATTTTAGGACAACAGATTGTTAGAAATTTAGGAGCCAAAAGAATGTCAATCATGGGAGACTCTGAGTTAATTGTGAAATAGATAACATGAGAATATTCTGTATATAATCCAAGTTTAAGCCGATATAGAGATATTGTTTTAGATCTGATTCAGGAACTGCTTGAATGTGACTTTGCTGCAATCCCTAGAAAATAGAACATACAGACACATAGCTTAGCAACTTCTGCTAGTACCTGGAATTTTCCATTTCAACCAAATCATAGATATACAACAGAAGTTAAACACAGGCCTACAATAACAGATAATCTTAAATATTGGGAAATATTTTCACAGGATGAACATATTTATCATTTCATGAACAATGAAGGAGAATTTCATGGTTGCAATATAGACACAGATTGTACAATAGATCAGAATATAGATAGTGAGATTGATTTAAACAATATAAATGTAAATAAGTTAGATTTTTCTCAACCCACTAAATTTACTCAAATAGAAATAGATAATTTAGAGAAAGTAGAGATTGAAGAGTTAGAAGATGATGATTCCAAAATTTTAAACCTCAAGGAAAATTTTTTACCTAAGGGATTAGCCCCTTTAGAAGATATTTTTGACTCTAATGATGTTGCAAGGAAACCTAAGATGGAGCCATTAAGATCTGATATTGAAGAGTGCAATATAGGAGCATAATTAAAGCCTAAAATGATTAAACTTTAAAAAGCCTTACCTCATGAAGAAAAAGTAAAATGCATAGCTCTGTTTAAGGAATTTTAGGATGTAAGTGCATGGAGTTATGAGGATTTAAAATCCAATGACACTAGTATAATACAACACAAAATACCCATAAAAGAAGATCGAAAACCTTTCAAACAGAATATTATAAGGATCAACCCAGTTTTGATTCCTTTAATTGAGAAAGAGGTCAAAAGAATGTATGAAGCCCAAATAATTGCACTAATCAGATATTTTGATTGGGTTTCAAATCTAGATCCCACTAGCAATTTATTTAAATAAAGTGTCCTTAAAAGACAACTACCCTTTCCCCATATGGATCACATTTTACAGAGGGTGGTTGGTTCTTCTAATATTTAATTACTAGATGGATTCTCTAGATATAACCAGATTTTAGTCCAACCAGAAGAGCAACCTAAAATTGCTTTTACTACTCCTTGGGGCACTTTCATGTATGTGAAAATTCCTTTTGGATTAATGAATGTAGGAGCCACTTTTCAAAGAGCTATGGATATATCTTTTGCTAAAGAGATTCATGAATTCCTTGTGATTTATTTAGATGATATCACTGTATTTTCAAATATTGACAATGGACATCTAGATCATCTCAGACAAGTCTTTCTCAAATGCAGGAAATCTGGAATCTCTCTAAATCCTAAAAAGACTTTATTTGGACTGGAAGAAGGTAAATTATTGGGACATATCATATATAAATATGGAATTAGGATAGACCCATCTAGAATAGAGGCCATTCTAAACATTAGTCCTCCTAGGAATATTAAATAATTGCAAGCTTTATTAGGTAAAATTAACTTACTCATAAGATTCATCTCAAATCTAGTAGAAATAATTAGCGAACTTAACAATATGCTGAAAAAATATTCAGTACTTAAATGGATTATGAAGGCCAAGAAATCATTTGAAACAATTAAACAAGCCTTGACAAAAACACCAGTCCTTATAAGTCCTGATTTCAAAAAAGATTTCAATATTTTTTCCTTTGCTTCAGAGCATACTATTGCTGCAGTTTTATTGTAGAAAAATGATTAGGGCTATGAGTAGCCCATTTATTTTTTTAGCAAGTCACTTAGAGATGTTACTTTAAAGTATAATATAATGGAAAAGCAAGCACTAGCTTTAGTGAAAGCTATCAAAGACTTTAGAGTATACATCCTTTATTCACATATCATTGCTTATGTTCCAAAAGTAGTTGTAAAGGACATTCTAACACAAAATGGGCCTGATGGTAAAATAGGCAAGTGCATTGCCACCATTTTGGAATATGACATAGAAATCAAACCCACCAAACTCATAAAAGGTCAAGGTTTAGCCAAACTCATGGATGAATCAAATTTTCATGCTTTAGATATTAATTTTATCTCCCAAATAGATGATCAGGAAGAGATGGCTACTCCAGAGATCAGTGAAGCCTTTTCAGACTCACCATGGTATGCAGATATTATATTTATATTACAAAATTTACAAGCTCCTCCTGGATTATCATGAACTAAAACTAGATTTTTAAAGTTAAAGGCAATAAGATTTCGTATCATAGAAAATGCACTGCTTTGGAAAGATCATGGTGGAATTTTATTGAATTGTTTGCTTAAAGAAGAAGCTGATAAAGTTTTGGAATAATTTCATGCAGGTGACTGTGGGGGACATCTCTACTGGAAAACTACTACAGATAAAATCTTGAGAGTTGGTTTTTACTAGCTTACCTTGTTTACAAATTTGAAAAGGTATGTGACCTCCTGTCACAAGTGCCAAATATTTGAAGGAAAGAAAAAGCTTCTACCTTTGCCCTTAAAACCCATCTCAATAGAAATTCCTTTTTAGCAATGGGGTCTTGACTTCATTGGTGAAATTCACTCTCCGTCCTCAGCCCATCACAAGTGGATTTTGACAACCACAGACTATTTAACTAAGTGGATAGAAGCCATAACTTCTAGGAAATCCAATGACACTGTCATAATCTCATTTTTAGAAAAAAAACATACTCTGAAGATTTGGATGCCCCCAAAAGATTATCACTAAGAATGCAACAACATTTAAGTCCAAAAAGATGATTGACTTCTGTCATAAATACCAAATTACCCTAGCCATTCTACTGCTTATTATCCTCAAGGTAATGGCCTTACTGAGTCCTCCAGTAAAAGCCTTTTGAACATCATCAAGAAACTACTAGAAGAAAATAAGAAAACTTGGAACAAAATGTTAGTGAATGCCTTATAGGAAGATATAATTACAACTAAGAAATCTATTGGTACATCCCCTTACCAACTTGTTTATGGGATGGATGTTGTCTTTCCATCTTCTTTAGGATTACCATTAATAAATATAATTCAAGAGCTGCAAGTTGAAACTAATGATATTCAAAGAAGAATTAACCAAACCATACACTTGCAACAAACCAGAGAAGATATCTATCTTAAGTCTCAAGTTGTTCAAGAAAATATTAAAAAGATATTTGACAAGAAGACTAAGGAAGATGATTTCTATATAGGTGGAAAAGTTCCAAAGTGGGATTCAAGGAGAGAAGAGAAAGGTAAACATGGGAAATTTGATTTCTTTTGGAAAGGCCCTTATGTTATTTATGGTTATAGAGGTAACAATGCTTTCTTTTTGAAGGAGTTGGATGGATCAGATCTGCCAGGTGGAATTTTCAATGGTAGAATGCTGAAGCATTACTATTCCTTAGAATAAAAAATAGTTAACTTTGTTTACTTCCCTCATTGTACATAACATTGCAGATTTTAGATTGGATTGGATGTTTTTTTAATAAAGTTGAAGCCCAGAGAGAATGCCCTAAGCTTTGAAGGATAAAATATCATAAGTATGAATAATTGCAGAGCTCAGAAAGTAGTTCCAACGCCAGCACAGTCAAAATTCAAAGGCTACTAGTCTCAAAGTTCTTGACATTTCACCAGGAAATTCCATCCCCATATGGAGCCACTGTTAGGGTCCTATAATAATAGGATTCATAATTTTTGAATTTACTTTGATTAGTCCTGTAATATGTACATTCTTTTCTTTCTGCAATTTTTTTCCCATATTTGAAAAATAAAAAATAAAAAATATAAAGAGGGTAAAATTCCTAAAAGAAAAATCAAAGGACTTGAAAGAAAAAAGATAAAAAAGAATAGAAAAATGGACCCCAAACAAAAAAGAGATAAAATAAAACATGAAAGTGATGCCAATCCAAATGCCACTATTATTTACTTTTCTGCAAAATAAATATTGCGTGTCGCTTGTTACAATGCCACAATCCATGAAGGTTAAATAGCTTAATCTTAACCTCTCATGTTTTAAATTTCATGTTATTAGATAGAGAATAAAGATCTGGCCAAACAATTTAATCTTGGCATATCAGTAGTTAGGTAGATAATAATAAGGAGCTCAACATCTTAATCTGTGCCCTTGGAAGAAATAAGGACAGAACTAGTTAGTTTGGTGTTTTAAAAGAAAAATGAACAAGGGTTTGCAAGCTCAAATGCACCCAAGTAAACGAAGAAAAAATGTTAGGGTAGCACATGGGTAGGTAAAAGCAGTTATCACAAGGCATGCATAAAAAAAATTGGCCATTCATTCACTATCTTCCTTTAAAATCATCCCCTTGTAAAAAAATACTCCATCCCTCCATTTTTATTATTTCTCCTTCATTTTTTATTTTTTCCATTATCATTCAGTTTCACTTGCAAAAAATTCCCTTTTCCTAAGTGTAAAACCCATTATACTTAAGTAAAGTAAAAAAAAAAAATCCTTTTAACTAATTCCCCTTTTTACCCAAAAAAATACCAAAAAATATACTTATCTTAAGTATAAATAAAAAATTATTATGTTGGGACCCACAAGAAAGAAATACATCCCTATATGATGTTTTACACTAAGGCATAATGTATTTTTATCTCCCTCATCGCATTCATTATTAACACATTAACTTTATTTATTAAAACCTTTATTCATCTTTCACCCCGTATTATATTAATTCCTTTTATTATTAATTCCCACCCATATTTTTAATTTTAACCTATGGTTTATTTTCCCATGTGATATATATTCCCGCTTACCCCATAGGTTAAAACTATTATTCCATATCCCACTATATAAATAACCCCCGCTAATGCGAAAGTTACATTTATACGCATTTCATTTGTTAAAAACATTAACCCGCATATCGAATGTCATTCCAAACTATGTATTAAAACCTACGTTTTTAATACATTTTACACATCCCGCCGCATACATATCCCGGGCCCCATGTCATTCCACCCTATAACTTCATCGCGTGATCCTGACCATTCGATTGTCGTCCCCCAGATCTAACAGTAGAGATCCCACATCGCAGATTTCACTGTGCGATAGATAAACAAACCCTAACCTTGCGAAAAAAGTTGTTTTCAAGGTTTCTCTCACCTCCATGTGTTTGATTTCCATTTGATCACAATGATTGATATAATCCTATATACCACTTATGAACCATGCGAAAACCACCAAACGATTTTCCTTCCCTGCACCCAAACTGCTTACCTATTTGAAATGAAAAGCATTGAATGCACTCATTATTCACTGAAATTATTTATAAAATAGATTGAATGCATTCATTTGAACCTTTTGTTACCGTTTTCTACGCATAAAAGTATTCTAGACCGAGATTAGAATGCTGCGACTTCTATTTTTAGCCCAAAAACAAATAGAAATCATCGAATTCAACTACTACAATCACTGCAAGAGCCATCAGAGTGCATATAAAGATCAGAGAAAGCTTCTGAAAGATTTCCAACCCTAGAAACCCTTCTTCACAAAAAAATTCTGAATTTTACAGGTATTCTTCATAGAGAAAAATACTTATTCATCAATATGAAAGAATTATATTGCTAAGAGAATCATTTAGGAGTCTGTATACCTCAAGAATACCCCGTTGCAGCATAAATCCTTCAATTATACAAACCCTGAGAATTTTCCACAGTTTCTGAAGCCTTGACCTATTCTAGAACAAACTTTGATTGAATTTGGCCATCTTCAGACCTAAGAAATCCATCTGAGACCTTCAAAAACTTTCCTAAAGTACTCAAGAACCCTCCTGCATAAAATTTTATGTTTTAGAATTGTTTCATTACAAAAAATTGCACTGTAAACCCTTGATATCTTTTGTTGAGGCTATAAGGTCAGGAAAATTTCTCTTTTGATACAGACAATACAATTTGATTCAAATTGATCAGAGGTATCCATTTGTAGACAAAGATAAAACCCCTGTCATATCTAAAATCATTCTGTAAACTGTTTAAAACTTACAGAATTATTTTATAGGCCTAAATATTTGTTTTAAAGGTCAAAAGTATTGAAAAATTGATAAATAAAATCAATAAATGGCATCCAAAAACACTATTGTGATCAACCCTCTACAACCCCCTGTTATAGATGTAGAACATATCCCCGTGGCAGATGTAGACTTTAAAATCACTGATACTGTGACTGAGTTTAACCTTCTTGAGCTCCACTGTTGGAGCCAAGAGAAATCCTTAGACCAAGCTAATGAGGTGTTTATTTGGGAATAAAATTTGCCTAAATATGTTGTTCCCCATACTCACCAATGCCCAGAAGCTATCATACTTTTCCAATCATGTTATTCTCCTTATCATAGAGCCATTGTGAATATTGAAAATGAAGTTTTGTTTACCATCATAGCTGAATCTATCAACCAGATGTTTCAGTTACAACCTGAGCCTAATTAAGTTCCTTTATCTATTGAAGCACTCACAAAGTTTTAGAGTTGGATTTTCCCAATAGATTCCAAATTTTTCAAAATTTCATGCAATCCTATGTGGAAATTCCCAAGCTCAACCCTCCATACTCCTCTTCTAAATTCTCAGAAAGAACTAGACACATTATTTCCATGTTTTCTTTTATCCTTTTATATTTCACTAATGAACATGCTGATGTAGAAGTACTTGGTTTCTTATCCATTTTTGTACCTGTTCAGCCTCCTGCAGTTATCTTTAACTTTTCCCAATATATTGCTGACAACATCCATGAACAGCTAGTAAAATTTCCCTTTGAAGGTGTGTTTAGGTATTCTTCATTCCTTTTCCACATGTTCCTTTATTTTTAGCCACAAAAGTTTCCTATAAGTCTTTATAAGCTGGATGTGGAGGGAAATCCACAATATGTTATATTCTGGACTTCCTTGATAAGAAAGGAGTCAAATGAGTTTACCTATTCAGAGTTCATAGATTCTTTTATCCATCCATTAGTTAATTTGTTAAATAATAGTGTGAAATCCAGGATTAGCAATGAAATCAAGAAATTTTTGCAACTATATGAGAAAATTAGGACAAGTGATTGGTATTTATACAAAAATCACACTGAAATGAAAGTCTATGGGTAAAGCCTTATTCTTTAAAAATTGCCAAAATACCTTCCCATGAGGTTATTTTCTTTGGAGTATATAATATAGATTTTAAAATTCTGATGCTATAAATTTCTTGATTGCAAAGAAGAAGACACAATTTAAACTAAAGAACCAAGTTGGTCCATTCATATGTAATAATAGAGAAGCAGGTCCAGAGGCAGAAAAATAGTTGTAGGAATACAAATTTAGTCATAGTTTTCTTTAGTATTATGATCCCCTTGGTATAATCAGAAAAATGAGAGTCAAGTGCAAATTGAATCGATACATACATGAGAAGAAACCTAATATTGAGAAATTATCAAACCAATCTGAATGGTTATAGAATGCACTGGTAGAGCATGAGAAGCAAAGTAATACTAGTCACACTTTGCAGACTCAAGCCTAGGAAGGCAGAAGTATGAAAAGAAATAGGGAAGAAGGGTCTTACATAGCTGAGACTACTATAGAGACAAAATTCAAACTCAGATACAAAAAAAATCCTAAGATTAATCCTTCTAGCAAAGAAAAGGAGACATTAGAAGTTATTAACACAGAAATTGTAGAAAAAGACACTTTTCCTCCTACAGAAGTTGAAAATGAACAACAACCAACCACTTCTAAAACACACTTGATTCAAAAACAACATAGTATAGAAGTCTCTTCATCAAAGAAAGCATAAGAAAATGATATGGACATCAAGGAAAGATACAAGGAGATTAAAGCTAAAAATGAAGAAATAAATAAAGAAATTTATTCATAATACTTAAAGAAGACTCCTAGCATTCAGAACAGGCTGCTTTCAGCCTTTGATTGCAAGAAAAAAAAGGTGCTGATGACATTTCTGTAGCCCACAGTTTCAGCTCCCAAACCATCTTCTAATTATAAAAAGATTGACTTTGAAGTTCCAGTAGAGGATATTCATCCTCTAGATCAAATTGAATTTCACAAGCAGGCAGGAGAGATGATTTACTCCACCATGACCACCAAGGCCATGGGTGCACAGAAGCTTCAAAAAACTTTGATAAATGTAAGAGATGAGCTCAAACTGGAAAAGGCATCATCATATGCAAAAGATACCAGAATCAAATCTTTAGAATAACTAATGATTGAGGTAGGTTATGATCCTCAGAATATAAAAGCTTTAGAGGAATTAATTAAAAATAAAATGTTGATATTGTTGCACTTAAGAAACAATTTAAACTGCCTCCCACTGAGCATCCTCAATCTAAGGGGATTTTACAGGATTCTAATAAAAGAGATGAGATTATGAGTCTCATTTTACAGCTCACAGCCCAAGTTAAATAAATGGAACTTGAGATGGGAAAATTGGTCCAAGAAAAAGAAGCCAGCAAAGCATAGGAAGTTCCTGTCACTGTGATTCCTATAGTTACAACAATAATGCCCTCTACTTTGGCAAAAACACTGGCTCTTAATGTTCCAATGGCTACAATAGTTCTAGTGACTTCATAAACAACCTCAACCACTGAATCTTCAACAACAACAACACAACAATCAGATGAGGCAAGTAAATTGGTAAAGGAAATTCAATACATGTCTTTCCAAACAAATGAAATAAACAGGTTAAAGGAACAGATTAAAAATCTTGAAGATGCCAAAAAACTTGCACAAATAAATGCCAATAATGAAGAGCAAAAGGCAAATAGGCTGAATGAACAACTCAAGAAGTTGGAAAAAGAATTAAATTTGAAAGAACCTATGGCACATGTTAAGAAACAATTATGGTCCAATATAATTAAATTATTCAATGATACTTGGCCATCTATACAGGTAATCTATGAAAATAAATATTTATTGAAAGCAGCAAAAGAAGCAATACAGAAAACCAAAGAGGAGCTAGGAAAAAAACCTGAAGAGGCCTTAAAAATGGTTAAATTCCTCAAATCCAAAAATAAACAAGAACTTGATGAAATTGGAATTACAGATAGAATAGAGACCATCCTTGAAGTAAGGAAGATAATATCCAAAAATAACTTGATGAACCAATTAGAGGAAAATTTCCAAACAATGGAAATGGCAATCACAAGATTTATGATCAAATTTGATATTTTAAGGAAAAATGACCTTCCCAATCCTCTGGTAATCAATGAAAGATTAATGAAGCAGGGGGACTATGAAAAAAAGATGATTTAATTTTCTAAATAACAGGTAAATAAATCAACTTTGCAAGGAATCCCAACAGGGAAAGTATTGTATAAGAATTTTGAAAATCTATTTTACTTGCAGCATGAAGTAAAACACCTATTTGTGAAAAAACCAACATTTTCAAAATACACTGAAGCTTATGAAAACTTTAGAATTCTCATGAAGATAAAATTTCCAGAAGATGAGTTCTGGGAGAAGTTAACTTATCTACTGTAAGATCATATTACGATGAAAACAGAGTAGGAAAGGTAAAAATCAGAGTTTGTTGTTTTTTACATCAGCAGTAACATTTTTCTGCAATTAAAGTGTATTAGACTAAAGTGTATCAGATGAAAGGATGAAGATCAAAATATATTAAAGATGAAATTGCTAGCGTAAAGGACACCTCAGTTGTCCATCTGTTGTCAAAATCAAAACAACTTGCTATTTTATTTCAATAAATAGGACATCTAGCAATTAGTTAGGAAGTTGTCACTATCTTCTTGCATGAAGACATTTATTTTCCATGAAAAATTCCTAAGTTTATTCTAGGATATTTTGTACGAGTTTTTGTATAAATAATTCATCATTTGAAGTATTGAGTGTGATTAATTGCTGAACATTTCTGTAGTTATAATTTTCTGAACCTAAGGGTTTTTGTTTCAATTTCAAGTCAACACACTGGATCATACGAAATAAAGCATCAGATTAGAAGATTCATGTGTTGGGCCACTGCAGTGAAGTATTTCACTTGTTATATTGTCAATTTTCTTATGTTTTCCATTTATTCTTAAATGTGTTCTAAATCTAAATAATAAATCAGGAATTGTATTTTAGAACATGTTAGAAGCACTCTGTTTTGACTGATTATTATTTATATGTTTTCTACTGATATCCAGATTAGGGAACCCTTAATTGCTCCCTGATTTCGATTGACCCCTACCTTTTCACTCCTAATCCGGATTTAATAACCCTTAATTTCTCTTTTTTCCTGATAAAATCCATTCCACCATCAACCTTAAAGATCTGAAGTGACTATGCTATCTTGCCCTGTAAGCATTTACCTTTAGACTTTGATCCTGATTTGACTGCTTGACACATTGACTCCATTTTCCCAATTGGATACAGATGTATAACTATCCATCTAATTAAGTGATTTCACCACCAAATCAAATCCAAAACACAAAACCAATTTTCCCTATATAACTAGCCTAAAATCAAATATAATCAACAAAGTTAAATCATATATAGAGAGCCCTCTTTGAGCATTATGAAGGCTAGACCCTAAAGTTTAAAAGTAGGTTTGTGGTTACCTATGATATTATTTAAACTACAAATATCACAACTTTAAGAATTATTAGAGCGATAACATACACAACTCGGGTGGAAAAATATAGAATGTTGATGTGATGAACTGCAACATATAAGAGTGGATGGTGTCACTAGCTTAAAGTTGAAGGAGATGTCAAAGTGAACCGAAGCATGTTGATGCAAACCCAGGGTGTTCACTAATCACTATGGTACAATTATACACAATGGAAATAAATGAGCTAAAGTCGACCATGTGAGAAATCATTTGATTACTGGTCATTGATGTATATATTTAAAAAACAAGAGACTACTCACCAATAATGATGATGAGAGTCAAGGTATCCCAATACAATATAACAAGTGCGAATGAATGAGTTTAAGTCGAACACTTGATAGAATCTACCAATCAGGAGACATTGATGTATTCTCACTGTATATAGTGAAGGAATCTACCACTAATGACTGCAAACCCTAAGGTACCGACAAAAGGAATTTAGACCTTATTCCCAGAGCAATGTGTCAGAGTCGATGGGAAAAGATTTTGTGGAAAGAAGGCATTAAGGCATCCCACATCAATCCAGCACGAGTGTAACCTACAGGCCAAAATTTGGAAGGAATCAGATGAAGAAAAGTGAAGTAACCAACTCGAAGCAGATTTTCGGCATACAAAAAATGTAGCTAGCGCACGATAGAACCCTCTAAACCAACCAATAATGAAAGTTGAAAAGGAGGCAAGGAATCCACCAATAGGTTAAAATGGAAACCAAGGCACTACATGAATCCCATGTGTGACAATGAAAGCTAAAGTCGAACACAAGGGAAACCACTCAATCAAAGACCCATGGTGTTGATCAAATGCTGAGCACAATGTCACTTACCAATGATGTAAATAGAACCAGGGTGTAGCTCTAGGATTATTCTTAGAGAAATTTGCCGAATTTGATAAGAGACAAACCTGTCGGTAAGAAGTCAATGGATACCTTCACAAACCAGCATGAGAAAAGGACCAAATAGATGATGTGATAGAACAAGACTCTAATAGACCATGGATGGCAAAATGAAAAATGAGTCTAGGGACACTACAAAAAATTCAACTCTAGTTTAATTCCTTTGAACAAAATCACAACTCATTTTTACTATGGCAACATATAATAGATTTGTATAGGTTTTTCATGCAGGAGGCATGAACAGACCCTCCATATGATTGGAAGAGATAACCAACTGGGGGAGTACTGACTCAATAACAAGGTTATGGCTTCTCCTAATTCAAACTAAACCAATACCAAAATGGGGAAAAGACTTAGGTTTTTTGTGCTTTGTTCAAGGGTTACACAAGTGAATCTTAGCTACCATCAAATGTGGAAGTAATTTCCTTATCCTGCTCTTTTTGGGATATTTGATTTTTTTCTCGTTTTCATGTCGAAAGCCTCAAAAAGAATAATCGAATGCCTATAGTACACTGGATAGAATGAGCATCGATGAATATATTCTGTAGTTCATGGGATAGGAATAATCCTATGCTCAATGCAAGGTGGTGAAACTGGTAAGTGACACTAAAAGGAATTTTCTGTGCACAAGAAAAGGGTGTCGAGCTGTAGAGGCTAAGTGATTGCAAGGTTGAATTTGCAAAAAGACATAGTAAAAAAGATGGCTTATACACGAGTCCAAGTGAAGTCGGATTAAGGCCAAGATATACAAATGGTCAATATTGAATGTAGCAAAACAACTCAATAACAAAATGGGAGTCTCTAGGGTATAAAGCCAAAAAGATAGCAAAGAAGAAGAAGTATGAAGCTTCATCGCATAATTCATGGTGGGACTAAAGAGGACTCCAAAGCCTACACAATTTGCAGCACAGGTGACATATGATAGCAAAGATCTAACTAAGAATCCCATGTAAAGGATGGCTCTACCATCATATCATGGTTTATAAGTCGACGAGTGAAAATGGTTTAATAATCATAACATGATGGGGTCGACCCTATGGCAATATTTCAGTATGGAGGCTAGTATGAATAAGTGCAACGGAAAGTGAATTCCCTAACCTATATGCTAGTTCTGAAAAAAATACCTGCCATGATAGGTCAACAGTCATGGAATCGAAGTAGTGATGGAATCATCTTGAAATCATCAAATGGGCCCGAAAACAACCTATCCTAGAACTTACAAACCAAAAGGTCATAAAATCTCAGAAAAATTCAAAAGGTAAACTCAAAACTTTAGACAAGTGGGTTTTAAAAAAAATTTGAATTTTGTGCATAAATAGGCCTTTTGAACTCACATTCGGTTATTTTTGCTTTGAAGAATTTGTGAAAGAGCTCTAGAGCAAAAAACCCCCAACTTCGAACTGGACCAATTTTAAGAAATATTTACCGGAGATTATTAACTAATTGTCGAGAGGAATAATTAAGCACAACTAGAAAAAAATCATAAACATAAACATAGATGTTTAACCAGGAAAAACCCCAAACTCCGGGGAAAACCCATCCTAATGAAATTTCATTAAGAATTGGCCAAAATCTTGGCCAATCTGGCCAAGTGAGCCTTCACCACTCACATCCAGGCCTGAATTACAATGAAGTTCTCCGAGCCTTTTATTGGCTCCATTACATGCAATACCATGAGCTTAAAACCATGGGTGCACAATATCATGTGCCCAAAAACCATCACTATTTAACTCGGTCAAAATTGACTCTAACCCCGAGTCAATTTACCTAACATTCACCCCTTAAACTTGACTTGGGGTTCCTTGACTAAATCCAGCCAACCTTGCCAAGTGAGTGAGCTCCACTCACTTTGGCTCTTACCCCCCTCAAATTTTTTTACCCTCGGTAATTGTTAACTTGACATCCCCCCTATCACCTAGGTCTAACCCAGACTTTACCAGTGATTACCTCGGGTTACGCATGCCATACCAGGTCTTACAGCAGTATCCCCTTTTACATGTAATAAAATTTGACTCAATTACAATATTTTTTTTTTTTTTCATTGTTGCTATTTTAACACATCCTCTCTCACCAAGTACTTTCATCTCATGGACCTCCCATAGTCCATTCTCTCCAAATGTAGATAACATACTAATTAAGGGTGATCCTGTCCATCATAGACATATATTTTTCCATCTCCAACAAAGCTTCCACCATGATGACCATCGAAACCTCGACTCTTTCACCATCCACGTCCTCTTCCGCGACTCTGATCTCCACCATGAAAATAGCCAGCAATATAATTCCATAGGCTGCATTTCCTCCTACGCAAATTTCTCCATGAGGCTAACGTGATCACAAGAGTGCCAACATGATTACAGGAGAAACGATCTTCCTACCTGTGGTGCTCCACATAAACCTTTGTGCAACGTTCTCATCCACCCAAACAGTGGCTACGCTTTTTCTTCCAAAAATCAGGCTCATCTCAGTCCAGTGACTATCGCTTAACCAGTTCTTCAGGAACTCAAAATGCAGCAAAAATTCAATGAAAAATCCAACTTATACTTCTCGATTTTGACTCCTCGAAGAGAACCATAACCCTTCCTCATTGCAAGCATTTCCAATGAAATAATTTTCCACACAACACTATTTCCTTCGTACAACTACCTGTTAACTCCAGAGAATATCTGGATCGCTTGCAGGACATTACACCATTTCAATATGGACCACATACCGCAGTCCTCCTTGCTGAACCTTACTTGAGTGACCAACATACTTTTGATCAATGTCGTAGCCTCCCTTGTGCAATCTACATTTCGGACAAAATGTAGCTTGGGAAACTTCAAATGCCCAACTTTCACCACCACTGGGATTGTTGTCGCTGTCATTGGTGCACTCAAGGACTATGCCTTCCTACACTTGTCACAAGCCCAATTTTTTCTGGCATCCATCAATTACCTTAGGGTTAAAATGACACTTATGTCCTATCCATGTGACTCTGACTTGTTGAAAAACATGTTGGTCTCATCTTAATTGCACCAATGGTGCAACAGATTATTCAATTCCACCTTCTCATGATCCCGCACCGGCTCATCAATTTCGACGACGATGTGATTGCAAACATATCCCAGGTGTATGTGAATGGACATTTTCACCACGGATAAATTTTTTTTCACCATGCTCATCCACAATCTTGGACATTCTAATAGAATCACATGTGGAGAAATCTGTGGTTATGACATCCAGGGGTTCCTTTATTACCAAATTCAAGTGCTTCATTGGAGCTAATAGCTCCCTCTATAGGTTCGTATAAACCATGTCGTAGATTTTGAAACCCTTTCCAGGATCTCAAATCCCTGTAGCTCAGGCTTGCTCACGATGGTTCTTCTCATGAGATACTTGCACCCAGATTTGATATGCACCTAGATCTGACCTTCGAACAAACTCAACACTGATATCTTTGATGTGTCTGTGAGCAATCTATCGCAACTTGACCTATTGTCACATAGCAATATCACATATATGCTATAGTTTTTTTTTTTTTTTAGCTGTTGGAAACATTTTCCAGCTCTTCTAAACCCTTACTTTCCAGATCTAGATCTGCATCATTGTAGCAAATCATATCTCCTTTCATAGGCCAATAAAACCCTTGGAAACAAAAGCGTCCTTCTGAAGCCAAATATGGCCAGGGAAAATTTTAGGGGCTAATATTCGTAGGTGGGCTAATTTTCCATGCTTTTTCAAAAAAAAAAGATTCGCCAATTTCCATTTTTTTTGTAAAATGATTCACCCAAATTTTATAGTACACAATTATTTTACCTTAAAAATCGCCAAAATATTGTACTGACTAATATAAAATCATTGGAAATATAAATATTTCTACAAAAGTATCGCCAAAAGTTTTACAATTTTCATATTAAGGACTAGTAAGATTCACCAAGGTTTCTAAACATTAAGATAAACTTCCATCCTTAAAATTTTCCCTAAATATGGCTCTGATACCAAAAGAAGAAATATTTACCGGAGATTATTAACTAATTACTGAGAGGAATAATTAAACACAATAAACAACAAATCATAAACATAAACACAAATGTTTAACCGGGAAAAACCTCAAACTCCAGGGGAAACCCATCCTAATGAAACTTTATTAAGCATTGGCCAAAATCCTGGCCAATCCGGCCAAGTGAGCCTTCACCGCTCACATCCAGGCCTTCATTACAATGAAGTCCTTCGAGCCTTTTATTGGCTCCATTACATGCAATACCATGTGCTAAAAACCATGGGTGCACAATATCATGTGCCCCAAAACCATCACTGTTTAACTCGGTCAAACTTGACTCTAACCCCGAGTCAATTTACCTAACACAATTCTTAGCCGAATCAGCCCAAGTATTCCAGTTAATCTTATCAATCATCTTAGTAATCAATTTAATTTTCAACTCAAGTAAATTTTGATGAATTTCACTGTAGAATTTATGTTTTTTTAGAAACATTTTGTGTATACATGGGTTCATAATTTCGAACACACGTCTAGACGCGACTAAGTAGGAAGGAACTCGCATATACACAAAGTGAAATTTTAAAATGAAATTCTAATGGATTTTGATGAATTGATCCAGGATGACCATTAGATGGAGAGAGAGGGAGCATAACACAATTGAAAATGAGGTCATGGAGGGAAAATTATCCTTAGATATACTCTAGGGATGTGGATTGATCAAGTTTTTTAAGATGCCAAATATCAAAACGAACACCAAATTGCTTGATATGTTCATCAGTTACTGGGACCCAGAGGAGGAATATTTAATGATTGATAAAATTCCATTAAGGATCGAGATTGAAGACATTTATTTCATAACTAGACTCTCTCGAAGAGGGGAACCAGTAAATTTACAAGGAAATCCCACAGGAGGGCTAAATTTCGAAGATTATATTCGCATATACTTTGATGAGGGTACTTAGAAGGTTGATACACAAATCCATATTAGAGATGTGCAAGGGTTGCACATGAAGACACTTCTTTTCACCATAGTCAGAGTAGCCAGATCGTCTTCCTTACACCAAGCTTCATGTGGGAACATGAGTTTGGTAATGGAATGCCTGACCACTCTATATGATTGGTGCACAACCTTGCTAACAAATTTGAAGAAAGATTTGACCTCCATCCAGAAGAGTAAGACTAAACATTTTGGTTATGGAACCATTTTATGCACATTCTTCTTTGAGAGGATTCCAAGAATTCGTCCCAAAGTTATCTCTACTATCAACAGGTCACAGGATCCAGAGATAGCTAGATGGGATGATATGATGAAGAGGATGGGAGGTGGTGAGGTCCCTAGACCTACCTAGGATTATGAGTTCTTCCTATGGTGGGGAGAACAAGTCATTGTGATAGAATATTATCCCTATGATGGCATGGATTTCAGGGGAGATGTTGATTTTCCCTTACCACCCAGTGCAACATGTGGAGCGATTGGTAAGATCGCATAATGTTTTTTTGATTATATGATTTTTTTTTTAATTTTTAATAAAGATATGAAAATGAACAAAATATTTTTGATAAGAAAATTGACTTACAAATTTATTGATCATGTTATAGATGTTGGACCAGTCAGAATTGAGGTATTCCTAAGGCACAGGCGCCACAAAAGAGAAGCTGAGGATGTCGCAGAGGACCCAGGGAGAGTTATCCATGCTATACAGAAGAACTTGGAGGGTTTGACCTGCCATGTCCCTATGGCTGCAATGGAGGACCTTCCCGAGGTTGTACAGAGACGTGTGGTCGATGTACCACGCGATTGGGTGCAATTGTTTCGCCGTGTGGAAACATCTATAATGTTCTTCCGTAACACCTACCCATGGCAGGGTCCATAGGCATAGGCTGTTTAGGATGACTAGATGAATTTGTTATTTTTTGATGATGGACATGACTGGGCTTAAGCCCTAATTTTGTAGGACATAATTGTCAAAATTTTGTATATTTTTTAACACAACTCTGATCTATATATATATATATATATAATTATTTTATGATCTGATTGTCTCATATATACAATGATGATTGATGTTTTTGGTATTTAATGTAATGAATGATTAATATTCCAATCAAGTGATTGATTAGCTAATGAATCTGTAAACGAATTTTCTGAATGTGGTATTATCACCAAAAAAATTTCAAAACATCATTGTGTTAATTTTGTTTCTGATCATGGGTCAAAATAGGCTCTTAGGAGTCATTTTAGGATTTTCTTAAGGGTAGGTCATAGCTTTTATAGGTTTAATGTTCATCATCTGAATTCAAATAGGGTCTTTAGAGGTCCATTCCATGCTCAAATATTCACATTTTTCATTTAAGGGTCATTCAATTAAGTTTCAGGCTAAATTTTTGCAATTAGCTAGGAATACACCATTTCATATCGCTGCTAGTTCAAAAAAGAGGAAATGCGCTATGAAATCACTATCATTTCGTAGCGCAATATGAAGAAAAAACTCTGTTTTTCTAGTTTTGAGTAGTCAACTTCCAAGGAGGTTTCTGAGAAACTCAAAATGAGTTTAGGAAAAATGAAAGAGGGTTTTCTTCATAACAGACCTAAATACAAAAAAATATATCAGTTTATTCAAATTCATTAGGAGGTGGGAGAAATTGATAAATTAAAATGTGCTATGAAACTGTTGTTACAAAATGTCCTGTACATGGTTGTTTAGCAATCAACTTCAAGTTCAGTTTCTGGCCAAATAAAAAATACTTTTGGAATTTGGAAAGAGGCATGTCTTCATCACATCCCCAGGTAGAATAATCTCTCTCACGTGTTTCATATGTGTTATCACTTGGGAGATAAAAATATTTCTTTGAAGCCCTATTTTCAGAAAATAGAATTTTCCTGTTTTACACATGTTTTTCAAAGGAAGTTTCTGGACATCAGGAGATTTATTTGAAAAAACCAAGAGAAATTGTCATTCAAGACATAATAGTCTACAAAAAAGTCCTTCAGTTTTGCAAAATATATCATGGATTAGGAGATATAAGCTTTTTCTCAAGACCTATTTTCAGATAAAAATAGGAGAAATCTGCAAGAAGTTAAGAAGTTATGAAGGAGAAAGCTAAATGTGTTTTTACAGTAAATATGGTTTTTACATGATTAAATCAGGTTTATTTCGAATTCTTGGCACATTTTTTTTTGAATTTTGAAGAAATCTGGCCAAAAACTGCTCACTCAGCAATTTCGTAGCACACACAGTGCAAAATCAGTGAAAAGTGCTATGAAATTGCTGTAGCATGATTTTTCACTCTCTCTCTTAAATTTTGGAAGGGAAAATATATGTATGAAGACCTGAAATTGCTATGGAAGCTATGCTAAGTGATAATTAAGATAAATATGAGAATAAGAAGCCAAAATTTTGAAGATAAAAGGTTAAAAAGTCTACGCTACGAAAAGCGCTATGAAACTGTGCTATTTTCGTAGCGCAGGTTTGTTTTTGCTATTTTGGGCAGTTCGATGATGATTTTGTACAGATGGAACTTATGGATGATTTTTAATATATGTTAGTTCAATTCCTGACAGCAAATGGTTTCGAAGTCATGGGTTCATGGTGGTTAAAGTGCCTCAAGAACACAAAGAATCTTAAAGCCTAGAAAATAGGGGACAATTTCCTAGTTTGCAAGAGATCAGCATTGAGGACATTCAGTGCTGGAGCTTATCATTTGGATTCAACTTTATGGGAATATATTTAGAAAATGATGTAATCTAGCTTAGATAAGGTTGTTATGAGTAGAGTTAATGAGTTTGAGTCCTATTTGTATTAGGACTATTCTCTAGGTTTGCAGCTATCATTTTGTAATAAAGACCATGTTATATGGTTAGGAAAGGTGTCAAACAGTAGGAATTCTATGTACCTAGTTGAGGATAAGGTTATCCTATGATGTAAATGATCTATAAAGGATCAAGGAGTCGAATTAGAGAATGGTTGGACATTTGTTATCAAAAAACACTGTGTTTATTGTAAGTGACTGTTTTAAGCTTAATACAGAATTTCTACTTAGACAACTCAAGATTCACGAAGAGTTCTTGTATGTTCTTATTCTGATGGCATCTTTTCAATATTATATTGTAGTGGTTATTGCTTATGTTACCTAGAATTCATCAATGATGCTCTGACTTCCTTCATAGATAAACTGACTGTGTTTTTCACTGTTCTACATGTGTATTCCTTGACTTCCATGCTGGGTAGATTGTTTTGGTTATGTTGAAACTATTATGACACCATAAGCCCAATTTACACTTGCTAATGTGATTTATAACCAGTTTATATCATTTATCTACTTTTACCCCATATAGAGTTAGCCATATACACATTTATCAAAAATCATAAACCCTTGGGAGAGCCCTCTTAGGTTGAGGAGGCTAAGCCTCAGCCAAAATATTGGCCTGAAACAGTTACATGAGATTAACTTGATTGGCAGCCTATTAGGTATGATTTTGTGATAACACGTGGAATGTGAATGTATGTAACATAATTAAATTATCTTTGCAACAAACACACTCTTATAAATAAATGATATGAAAATGGATCTTTGATACGATAAATGTTATTCAACTGTAAAACCACCAGTTGCAATCCAAGTATACTACTAACGAACCAATACCAAGAGAAATTTCTTGGAAAGTAGATTGATCACTATTAGAAAATTTTATATTATAGAGCAAAGCAACACATAAAATATGCAGAAAACACAAGCAAACTAAACCCATAAAACTAGAGAGACACAGATATACGTGGTTCACCCAGTTTGGTCTACATCCACCCCAAACAACCAGTTCTTCCTTTCTATTATCCAGCAAAATGAAGAGACACAACCTACAATAGATCCATTGTAATATCCTCTGTTCTCTCTCACAGTCTCCCTATATGTTTCTCTCTCTAATAATACACATACAATACGCAGCTGCAATACAGTACCCTCATACAAGTGAGGGGTTGCCTTCTAGGGCCAAAAATCCTAAACTAAACATAACTTCTATCATCATATCATCCACCTATTGAATGACCCAGATTGACTAGAAATTACTATACTTTTACAAGGAAATTTTACATCTGTTTCAAAAGTCGCAGCTGCCCCCCCTTGGACCCCCCAGGTAGCATTTAATTATGGGTGGTGTTTCTGCCCCATTAAGGTACAGGGGTCCAACATTGTGATACAAAATAAAAAAGATAATTAGGATCCACACCCAACAATCACAACGGTATATTCTACGACATTGTTTGAAGAAGGACCAATACACACACCCCTTGAGACTAACAACTGACCGTATGGATAATGGATAACCCAAGCCGCGGAAGCAAGATTCCGAGTATGTTGACTAGCACCATCGACAAATCCAAAATGAGTCATATCAAATATAAAAAAACTGCCAAAGCAGATAGAAAACATCAAATTCAAACCAAAAATTGATAGACAGATATGCACAAAAATACAATATATACAACCAAACCACATGCTAGGAAATTTCCTAGGCATAATAATTCTTAAGATAGAGCCCATTTCTAGGCTTCGCGAGCTCGTTTCTGTAAAAATCAACCAAAGCATAAGATCCCTTCTTAAGGAATCTTTTTAAAATGAAATAGCCATACCACATGGATTTGAATCTCCCTGCCCCCAAGGCATCCTTGTCATGATCATATACCAAAATGAGGTCATCTTCAGAGAAAACCCTAGGTTTGACAGCCTTATCATACTGAACCTTCACTCTTTTCTTATGGGCCTCGTTAATCATAGTTTCTTCTTGGCACTGCTCATCAAGATGTTCTAGATCAATAAGGCGTTCTTTGAGACTTGAACTGTCAGGAAGAAGCTCGACAACCAGCTTAAGGTAAGGAATCTCAAACTCAATAGGAAAGATCGATTCCAAACCATAAATGAATTGGAAAGGATTAAACCTAGTTGCAGTCTAGTTGACATCTAATACTCCCAAAGTGCAGGATACAATATGAAATGCCAATTGGACCTAAATTTATTGATTTCCCATTGAAGGATAACCTTTCAGGATTTATTTATGACTTCAACCTTCCCATTGGCCTGAGGATAATACGGGGACGAATACTCCTGCCAAAAACCTAATTTAAGAGCCAATTCATCCATCATGGAGTTTTGAAAATGACTGCCATGGTCAGTGACAATCTCTTTGGGAATAAAAAAGCAAGAAATGACTTGGTTGAAGAAAAATAGGGTTGTTTTTTCTCCATCGTTCGTGAAAGTAGGCATAGCCTCAGCCCACTTCATAAAGTAGTCCAATGCTACTTGTGACCATTTATCGAAGGTAGGTTACAAGTAGTAAAATCAATTCCCCACTTAGTGAACGGACCAACAGTGACAACAGGAAAGAGTGGAGCTAGATGAGCACGCATCTTCCGAGTATAAACCTGACAACAATGACATTTTTTTACCACCTCTACACAATATTTTAAAATCAAGGGCCAAAAATATCCGGCATGTAAAATATTTTGAGTTGTAGCAAGCCCAGATAAATGACCACCACAAGCTCCATTGTGGCAATCATTTAGCACAACCTCAACTTCTTCGAGAGTTAAGAAACATCTAAGGATCAAATCGACCCTGTGACAATATATAGTGTCACCAATAATAAGATAAATTTTTTCCAAGTCATGCAACTTTCGACACTCATATTTCAAAAAAGTGAGGGGCAACTTCGAAGTCTAGATATAAACAATGAGATCTCCATACCAAGGATTTTGTGAAGAAATGAGGAAAATATGTTCATCAGGGGATGACTCCTCATAAATAATCTCATCTCCACAAGGAAACTCAGAGATCAACTCTGCAAATACTAAAGATTTCTTGTATTTGGTAGGCAGAAATTCGATATTGAACTCTTGCAAAATGATTATCCATCGATTTTATTTCCCCCTAATCACTCGCCTACTGAGAACAAATTGAAATGGATTGACTGCTACCAAAACACAAGTTTTGCAAAGGAGAATGTAATGCCTAAATCGCTAGAAAACATGGACAACTGCCAAAGCTAACTTCTCAATTGGAGAATATTGTAGTTCAGGGCCTATCAAGCCTCGACTTAGATAATAAATAACATGCTCAGAAAGAGGATCATCCTCGTAAACCAGAACCATACCTATAATAGATTCTAGGAGTAGACGTCAATTCCTTTTTCAAATAATCTAATGATCCTTGAGAAAATTCATCCCATAGGAATGGAATTCCATTCATAAACAATCTCATAAATCCTTTCATCACCTTAGCATATTTAATGATGAATCTCCTTAATAAATTTTCTTTTCCTTGAAGACTTTGAAGTTGACGAACAAAATATGGGGGAGGAAACTAAAGTATTACCTCAACCTTGAAGGGATATACTTGAAGCCATTCAGTAGACACGATGAATCCCAACAACCGATGAGATGTGATGGAAAAAAATCACTTATTAGGGTTCAACCGAATTTTATAATGATGACATCTTTGAAAAATCTGTCGAAGATGAGAGGGATGATCAATTCTCTTTCGAGAACGAGAAGCTAAATCATCCAAATAAGCTTCGATGATATGTTTGATTTCATGGAAATCATACGACATGGCCCGTTAGAAAGTAGCTCCAGCATTTTTAAGACCAAAAGGCATCTTTTTGTATGAAAATGTACCTAAGGGGAAAATAAAAGCAGACTTGTGCTGATCTTCAAGACGGGTGGTATCTGATTATATCCCTAGAAACTGTCCATGAAGGAGAAAATATTTTTCCCCACACACTCATCAATAATCTGAAAAATAAATGGTGTGGGGCAATTATCCTTCAGAAGTGATTTATTCATATCCCTGAAATCAATGCAGACACAAATCATTCCTCTTTTCTTGTCCACAAGAACAAGTTTCAAAACTCACTCAGTTAAATGAATAGGGTATATGAAACCCACCTTGAGCAGCTTCTCAACCTAGGCCTTGATAGTTGTGGATTTCATACGGCTGACAGGACAAAGCTTCTTCTGTATAGGCTTAGCATTATCGTAAGTCTTGATCTCATGTTAGACAATAGATGGATCAATTCCAGGAATTTACTCATAAGACCAAGCGAACACATTACGAAACTCTCTAAAGAGATCGGTATAAGTATGAATCTCTTCAGGGAACATTCAGCTCCGATGAAAACATTCTCAATAACATTGGTATCCCTAGAAATGTTCACCAAGATAGTCTCATAAATGACAGCCATGTTCCCTTCAGTAAAAACCTGTGCTGGAGCTAAAGGGTTCAGGACCGGGTGAACAGAACCAGAAGAAACCAGGCTAGACAATCTTGATTTAACCTCTTGCAAATCTGGTAGAAAATAGGATCGATGATGCAAATCGTACCATGGTATTTCTACGCTATTCATTGCTTCAAGGATAACCTCTTCAGATGGAAGAACAATATTAAGGCAATCCTGAGTAGAAGATGAATTAAGTGTCCAATCCGGAGCCACATCTCCATCCAATTCCTCTGGTGAAAGAGAAAATGGAATGTAATCTGTAGATTCAACAAAAAATTGATAAGAACTCTATGTTGCAGATATATGGAATGCCATTCCACCCACTTGACCTTCCTCTAATGTGGAAGTATGAGAAGGTAAAGTCTAAGGATCCGAAAAATAATGAGTTCTAAAGAACTCTCTTTGAGTAGGAACCCTGGAGGATGAGATAACATTAATATGAATGGAAGGATGTGGAAGATCAAAGGTACCCATCAATGAGGTATAAATTCCAACCCCCATATTCTCCATAGTTTTCTTGGCATCATTCACCAAGGGAACAGTTGAGTTAGAAGATGGATTTGGATCTATCGAAGAATAATCCATTTAATTGACAGTGACAATCCTCCCTTTATGGGGAAAACACAGGATGAGAAATAATGATGAAGAAATAGCATACATCTCATAAATCCCATTCCACCCCAATAAAAGGCTGTAGTCCAAATTGGCATCTCAACTTAAATATTGACAACTTTACCCCCAACATAGATGGGAAAAATCAGAACAATGCCATGTGGCCTGTGAGAATGACCCTCAAATGTAGTGAGAAGATTAGGTGAAGAAATATCTTGAGGAGATCTAATTACTTTCCAACATGAGATAGCCATGATAAATGTGGAAGTGCCCTCATTGACTACTATTCGAAAAATATTTATTTTCTGATACGTAGATTTGATCTGAAAAGCCATGTGGTGAGGAAGTCTCTTCTTAAGATTTGACATATTAAATGTGATCATAATATATTTCTTTGGATCAACTAATCTGACCACAGTGAGAAACACACTCCTTTGTGTGGGGCACAATTGGAGTACCTCTAACGAAAACATAACACAAGGAATCCGTTGGGTTCTTTACTGAGTAAACAAACACAAGTATTTATTATCAGTCCAGGCTTGTAGGACTTAGAAGCATCTCCAATATATATGGGCTTAAGGTATGATCAATTTAGAAGATGATTTATTAATAATAAATGAAATGCATATTACAAATATAAATTTAAACTAAATAATTTCTAAATTCAATTATGTAATCAACAACAGAAGAAGCTCCTAACTTAGGAGAACTTGTTTGTCCTTCTCTTACAAAACTACTTCATGAATTAGAACCAAAAACACTAATGATAAATAGATCAAGATGCATGAAACAATAACTGAAGAGGCTCTTAACTAAAGAGATCCTGGTTGTCCTTCATTAAATATTCATTCATCATTAATACTATTGTTAGAAAACAGGAATTTCAGAAAATCATTAAAAAGTAGGAAGAGATGAATTCTAGCTCTAACTCTTAACAGATAGAAAGAATTTTTAACTTAAACATTGAATTTTCCTTTCATATGCAGAATCGGAATTACAATTAGATTCATCAGAACTCATAAAACATCAACATATATGTAATTAACAAATTAAGCACAAAACAAACTAGTTCAGAAACTGCAACTTAAAATAACTAGAAAGTGCATTGAGCTCGGTGTGGGGGACCTCAACCCTTGCCTCGCACTCTGAAAGTGCTTTCAGCTACTAAAAATTTAGTCAATAATTCACCATATTGTTAGCGTTTTGTAATTTTGATGCTGAGGAAAAACTACATAGGCCAACATCAAACCAACTTTGGAAACTGGGATCTAGCCATGCCAGTTTCAGGGAGGGATCTCTCTATAAGATTTAGCTTTGTTTGGATAAGTTTTAGGCTAGTTATGATTGTACTTGGGTTTTGAGATTTGGATTTGGAAAATTGATTGTATTCAATGGATTAATGTCTATTGGGCAATGTAGTCAAAATATAACTGGATGGTTGCATCAACTTTTCACAGAGTAAACACATGGCAAGCTAGGAGTATTTATTGGATCTTTCAGATTTATAAATGGATTATGACATAAATATGAAAATATTCAACAGAACTAAAGATATATTAAGAATTATTTAGTTTGGATTTCAGTGGAAAACATTAGGATTGTAAATGCAGCCAGAATAAGGTACTGAAAAGTAAATTCTATTCATCATGCTTTCTTCTTTACTATTGGAATTCAGATGATTACAATGAAAGATGACAATGAAACAATACTAACAGAATAAAAACATCACCAGTATTTAAGTCACAAATCCTATGAATGGTCTGATTATTATTGATGCTCCGGTGCTTTGAAAAATTCTTACAGTACTCCAAAAAACAGAAATAGTTCTGATCTCAATCAATCGACTTGTTATCACCAAATTGAGTCCTGTTGGGCTGCTGTAATGGTCAACTTGGAGTAACTATTTCATACCACTTTTAAAAAAGATTAGCCTCTTCAGCCCAAGAGGGCTCTCTCAACTTATCAAAGGATTTTCTCAGTTAGGTCTTCGAACATATGGCTAACTCTGTGGGTGTTTTAGTGTATTTTATTGTAGGTGAAAAATGAGGAAGATTCAAGTACCATTGGGCTCATGGAGTCAGTAAAAGAAAATCAATGATAACCATTCCTACTTATGGAAGCTGAGGCTTTCTCTGTTTCAATGATAGAACAACACTAACACATGGGAATCATCAGTAAATCAATTCTAAAAGGAAGTCAGAGCATGTATCACATGAATTCTGAGTAATTTAACATCAAAACTACTAGAGGCAATATATAAAAGAAACAATAAACTCACTGAAACATATCAAGAATCTCAGGTGAAGCAAGAAATATTCAATGCCTTTCTATTACTGATATGAAATGACTACAATAGTAGTTGTGTCAAGTGATAAATGGAATATATTTTACTACCATTAGGCTCATGAAGTCAGTAAGAAGGAATTTAGTGACAAATGAATCAACATGTGAAAGCTGAGGCTTTTATTGTTTCAATGGAAGGACAATACTAACACAGAGAAATATTAAGTAGCTCAATTCTAGAAGGAAGTGAGAGCATTTGTGACATGAATCCTGAGTAATTAAACCTCAAGATACTGTAAATAAGATAAAGGGAGACATAAAACATAAGCTCATTGAAACATTCAAAGAATACAAGGAGAAGCAGAAACACAGTCTATCTATATTACTGATATCAAAAATTACAATAGTAGGAGTGTCAAGTAACCATCTCCCAACCCTTTACAACTCTAAAACTCTCTCCTTTATAGATTGAGTACTCATACAAATGATATTCCACCTTAATGCCCTCAAATTCCCACCTTAGATACCTATTTCAAACATGATTCCATCACTTGGAGACTTCCTAGGGATATTTATGTTTTGCAAAGTTTGAATACAAAAAGGACTCTTCTTTTATTAATAGTTCAGAAAATCAATTTAATAACGCTTATCAACTACAACCAACTAGTTTTATGAGTGTACTAGAGTGTTTATGTTTCATAGTGCTATGTGGATGCTAAGCTGGACCTCCTCCAAGTCAAATTTTTACAATTTTTTCACAAATCTGGTTAGTGAAAATTCTGAAAAATAGGCTTCAAAGATGAGTGCATAATTTCCAAACCTTGATGGCTTTGTAGAAACTGAGAGAGGTTTTTGTAGATGGACCTTTTTTGAAGAAAATGTTCTTTCAGATTGCCAAAATAATTTTTCATTTAGTCTCAAATCAAACTTGAAGTTGACTGTTAAAATAGTCATGTTCATAAATTTTCGTAATGTGTTTTAGCAGCATGGGGAATGTTAGTCATCAATAATTTTTTCCTTCATATATGACTAAATTATTTCCCTAGATTTTTAGAAAAAAATTTCATGAACATTGTGAGTTCTAGAAATCTCACTGCATTCATCATCCTTAAATATAGTTTTTCACTATTTCATCTTTCCATCATGTCCAGCTCTGCTTACCAGTCTCAGAAAACCCATTAGGGACTCATGTCATCCATTTTTTCTATATCTTGTAGTCTTTGACCAAAATCCTCTGTTTTTTGTTGCCTAAAAAACCCCCCACTACTACCTAAGCCCACCAATCAAACAACTTTGTTGTGTATCCCAAAATACTCCCAAACACTGATGGTCTCAAACTATCTTTGTTGACTCTTTTGATAAATCAAATTCATTGGATTTTGGATCTTCAATACATTAGTTTACCATAAAATCTATCTTACACTTGATGATCCCAAATTTTAGGTCTCAGTCCAAAAGCCAAGTCCCAGAAAGCTTCCATTAGGTCACCTAGGGTTTCACAAAGTCATAGGGTGGATTTGGTGCCCTACAAACTCTGTTTTTCCTGTATGAAGAAACTGCATTCAAAGAAGAAAAGGACGGGAGGTCTTGTCCAAAATAATCAAAAAGGTTATTCAAGGAAGGCTTTTTGGCCTAAAGCATGAATCTTGCAAGGGGACAACTGCCCTTTTCTCACATTTCTGCAAAAGGATCAAACAATCATCAGACTAGCAATGGGTAAGGTAAAAGAGAAAATATCATAAGAAGATGTAATATCCCAAAAGGGAGAATGTAGTAATACTTAACACAATATAAAAACTGCAGCAAGATAAGCAATAAATCTTAAGACAACATCAAAATTTATAGAGAAGCTGAGCCATTTTATTAGATTGGAGAAGAATCAGTAACACCATGTACAAAATATGAGTAGATCTAGCCAAAGAGATGGTCTAGAAACACCCAGAAAACAAGCTACAACAGGTATAGCGTAACTGGAGAGGCACTGAAGCAAATGTTGCGTTGTCCCTTTCGTAGAATATGAACATATAGTTGTAGGCTAAATATTAAAATGCAGATCTACTCAAAACTGAAGCTCATATGATGCCAAGATTCAAGGTCTTGCCAATGTGATGGATTCCCAAGATAACCCAGAAAGGATTTTCCAGATCTGCAACTTTGGAAAATCACCTCCCTAGGGTCCGATCCTTAAGCTACTGGGAAATACAGATCTGGATCTAGATATAACAAATATATGGCTGAAATATATTATCAGATCAGATCTATGCTTGAAGGGCTGATCCCTTCTTCAGTTCTATGAGCTAGAAGCTCTAGATCTAGCTTCTCAATCCTCCAATGATGATTGCACTTGCTGCAACACAACTGCCTCTAGAAAATATGCTATGAGGGAAAGAGAGGTCTTCTGCCTGCTGAAAAATTCTGCAAAAAACTCTAGGTTGATGGTAATACTGATGGAAATGTGAGGGAATGATCCCTCATAGGATTGCTAACTGAAATACTAGCAACTTCCTTCCTCCTTTTAGATCTTCAAAATGAACAGTGTAATTCCTGAAGGAAATACTGCTGCTAGGAGGTCAATAAATTTTGGCCTGATTCCAGATCTACAATGAAGCTCTGGGAAGATGATATTTAAGCTCAAGGTGATAGGAATAAACCCTCACCAGTTCTCCAGCTGAAGTACTAAAGGCAAATTCCTCCTTCCAAACTGATCTTCAGAAATCTGCAATTTCTGAATATGGATGTTCTGCAAAAATTAGGAAAAGAGATGTGGCACTCAAAGCCTGATGTAATATGAAGTACAATACTCTTTCTAAAGCTTCTCTAAGAAAGAGGTGGGATTCCTGACCAGGAACACCCTGTGCTAAACAACACTTGCAATCTCTACTAAATAGCCAGAGAAAGCAATGGAATGTCACATGAAAATTCCAGATCTGAAAAGATCTTTACATCAAGAATAATCAACATGGCCTCATCCTTGCCTTCATGTTCCTTATATAACATTTGAGCCTTCCCAAGCCTTGGCCCTCATCTAGACTGCACATTGTATGTGGAAAAGATCCTCTAAGTTGGATTGCATTGTTTGACCAAATCAACCATCATGTCTAGGTGTAATGTACACCTTCTCCATCAAGTGTGATTTGTTTACACATCATCCTCCATCACTTTATCATGAGTGTCTCATGATCTTTTGTTTGACATCTTCAAGATCTTAGTTGACTGTGTCAACCTCCATGATCTATCTCAGTAATGAGAGAGATTATCCAATTTCATTCACATTAGTAGTTACTCAACTGCCTTATTATGTAGATCTAGGCTTAATTAATCCACATTCACACACACAAAGTGGATATTTATTCATATTGAGGATTGTGGGTCCCTCCACCCTTTTATTTACTTAATTCATTAAGAAAATCAAGGACTCTAATATTCCAAATATGATGTGGAAATTTGGGAATATTACAGTCCCCCCCGGAAAAATGTTGCTTGTCCTCAAGCAACTCCAAAAGTAGATGCAAAGCCATCTATTCCCCTCCAAATGGCATCCACATAAGGAAGGATTCCTCCATTTGCTGCAATAGGTTATGCATGTTTGGTTCCAAAGTTGTCTTTTAAAAACATAAAGAATGACCTCCAACTGTTTGGTTAGATGTCCTCCTTCCATCATGAAGTACCAAGTGACAACCATATGATGTCCAACATCATCATCAATACATGAGGTTCATAAAATAAGGTGGCTCTCTTCACAAAGGAAAAGCTCCATCACACAATACATGTCTCCATCCCATGTTTTATGAATTATATTGAGCATTGATATGCTCTCATACTTAGCCCTGTTGGCTTTGTTGGATCCAAGCATCATTCCAATGTTATGCAAAAGAAGAAGGAAAGGAGTTATATGGGTAGAAAAATATGTCAAACCATATTCTCCTAAGAGTAACCACTGGAGTAAGGCCCTTTGCTGCCATCCTCCATATCCTCCATGTAAGATGGACAAACCAAACTCCCCCAAAAGCAACCAAAGCAACAAGAGATCTTGCTGCTTCCTCTCCTCCTCATGTGCATCATGAATAAAAATCACACTAATGGACATATGGAATTTCACATCAGCCAAATACAAGGAAACATCATCAATGCACATCATGAGAGCATCATGCCAAGATTTACCCAAGACAAAACACATAGACATAGGAGATGTCATGTGGTGGCCAGTCTCTCTCAAGTGAAACAAAAATGAACATGCCTTCTTTTCCTACATTCTATCATTGATACAGATGGCATGAATAAAAAAAATATGAGCTATTGGGTTGTAACCATACTCACCCAAGAGCAGCCAGCACAGCCATGCCTCCTTCTTCATCTCATAAGTGTTCCTCAAGGCATGGATCAAAGAAATAGGAGCCTTTGGGATGTGACAAGTACCTCCCAAGGGCAACCAACGTATCCAAGCTTTCCGGCCCATATAAATCTGCAAGTGGTTATGCAACCCCTTGATTATCTTCCTCATCCACTCACCCCGATATGGAAGATGAGTGATGTGCTACATAATCATGGTATCCTCCCTTTGTAGAATACCATCTTTCCCAAACTGATGAAGAAATTTTCACTCCATGAAACGTTGAATTGAAACTCCAATGAGATCTCTTAATGAGACCATCTTCTCATCCATGGCCTTCCAAAACCAATGAGGTCATGGATCTACTGTAGGTAGAAGTCTCTCTTTGAGTTGTGAGGTGCTCATTGAGAAAGTGTCATCAAGAAAGGAGAAAAGGTTTCTCATATCTAGATGTCTACCATTTATCATCTTTACCTCCATTGCTTCATGAGTGAAGCTACCTTTAGAGTGCTCCAAGAATAATGGGGCCTAATCATTATCACTACTTCTAGGTGACAACGCTGTAGATCTGCAAGGTAATACATAAACTATCTCAAAGAAAGGTACAATACTGATCTCACAACCAGTCATTGTACAAAGGATTATGCTCATCCCTTCTTCTAAAATTGCACACTTCAACTCAAGAGGTTGAATGTAGCTCATCCATGAAAAACTGGGATAGCTTTTCATCTCCTCCTTGATTAGATCAAGGATCCTCTATGCTGTGATATGTTGCTGCTCCAAATTAGCACTATGTTCTAACCCTTGGTTATGCATTGGCCCTGATGGCATGTCCCCACAAGTTTCAATAAGATCTAATGAAACAATAGGTGATGAATGTTTGTGCATACCTTGGATCAAATGATATGTGGGAACCTATTGACAGAACACAAGAGTTCCTCCAACCGGGACAATGGTGTCTCCAACTGCTGGTAAGAGAGATGGCTACTCTTCTTCCAATGTACCAGTGCTGTAATCTTTCTCCTCTTCCTCATGCATCTCCTGAATCATGCATGGGACTCTATATGTTAAGAGCTCAATACCATCTTGCAAAGATGCAAGAGTCTCTTATCCAGATGCAAGTAATTCTGCAGTTGGTGGTGAATGTAATTACCCCTTGTCCAGAGTGACAAGATTGATAGCCTTGTCTTTAGGAAATGTCTCTTTGTGGCACATCTCTATCTTCTTCACATCAAACTTATTTCTCAACTTGTGAAATAAATCTGAATATTTAGTCACCTTTACATGATCCATGTGACCAAACCACCAATCATTGGCTTCATCTAAAAGATGAAGTGTTGCAATTTGAACAACCACTTCTTCAGCTACAGGATGTATTTTGAAAAATGATTCTAACTCTCTCCTCAAATCCTTAACATTGCTTGAGGAGGATCCATCGAATTTAGGAAAACAGAATATATTATGCCTCTTTCTTATATTGTTGCTATAGGATCCTCTTTCTTCTTTAATTTTGAAGAATTGTTGGAGAGTTAGCTTCTCCTTGAATGCTCTATATTGTGCTTTGTAATCTTCAAGATAGAGAATAAGAGTCTCATGAGTCTCAGGCTCATTCCTTCCTTCATTTCTACACTCTTCACCTTCTTCAAAGAAAGTGGGCATAGTGGGTCTATTAGGAGATCTAGGATTCTCCATTTTTCTTCTTTGCTGATAGGAAGTGTTGGGGCCTTCCTCATCACATCTTCTTCTTGGACCTTCTTTCTAGATTGCCTCTTTCATTTGATAGACCTCTTTGAATAGATATTTCATAGATCGACAGAAATAAGTGGCAGAATTTTCTTCCTGCATGATATATCTCATCTATCTGCTTCTTCCTTATATGAAAAAGATGAAGTGTCCACAAGCTGAGCCAAAGATCATGCTCTAATACCACTGTAATATCCCAAAAGGGATAATGCAGTAATGCTTAACACAATATAAAAATTGCAGCAAGATAAAAAATAAATCTCAAGACAACATCAGAATTTACATAGAATCTGAGCCATTTTATTAGATTGGAGAAGAATCAGTTACACCATGTACAAAATATGAGTAGATCTAGCCAAAGAGATGGTCTAGAAACACCCAGAAAACAAGCTACAATAGGTACAGTGTAACTGGAGAGGCATTGAAGAAAATATTATGCTGTCCCTTCAGTAGAATATGAACATATAGTTGCAGGTTGAATAGGAAAATGCAAATCTACTCAAAACTGAAGCTCAGATGATGCCAAGATTCAAGATCTGCCCAATGTGATGGATTCCCAAGATAACCCAGATTTTCCAGATCTCTGCAACTTTGTAAAATCACCTCCCTAGGGTTTGATCCTTGATCTACTGGGAAATACAGATCTAAATCTAGATCTGACAAATAGATGGCTGAAATATTTTATTAGATCAGATCTATGCTTAAAGGGTTGGTCCCTTCTTCAAATCTATGAGCTAGAAGCTCTAGATCTAGCTTCTCAATCCTCCAATGATGATTGCAACTGCTGCAACACAACTGCCTCTAGAAACTACTTTGTGAGGGAAAGAGAGGCCATCTGCCTGCTGAAAAATGCTGCAATAAACTCTAGGCTGATGGTAATACTGATGGAAATGTGAAGGAATTATCCCTCACAATATTGCTAGCTGAAATACTAGCAACTTCCTTCCTCCTTTTAGATCTGCAAAATGAACAGCGTAATTCCTAAAGGAAATAGTGTTGCTAGTAGGTCAATAAATTTTGGACTGATGCCAGATCTGTAATGAAGCTCTGGGAAGCTGATATTTAAGCCCAAGGTGATAGGAATAAACCCTTACCAGTTCTCTAGCTGAAGTATTGAAGACAACTTCCTCCTTCCAAACTGATCTTCAGAAATGTGGCACTCAAATCTTGATGTAATATGAAGTACAATACTCTTTCTAGAGCTGCTCTAAGAAAGAGGTGGGATTCCCGACCAAGAACACCCTTTGCTAAACAACATTTGAAATCTCTGCTAAATATCCTGAGAAAGCAATGGAATGTCACATGATAATTCCATATCTGAAAATATCTTTCCATCAAGAATAATCAGCGTGCCCTCATCCTTGCCTTCATCTTCCTTATATAACATCTGAGCCTTCCCAAGCCTTGGCCCTCATCTAGAATGCGCAGTGTATGTGGACAAGATCCTCCAAGTTGGATTGTGTTGTTTGACCAAATAAACCATCATGTCTAGGTGCAATGTACACCTTCTCCATCAAGTGTGCTTTGTTTGCACATCATCCTCCATCACTTTATCATGAGTGTCTCATGATATTTTGTTTGAAATCTTCAAGATCTTAGTTGACTGTGTCAACCTCCATGATCTATCTCATTAATGAGACATATTCTCCAATTTCATTCACATTAGTAGTTGCTCAACTACCTTATTATGTAGATCTAGGCTTAATTAATCCACATTCATGCACAAAAGGTGGATATTCATTCATATTGAGGATTGTGGGTCCCTCCACCCTTTTATTTATTTAATTCATTAAGAAAATCAAGGACTCTAATATTCCAAATATGATGTGGAAATTTGGGAATATTACAGAAGACCATTCATAGCAAGAAGAAAGAAGCAACCATGTGTTTGAAAAGAATCAGGATTTGTGATAGTTTTGACCAAGCCATAAATCCATGCTAGGGTTGCAAGAGCAAAGGTCACCTCAAACTTCATCAGGTGAACTTTGAAGGTCTTTAGACATGATTAACGAATTTTGAGAAGTTTTTGAGAACGTAGAAGACAACACTAGTTACTTTTTTCTAAGCAACCCTACAACCTAGGAGTATGGGAAAGTTGACAAACTGGTCAAAAGGTGATAACAGAACCTCCTTCATAACAGCAGAGGGTTTCAAAGGTTTCAAGCTGCCCTCTAGGGTTTGGAAAAGAGGCATTGACTCCACATCATCAAGGGTTGAAAGGGAAGAGAGTACTGGCACAAAAAGTATGAGGTTTCAAAAGGTAAAATCAGAGAACTAAAGGGATCAAAGGAGGAAGACCTAAACACCAATACCCCACTTCACCAAAGGGACAAAAAGGGCCAGAAATATCAGGTCAGGGTTTCACTTCTCAAAAGAAAAGTGAGAGGCATTTTCAAATGATCCAAGGATGAAAGAATGAGGGAAAGAATTTTCCCAAGGAGTCAAATATGACAAGCATAGGTTCATTATTGATAAAATAAGATGTTAAAATCCAATAAGATAGTGATCTAAGGCAGAAGTTGTGTAGACACCTACAAGAATAGAAGTGGCCAGAAAAAACACAAAAATGGTTTAAATATTCACCTCCCTCACTGGACATACATCATAAGAAAACTGATCAAAGGAACAAATATGTAGCTGGTTTAAGAGCAGTAAAACCTCCAAAATGGTTTTCTCATCAAGAGCATATTCTGCAAGAGATAGATTAACCTTGAGTAACAGCAGGACTGTTACAAAAGGTTACCTACAGGAAAATTGGTAAGGATAAACATACCAAATGTTTTTCACAATGATGGCCTAGATGAAGACTAAAGGGACTATTGATGCTTGCTGCTAGGTATTTCATACTGGGAGGTTGTTCACTGTTTTAGAGAGAAAACCTGACAGAATGTCAGACAAAGTAAAATATGTCAAATGATCACAAATATGATTTTTACAAATGTTAAAACATCATAAAAAGGTTCATGTTTACAAAAGAGGGTAAAGGGCAATGTTTGAGCTGGTTGAAGGGTTTGTGAGCACTAGGATAACATCAAGATACTCCAGCAAAGGAAAACCCCATTTTCCTTATGTCAAAATGCCACCTACAAGACCAAAGGTCCAAAAGCACAGTGAGATAAATAAAAAGAGAAATCAACATTAGGAAAGTGGGTTTGGGCTCATAAATTTATTTTTTCAAAAGACTATAAAGCCTCCTTTCCGTTTCCCTCAACCTCATTGTCATTGCAAAAAAGAGAGAGAGCTGTTGAAAGCAAGTTTTGAGGGATTTTGTGTGAGTTTGAAGAAAAATTTCAGGCACTGCACACTGAGGTCGGCGCTACGCCCCTAGCCATTGGCGCTGTGCACAGAGGAGTCAACGACAGTGTAAATTAAAACTACGTTATGCACTGGTAGGGTGGAACTACGCACCTATGTCAGCGCTACGCACAGGCACAAAATAGCTCGACTGCTGCCATTTCACAACGATGCTACGCTTTGACAAGCCCGAGAGGCCCATTTTCCGATTGCATCACAGCAGGTGACACCCTGCCAAATTCTAACCCGACCCGAACGTGCAGTTGGTGCTACGCACCTAGGCAAAGCTAATGACAAACAACCTTTGTTCCAAATTTCTCAAAAGGGACAAAAATTCAATTTTTTTACCTCCAAATCTTCTGCAATCAGTGAAGCAAGGTTGGTGGCTCTTTTCCTTACCTTCCAAGCAGTATTTTTCATGAAAAAGAAGGTATTTAAAGGCCTAATGTGATGAAACCCTATTCTCCATAAAAATCAAATATTGACCTCCTAGGGCAGGGTTTGAAAAATTAGGAGTTTTCATAGGTGTAAGGGCACTCACTACCAGCAAACCTACTTCTAAAAATTGAAAAAACTCCTTGAATGCTTCATCTTAGCCCTAATTTGCAAAATTTTGCCCTCACATCACTCATTTTCCATCCCTAAACCTAAAGACCCTCACCAAGCTTAAAATCCCTCTGTGCTAAACCAATCACCATGTCTGAGGAAGGAATAAGTGCTAGCTATGATGAAGGCCAAAGGATTACCAAGCCAAAACACAAGGTAGGAAGTGTTAATAGGTTTGAGCCCTTAGACACCATTCAAATCACATGTTCTCCCATGATCCTTGCATGTTTTCAAGATGTTGGATGTTATTAGTTTTGTGAGAAGGTTAAACAAGTTCAAAGCCACTCAGACTTGACTAGGTTGTTCATCCTCAGTGTTAGTGTCAATCTAGTCATACTACCATCAGTGACCAAAATTACTGTTTTGAATTTTCATATTAGGAGTCCCATACCAATAAATTTCACCATTCCGCTAGGTCATGGATTCATTGATGGTAGTGATTTTTCATCAGTTTTCCCTCATGTGAAACTCGCTGATTTTCCTCTCTATGGTCTTTAGTCATGAGTTACTTTCACTCTCAAAATCATGCTAGTAGGTCATAGGATGGGTCTCATTAGGTTCTAGGATCTCACCATGGTCAAATTAATGAGTCAAGTGTCAATAAATATCAGCAAGGTCATGAGGAAGTCAATAAACTCAAAGTCACAAAGACTTGGAAGATCAAAGAAAGGTTTTATGTGACATGATCTTTACTTTAAATTGTCACCATTATGTAATTTTATGTCAGCATATGTAATAAGTCACAATTCAGAAGTTGTTATCTCCACAAAGTCATCACCCTGCCTTTAGACGGTATACTACACTCTCAAAACTAACTTATGGATTGAAATTTATGCCTAAATGAAGTAAAAAGTCCTCTATACCCTAAACCATCCCCTTTTTTCCACCTTTCACTAAAATTTATTTTATTAAAGTCTATATTTTCTTTAATAAATCCCATTTTCCCCCCTCTGATTATAAAATGGCATTATAAAATCATTTAAAACACATATGCGATTTACGCATAACCACTTCCCCTCCATGCCATAGAAATTTATAATAAAGTCTATGTATATAAAAACCCCACCGTTCCAAACCACTTCCCCTCCATCCTGTTTAACACCTTATGATAAAGTTTAAAAGGTTTTGTATTATAAAACCCAAGTCCTTCCCCCTTTCCATCGCATCGCAACATTTTATCAATGCACCCCGATTGGCCCTTCATTAAAACCTTCGATGCGATTGCCCCAATTGTATATCTCCTGATTAAACCTACCCGAATACATCCCCACCGTCGATTTGATCCATGATCCGATGGCCTATAGCCAATCGGAACATCCTCATCTTTGCTTCCAAAGAGCCCCTCCCAGATTGCAAACCCCCGATTGGCGCCTTCCAATTATTCCACCGTCGTTGATCTGCCTAATGATCTAATGGCTCACAGCCCATCGCTCAATCGACATTGGCGTTTTCACTTAGGTTTCGCTTCCACTCCCCTTTCACCTCCCGATTTTGATTGACCCCAGGCCCACCACATAATACTTCAGCCCATTTATATATACAAAGGGTCTTTTCCTTTGTAAGTTCTAAATTTTATTTTATTTTTTTATACAAATCCCTTTCCCATCACATCGGAAGTATTTTATACCCCACTCCCTCTCCCAATTCCGATCCCGATTTTCCCCAGGTCCCACCTAAAAAGCCCTCCACCCTTTTAAATGAAAATTTCTTCCTCCCTTTGTAAAAAACAAAGAACTGTTTAATTTGTTTTAACAAAGGGATTTCTCCCTATCGGAGTTTTTGTTTCTATGGCTTGTATCACATATATACCAACCCCCAATCCTTATTGTTATGGCACCATCGCAAACATATATTTTCAATGTTTATTATATGATTGTATCCTCCCTCCCACCCCTTCTGATTCCGACTGCGATGCGGGTCGCACCTCCTTTCCTTCGCTCCTATTCATTCAAAAAATTGGTTTTCCCTTCATTCAAGGCATTTTCAAAGGCATATTGTTAAAAATGTCAGTTTTCTCAAACGAATAATGGAAAGCAACAGTCAGCTGGACGAAAGCTAAAATAAAGCAGAGATTTCTACAACAGCATAGAAATAGGGATTTGCTCCTCAAATTGCCTATTTATCATTCAACAACGGAATTGTGAAATCTGCCCAAATGGTCAAATGTATTGTTGTCTCTTATTTTTAGGGGCAGATTGTTGGATTTCTTTTCTATGATTAGTTTTTAGTTCTTCAACTGTTATAACAACTCCCTTTTTCTGTGGATCTATGTTCCCACATTTCAGCCTATTTAATGTAATTGCAAATCATTTGTAAATCAGTTTGTAACTCAGAAGTAGGGAATAGTGTGGAAAAGAACACTCTACGCTCCATTGTACAGTTTGACAGGGAAATAATAAGAGATGTAGCTCTGATTTTTGGGATCCATGTGGTATGAGTTTTAGCATTTGTTTTATCCTTTGTTTCATATGTAAATTTGTTATGTTTCACCTTTCATCCATAAACATTTCCTATTGAATGCTTTCAAGACAGAAAGTTAGGATCCATTTTTATGCCCTGCCTTGGGAAATCATTCATACTTTGTGTTTTTCTTCTGTTTGAAAAGGATCCATCTCCCATGCCCTTTTAAGCTTCTCACCAGTCTTTCCATTCCATCCTTATTTAACCTTAATTGCTAAAATTTCCTACCTATCTTGCCCCATGAAATACCCTGTATCCTGATTTAATTCCTCAGTTTCATATTGTCCCTTTTATCCCATACATCCCCGAAAAATTCATTCATTTCATTAAAACCTTTTTCCCATCATTTTATGTAGCCTAATATCAGTTCACTATTTTATTTTGTTGAATATCCTTTCATGGAGAGAGCCCTCTCCTGTCCTTGTAGGGCTAGCTACAAGGTTGAGCGTGGTTTAGATGTTACCCTATTTTTCCCTTTTTCAGCCTGGGGTCCATTTCAGGTGTTAATATCTCTGGCGTCTCCACTGGGGAGACGCTTCGATCTGACTGTCTATGAGGTTATATTCTCGGCACTGAACGTGTTTATTCTGTTTCCAAAGGAAAATCATAGTCAGGCCCCGTGTGAAATACAAGTATTGTAAACCTTTCTCTAAAGTTAAATCTTAGTTATATAGAAAGCGACCAAACCTTTGGAAAATATCTGTCATTGAAAGTAAAGAGCTTTATTCATTGCCAGCGGAGTAAATATCAGTGGGACCAACCATCAGTTAATTCGAGGAGTTAAGTGCTAAACCGTAGTGTTAAGCTCGAGTTAAATCACGGTTTAATTACCACCAGCAGGTTTTGGAAACAAAAACTGCCCATATCGCGCCGCTTTTGCCTCAGAGCAAAACTATTTCAAAAAAACGTGATCCAGTAAGATTAGGGCACGTCATCTCCCCAATACCGTGCATATTGCGCAACTTTTGTGGGTTAAACTTCGGCCTTTGAAAAAATGTGATATTCACGAGCATCATCCGATCTGGAGAGCCTTAGATCTGACAACAATCGCACACTGAAAAGCACGAGCGATAAATCAAGGTATGATCCGGTGGATTTGCATTATCATATGTTTATTTTATTTATAAAAAAGGAAAAAAGTGGATGCGTGGGCCCCCCGTTGAATAAAATTATGTCGTGCTGGTAGTATAAATGTGTTTTATGGTATAAAGTTCGAAGGTTGATGATTTAAAAAAAAAAATTTGCACCACTATTATATCATTTTGATATTACAACCGGAGTAAGGTTCGCTGAAGTATATCATATTAAAGATTAAACTGTAAAGAGTTTTGAAATATTATTTCACGGTGAACATTGCTGAAAGCTATTGGAAGGGAATATAACTACAACCACTTATTCCATAGTCATATATTTCTTCTATCAGAGTATAAAGTCAGATCACCCCAGTAAAAATTTTCTTGTAAATTCCTCGGTTTTGGAAAGTGATTTTCAGAGTTTGTTAGGCTGAAACAGAATTTTTGTACAGTAGAAATTACACACACTAGCTTCAAGAAGATACACAAGGGCTAATCCAGATCCAAATCCTCCCCCTGTGTTTGAAAATCTGAATCTTATTCCAAGAAATGTCAGAAGACAAGAAGGATCACTTAGTCCTAGACTTATCTTCAGATCCCATACTTGGCCCAGTGAGTGGTTTTTTGTAGAAGATCTTTATTTTGACGAGATTTTTGAGCCTTCTTTGTTTAGAAATAAGTCTGAAACTACACTTGAGGACATTGCTTTAGATCCAGAATTCCTTGTAGATATTGAAGTTCAAAGAGAAAATTCCTTAATTGATGATTATATTCTGAATTCTCCACAGTCATCCATTACTGTTACTAATATTCTTGAGCCTTCAGAGTCATAAGAAACAACATTCCCTCCTCCTAATTCATCAGCATTCCCATCAATTAATTCTCAACTTTCATCTCCTCCATTAACACCCCCCTTGAATCCTTCTGCTACAAACATTGTTGTAAATCCACCCAGAGTCATGGCTGCCTGGTATGCACCCCTGGTTTTGCCTCAGGTTCTGAATGATATGCCTGCTAACTATCAAAGTAAAATTCTTATTTTTGATGCCACTCAGAGCATTACATCCCAGCAGCATGTTGATAAGATGAATGACTTGTTTGATCTACATGAGGTAGAATCAGAGAATGTAACTACCAGGTTGTTTGTTCAAAGCTTCGGAGGTGAACTTAGAAAGTGGTTCAGAGCCTTACCAGCAGGCTCAATTTGCACTTAGCAGGAGTTGCACACACAGTTCTTAGACCAGTGGGAGGTAAAGAAAAACCCACTCCAAATTTTGTCTGAGTATGAAAATATTAAAAGAAATGTGGGTGAAACTATACAGGATTATTGTTAAAGATTCAATGTTGTATACAATGCTATTCCGGCTAACCTGAAACCTCCTGTGGATTTAGCCTTGCTTAAATTTCCTGATGGTTTCGATGCCGATATGGCATATTAGCTGCAAGAGAGAGATCCCTCCTCACTTGAAGACATGCAGAAGATAGTTGTAAGTGTAGAAGCTAATATGCTAGCCAAAAGAGCACACACCAGAGCTGAAAAGAGAGTCACGGTGAAAGAAGAAGCCTCCGCTTCAGACAGTAAGATGGACACTTTGATTCAGACGGTGGAAAATATGGTTGATCGATTAACCATTACAGATAGACCTGAGCCTCAAATAAGAAATCTGAATTTCAGAGGGCAGCAGCCACAATTCAGAATTAAGCAGAGAGAATAGAGAGCGCAGGACCAAGTGCCACCACAGAAACAAATCAAAACTCCATTGCAGCAGAATTACGTTCAGGAAACATAGATAGATGACGAAGATGACCCTCTGGTTGAAGCCAATCACTTTTTCACAGCCGATGGTGCTCCCATATTTCTCACTGAAGACGAAGAATACATAGTGGTGACTCCAGACCTTCAAAGGGACAAAAATTTCATTTTGGCTAATGATGCAGTGTTAGAAGATGAATCCAACGATTACTAGAGAGGATACATGAATGCCTTATTAGCGCAACAAAAGAAATATTCCTTGAGGAACAGAGATGTTCCGATCAGTACCATTCAAAGGAGAACAAAGCTCCAAATGAAGAACGATGCTCAGAAGAAAGGGAAAGAGCCAGTCGACCATTCCTCTAGCAAAGCACCTTCAGCAAATAACACAACAAATGAAAATAGTCAGCAGAGTGCAGCAAAAGAGAAAACAAAGAAGAAAGATCCTCTAGTCAAAGAGGTAGAAAAAGCTCCTTCTTTTAATTTAGAAAATGAAATTTCTAAACTGAAAGTATCTATGCCCCTGACTAAGTTGGTGAAAAATAGTGCTTATAAACACTAGGTGTATAGAGTTTTGCAAATAGACTCTGTTTCTGATATGGTTAATGTTGAAGATTATTACCTTGAACTCATATTTGGTCCAGCCTCAGAAGATCAATCTGAAGAAAGTGAAGTCCCTCCATTTTACCTGAGTCTTAGGTTGCAGGAGTTCATCTTGCATAATGCTATGTTGGACTCCAAAGCCTCACACAATTTGATGCCCAAAGCTGTCATGGAGAAGTTAGGCCTTGATATTACTCGAAAATACCATGATTTGTATTCCTTTGACTCAAGGAGGGTCCATTGTATTGGTCTCATCAAAGACTTGGTAGTGTCTTTAGATCAAATCCCAACCAAGAACGTCCTGATGGATGTAGTTGTTGCCGATGTCCCACCACGGTTTGGAATGCTTTTATCTAGGCCTTGGGGTGCAAAACTTAAAGGAACCATGCAGCTTGACTTATCTTATGCCACCATTCCCGTGTTTGGCCAGTTGAGAAAATTATATAGGGAGAATAAAATGAAATATATGATTACTAGCAAAGAGAAGCCAGTAAATAATCTTATTAATGCTGTCCACACAGATTTAGAGTCCTTTGTCTTATATTCAGATGGTGGTTTGAATGATGAAAATTTTCAGTTGGTACAAGTAGATGAAATACCTAAAATTTCAGAGAATTTTAAGGAAATCCTCAAACAGGAAAAAGATAAAGTAGCAAGCACTTCTCAGCCTCCTGCCTGCCAGCAGAAAAAAGACAATGAATAGCCAAAAATCAGCCAAGGTAAATAAGAGAAAGAAACAAAATTTCAGCATCTACAAGAAGAAGAAGAAGGCCTATGGAGCATGGATTTTGATGGAGTTGTTGGTAAAGATGGAGCTGGTATTGGAATATGGATTCAGAGCCCTGTTTTTCAGCCTGAAAGGTTTCCTAGTAATGTTAGAGTATGTGCTTATAAGTTGGCTTTTGACTGCTCTAACAATGAAGCAGAGTATGAAGCTCTGATTGCAAGTCTGAAAATTTTGAAGAAGCTGAATGCGAAAAGGATTTCTGTATATGGAGATTCAGAGTTGATAATCAAAAAAGTCAAAGGAGATTACCAAGAAAAGCATCCGAGATTGAGGGCTTACAGAAATGCAGTCTTGGACATTTTGAAGACATTCCCTGAGTACACTTTGACAGCAATACCCAGGATGCAGAACATTATTGCTGATTCTCATGCCACTATAGTAAGCAACTTGAAGATTCCAATGAACTGTGGCAACAAGTTTGAGATTTATGTCAAACATAGGCCTGCTATTCTAGAAAATTTAAGGTATTGGAAAGTGTTTTGGGATGACAATGAGATTAATACTTTTTTGCAGACTGATGGAAAATTCAAAGATACTCCAATAGAAGGTGAGTACGAGATTGATGATCAAGAAATTGAATAAAATCAGATGGAAATATTGCAGCTGAAAGATAATGTAATTCCTAGAAGTCTCATACCTTTAGAGGAGCTTTTTGATCAGGATGATGTTGCCAAGAAACCAAGCTTGTTGCCTACTGAGAAAGGATTCCAAGATGTGAATCTTGGAACACCTGACAAGCCCCAGTTTGTGAAGTTGTCAAAGGCATTGTCCCTTGAGGTAAAGGAAAAGTATGTTAAATTTCTTTCTGAGATTTCTGATGTCTTTGCATGGGATTATTCAGATTTGAAGGTGTATGACAAGAACATAATCCAGCAGACTATTCCCATCAAGCCGGATCAAAAGCCATTTAGAGAGAAGCTAAGAAGAATCAATCGGAAGTTGCTGCCATCCATTGAAAAAGAGGTAAACAGGTTTTACAAAGCAGGTATCATAGTCCCCATTAGATTTTCTGACTGGATTTCAAATTTGGTCCCGGTACGTAAGAAGACAGGAGAGATAACATCGTGCATAGATTTTTGGAATCTAAATAAAGCATCCTTAAAGGATAATTATCCACTTCCAAAGATGGACCATATTCTGCAGAGAGTAGTTGGAGCATCTAGGATGTCACTAATAGATGGCTACTTGGGCTACAACTAGATCTTTGTGCATGAGAAAGACCAAGACAAAACTGCTTTCACAACACCCTGGGGAACCTTCCAGTATGCCAAAATGCCATTCAGACTGAAGAACACTGGAGCTACTTTCCAGCAAGCAATGGACATTGCTTTTGCCAATGAAAAAGATGTTTTCCTTGTTGTTTATTTGGATGATCTGACAGTATTTTCTGGTTCTGATGATAAGCATTTGCACCATTTGAGAGTTGTTTTTCAGCAATGCAGAAAGTTTGGGATTTCTCTCAATCCAAAGAAGAGTCTCTTTGCCATGGGTGAAGGCAAGTTGCTGGGGCATATCATATCTAAGGATGACATCCATATTGATCCAGCTAGAGTAGAGGCAATTCAGCAGATAGACCTTCCATGGAACAAAAATGAAATCCAAGCATTCAATGGTAAGATGAACTTCTTGCGCAGATTTATACCTAATTTCGCTGAACATTTAAGAGAAATGACTAATATGCTGAAGAAAGATAGCACTGTTAAATGGAGTGAGGAAGCTATCAAGTCATTTAATTTGGTAAAGTTTTCTTTTTCTAATGCCCCAGTCTTGATTAGTCCTGACTACACTCAAGACTTTATTATTTTTTCATTTGCTTCGGAGCATACTATGGCTGTTGTTTTGATGCAAAAGAGGGATTAGGTTGAAAAGCCAATTGCCTTTTTCAGTAGGACTATTAGAGATGCTGATTTAAGATATAATATTATTGAAAAGTATGCATTGGCTCTCATAAAGGCATTGAAGGATTTTAGGGTCTATATTCTGCATTCACATACAATAGCTTATGTCCCTAATGCAATAGTGAAGGATGTGTTGATGCAAACTGATCCAGAAGGTCGAAGAGGTAAATGGATAGTAGCAATGCTGGAGTACAATTTGGAGATCAGACCCACAAAGTTGATTAAAGGCCAAGGCCTAGCAAAATTGATGGCCCAATCAAATCTGCGTGCCCTGGACATAAACCTCATTACAACAATATCAGAGGATGAAAATGAAGGTTTTCTTGTTCTGATTTTAGATTTTTTTACACAATCCCCTTGGTATTCAGATATTGTTTATGTCCTTTAGCACCTTTCACCTCCTCCAGGAATGTCTAAAAGAAAAGTTACATCTCTAAAACTCAAATCTGTAAAATACTGCATTTTAAACAATGCTCTGTATTGGAAATATCCAGGAGGTGTTTTGCTCAATTGTTTGGTTGAAGAAGAAGCTCAGAAGGTAATGCATGATTTTCATAAAGGTGATTGTGGTGGTCATTTGTTTTGGAAGAATACAGCTAACAAGGTGTTGAGAGCAGGATATTATTGGTCCACTTTATTCTCATATTTATATAAAATAGTGATGAATTGTCATGAATGCCAAATTTTCCAAGGGAAGAAGAAATTGCTGCCTCTTCCTTTGAAACCAGTTTCAGTTAACGCTCCCTTTCAGGAGTGTGGACTCGATTTCATAGGAGAAATCCATCCTGCATCATCAGCACATCGTCGATGGATATTGACAGGTACATATTACTTCACTAAATGGATCGAGGCTGTCCCAGCGAGGCAAGCAACTGATACAGTGATTATTCAATTCCTTGAATCAAATATTTTATCTCGTTTTGGCTGCCCTCACAAAATTGTGATAAACAATGCAGTAGCATTCAAGTCTAAGAAGATGGCTGATTTCTGTGACAAATACAATATCACACTGGGCCATTCAAAAACGTACTATCCACAAGGCAATGACCTGGCATAATCATCCAACAAATCACTGATAAATATAATTAAGAAAATGCTAGAGGAAAATAAAAGAAACTGGCATCGAAAGCTCATCAACGCACTATGGTTAGACAGAGTTAGCAGTAAGAAATCCATAGGTATGTCGCCTTTTGAATTATTTTATGGTACTGATGCAATTTTTCCTACATCTCTTACAGTTCCAGTTATGAAATTATTACAAGAAGCTGGTAGTGAAGATGATGAAAATCAGCGAAGGATTAATCAGATGATCCACCTTCAGAAAACGAGAGAGGAAGTGTCACAGAATGCGATTCAGTTGCAGGAGAAGATTAAAAATATCTATGACCAAAAGACCAAAGTAGAGAAGTTTCAGCTGGATGATGTAGTGTTGAGATGGGATGTGAGAAATGAGGACAAAGGGAAGCATGGTAAGTTTTACAACCTTTGGAAAGGACCGTACAAGATTTCATCATACAAGGGACATAATGATTTCTTGCTTTCAGAAATGGATGGCCAAGATTTCCCCGGAGGAGTAGTGGATGGTAGGCTTCTGAAGCACTACCATTGTTGAAGATAATGGATTAGAAAATATGTCACCATAATTGTAAATACCATGTTATTTTTTATCATAGTTCAAGTACAAAGTCATTGAAGTTTGGGGCCCGAGGTGAAGGCTATAAAACTTAAATGATATGTGTATGGTTTGGTTTTATTTCAGTTTTCAGTCTTAGTGTTCAGTCAGAGTCAGTCTGCATTGTGTCAGTTTTCAACATTTTTGACTCCATGCCCAACGGATAAGGCTACTTGGTCTATAGTGTTCTTGGCACCTCCAAGGAGCTACCATCCCCATTGGAGCCAATGTTAGTGTCAGTCTAGTCATACTGCCATCAGTGATCAAAATTACTCTTTTGCATTTACATATTAGGAGTCCCATACCAATAAATTTCACCATTCTACTAGGTCATGGATTCATTGATGGTAGTGATTTTTCATCAGTTTTCCCTCATGTGAAACTTGTTGACTCTCCTCTCTATGGTCTTCAGTCATGAGTCGCTTTCATTCTTAAAATCATATTATTAGGTCATAGGGTTGGTCTCATTAGGTTCTAGCATCTCATCATGGTCAAAATAATGAGTCAAGTGTCAATAAATATCAGCAAGGTCATGAGGAAGTCAATAAACTCAAAGTCATAGCACTTGGAAGATCAAAGAAAGGTTTTATGTAATTTTCACCTCAAAACCATGTTTTGAGGTGAAAACATGATACTTTACTTTAAATTGTCACCATTATGTAATTTTATGTCAGCATATGTAATAAGTCACAATTCAGAAGTTGTTATCTCCACAAAGTCATCACCCTGCCTTTAGACGGTATACTACACTCTCAAAACTGACTTCTGGATTGAAATTTATGCCTAAATGAAGTAAAAAGTCCTCTATACCCTAAACCTTCCCCTTTTTCCCACGTTTCCCTAAACTTTATTTTATTAAAGTCTATATTTTCTTTAATAAATCCCTTTCCCCCCCCTCCGATTATAAAATCACATTATAAAATCATTTAAAACACATATGCGATTTACGCATAACCACTTCCCCTCCATGCCATAGAAATTTATAATAAAGTCTATGTATATAAAAACCCCACCGTTCCAAACCCCTTCCCCTCCATCCCGTTTAAAACCTTATGATAAAGTTTAAAAGGTTTTGTATTATAAAACCCAAGTCCCTTCTCCTTTCCGTCGCATCGCAACATTTTATCAATGCGCCCCGATCGGCCCTTCATTAAAACCTTCGATGCGATTGCCCCGATTGTATGTCTCCCGATTAAACCTGCCCGAATACATCCCCACCGTCGATTTGATATATGATTTGACGGCCTACAACCAATCGGAACATCCTCATCAGTGCTTCCAAAGAGCCCCTCCCAGATTGCAAACCCCCGATTGGCGCCTTCCAATTATTCCACCGTCGTTGATCTGCCTAATGATCTAATGGCTCACAGCCCATCGCTCAATCGACATTGGCGTTTTCACTTAGGTTTCGCTTCCACTCCCCTTTCACCTCCCGATTTTGATTGACCCCAGGCCCACCACATAATACTTCAGCCCATTTATATATACAAAGGGTCTTTTCCTTTGTAAGTTCTAAATTTTATTTTATTTTTTTATACAAATCCCTTTCCCATCACATCGGAAGTATTGTATACCCCGCTCCCTCTCCTGATTCTGATCTCGATTTACCCCGGGTCCCACCTCAAAGGCCCTCCACCCTTTTAAATGAAAAGTTCTTCCTCCCTTTGTAAAAAACAAAAAACTGTTTTATTTGTTTTAACAAAGGGATTTCTCCCCTTTGACTTTTCCAATCGCATCGGAATTTTTGTTTCTGTGGCTTGTCTCACATATATACCAACCCCCGATCTTGATTGCGATGGCACCATTGAAAATGTATATTTTTAATGTTTATTATATGAATGTATCCCCCCTCCCACCCCTTCCGATTCTGACTGCGATGCGGGTCTCGCCTCCTTTCCTTTGCTCCTATTCATTCAAAAAATTGGTTTTCCCTTCATTCAAGGCATAATTTCATTTTATGTTTTTCGAAGGCGTATTATTAAAAAAGTTAGTTTTCTCAAACGAATAACGGAAAGAAACATTCAGCTGGCCGAAAGCTAAAATAAAGCAGATATTTCTACAACAGCATAGAAATAGGGATTTTCTCCTCAAATTGCCTATTTATCATTCAACAGCGAAATTGTGAAATCTGCCCAAATGGTCAAATGTATTGCTGTCTCTAATTTTTAGGAGCAGATTGTTGGATTTATTTTCTATGATTAGTTTTCAGTTCTTTACCTGTTAGAACAACTTCCTTTTTCTGTAGATCTATGTTCCCACATTTCAACCTATTTAATGTAATTTTAAATCATTTGTAAATCAGTTTGTAACTCAGAATTAGGGAATAGTGTGGAAAATAACGCTCTGTGCTCCATTGTATAGTTTGACAGGGAAATAATAAGAGATGCAACTCTGATTTGTGGGATCCATGTGGTATGAGTTTTAGCATTTGTTTTCTCCTTTGTTTCATATGTAAATTTGTTATGTTTCACCTTTCATCCATAAACATTTCCTATTGAATGATTTCAAGACAGAAAGGTAGGATCCATTAGTATGCCCTGCCTTGGCAAATCATTCATACTTTGTGTTTTTCTTCTGTTTGAAAAGGATCGATCTCCCATGCCCTTTTCAACTCCTCACCAGTATTTCCATTCCATCCTTATTTAACCTTAATTTCTAAAATTTCCTGCCTATCTTGCCCCATGAAATACCCTGTATCCTGATTTAATTCCTCAGTTTCATACTGTCCCTTTTGTCCCATACATCCCTGAAAAATTCATTCATTTCATTAAAACCTTTTTCCCATCATTTTACCTAGCCTAATATGAGTTCACTATTGTATTTTTTTGAATATCCTTTCACAGAGAGAGCCCTCTCTTGTCCTTGTAGGGCTAGCTACAAGGTTGAGCGTGGTTTAGACGTTACCCTGTTTTGCCCTTTTTCAGCCTGAGGTCCATTTCGGGTGCTAACACTCAGCTTACAAAACCACCAAGTCAACCTAGCAAGAGTGAATTTTGAACTCTCATCTGAATCCATTGCTAAAGCCACATGAATACGAGATATTGGTGAGAGATGGTTTAAACATAAGAAATTGGACTTGAGTTATTATGAGCCCTACCTCAAACCTAGCTGTCAACAAGGCTGCAAGGTTGTTTTCCCCTTCTCCCACCTACTAGAGAGGTATGTCCGACTGATGAGGCAGATTATCAAGTACTTCACCTGTGAGGGGAGGTATTCCAGAGTTTATTCATATCACATAATGCTTCTAATGCACTTCACCAGGGTTAAACTACTAAACCTACCATACTATCTCTGCCGGAGCATTGTCAAAATGGCTTGAGTGGTCAAGAAGAGGAGTTATGCCCACCAAATGCAAAGCATTTTTCACCACTCCTTGGTTAAGATGATTATTTTACACCAGCTGAAAGAGCAAGGAATCCCTTGGGAAGTTTTTATCTCACATGATGTGTTTGCAAATCCCCAAGCCTTCATTCAGAAAAAATTGCCTTCCACTTCACATCCACCTACCTCCACTCCTCCATCATCTCCACATATGTCTTCTCCACAAGGAAACTCACCTCCAATCTCTTTACCTAATGCATCAAATGAATATGGTGGTAGTAGCTCTAATGAGGAGAAAACATATGACAATGGAGATAAAAAGGACAGTGAGTTAGAAATAGAGGTTGATGAAGAAAACAATGAAGAGGACAAAAGTGCTAAAGAAACAGATGATAACAACAGAAATAATGAACAAAAAGATGATGAAGAAAGTGAAGAAAACATGGAGGCAAGTACAGAGCTTAATGAAGAAGATGATGATGACATGGAGGAGGAAAATGAACATGACAGTTTTGAAAAAAAAAGACAGTGCTGAATTAGAACAAGGCAGTCACAATGATCACACTAATGAGTCACTTCCAAGTGTAGAAGAAGGTGTTGATGATGAAAAATATGGATACCAATGATATTATGGAGAAAGTAATAAGGATGACAGTCAACAAGAGAGTGCACAAGACAGCCAAGAGGAAGATGTGTTTGAGCATGATAGTGAGCAAAATGATAGTGAAAAAAGTGCTGAAATGAATGAAGACAATGAAAATGAAGAAGCAGAGGAAGAGGATAAAGAAATTGAAGACCAAGAGCATGCAGATTATAAGGCTGAAATGGAATTTGAAGGGGTAGAAAGTGACCAATGCAGTGTCACAAATGAGACAGTTAGTGATGAGCAAGGAAATAGTCATGGCAGTCATGACAACTGTCATGACTTTCATGATAGAAATCAGCCTCTGAATGACCAAGGAACTCAAAGTGACAATGCTGAAAGTGACAGAGAAGAAGACCTTAGTGAAGGACAGAGCCAAAATGAGGCAAGTGAGGAGGGTAGTGATCAGTTTGAGAGCCAAGAGGATAGTGAAGAAAAAAGTGAGGAAAGAAATGATGATGATGAGGCTAAAGGTCAATAAATTAGTGACCCAATGGAGCATGAAGTGACTCATGAAAGCCATGAAAAAGATGAAAAGGCTTGTGACTTCATCTAGGATCAAGGCACCCTCATCACTCCTCTCACATGCACCTACTATAGAGGCAAAAGAGACGTGTTTGCTGCCTCAAAAAGGAAAAGGGCCATCTATCCTTCGGTTATCAAGCACAAAGACAAAGGTAAGGAAAATATGGACAAAGGTGAGAAATATTTAAGGGTAAGGAGAAGAAAAAGGATCAAGAGGACTTGTCAAGGGCCTCAATTCATTGATCTAGATAGTGACAATGAGGACAAGGAGATGAACACTAGATTGCTTCTCTTGGAGAAAGATGCACAACTTCAGGAGTGGGAAAGAGAATTTTAGATGGCACACCGTGTAATCCACTATTACAAAGAGTAGAATAATCATTTCAAGGAGGTAAAGAGAGGCCTTGCCCTACAAATGAAAATGACCAAACATTATGCAAGGAAAAACATGTTTGCTTGTGCTGAACGGAAGAAGGCCCTCATGGAGCTAGAAGAACTAAAAAGAGAAAAAAATGCATGACAGTCTTGGATTTTTGGCTGAGGCTTCTCAACAAGTGTCCAAGACCTCTTGAGGGACCTCTCCAAAAAGTTTGAGGCAAATTGAACAATTTTTTGTTTTTTCCAAATTTTGACCGCTCTGTGCGCATCACCCTAGGCGCTGCGCACAAAATTGGTGCATCCTCAGCTCTCAAAGTTTTCATTTTTAGATTTCTCACATCACCAACAGTCATCTCACCAATTTTCAGATCATTTGGAGTATTTTTACCCCCTCAAAAGGTCAAACAACATCAAAACTTTGACCTTTCTGCATCATTTTCAGACAAGGCGCTGCGCACAGAGCAGTGTTGGGAGATTTTATTTTTGGATAGGTAAATGACATCCACTCAACACCACTCAAGAATTTCTGGATAGTAGAATCATCGGGATTTCCAATGAGCCATCACGGAGCCAAATCCGGTGTCGGGAAGGGGTCCAAAACTCAGCTGCAATAGATCTTATTTTCTGCTAAAGTGGCACTACACACAGAGGCTGCCTAGTGTGTTTTGGACCAAAAGTCAACAAAAGTCATTTATTGCAAATAGATATTTTTGAATTTTTTGAGGCAAATTAAGCTAGAATTAGGTGCAAATAGTTATTTTAGCATTTATTTCTTGGGATATTATGTGCCTTGGGCCTTGCATGGTCTCTTGGCGATAAATGATATTTATGACTATATTTGACATTTTCCTACCACATTTAGGGTTTTAGTCCTAATTTTCTCCATAAATAGAGCATGAGGCCCCTATGTATTTTTTTGGCATTTGATGAGCTTTAAGAGCAATATACATGGTTTCATGAGCTTGGAGAAGAAGTTGGTTTTGTGAAGTGGATGAATGGCTTTTTTGGATTGATGATGGAGAAGCTTGTTTGCAGGATTCTATAGCTTGGTGAATGGTGATGTCTTCCTAATTTTTATATTGTTTCCTTTGTTATTATTATGTTTCATGTTTCTTGGTTGCTATAAAACAGAAAATTATAGTTTGAGACATGTTCTTTGAGGCACCTCAGTCCTCTTGTTTGTTATAGCTTTGATGTTTTCTCTTTTGGCCATCTTAAAGAACTCTTGATTACTCTTTAGGTCCACTAAAAACTTATTTTTTGTTTCATGTATGGTTAGTATGCTATATTACAAGTATGATTCATGGTATGCCTTGCTTATTTGAATTTTTCAAAACCCTATCTTGAAGCCTTTCTATGAAATATTGATTGTTAGGTTAAGTCAAAGAGGTCTTGTTTGATCTTGTCCTTTGTCCATTCTTAAAAAATTGTTTTAGAGTTCCCAATAACTTGATATATGTTGTTTAGGAGTTCCCTCTCAATAAATTGAGTTATTTTTCTATCTTATATGTTTTCCCAAAATCTGAAGGTGAATTTCTAAAGTTAGAAGGTCTTATGCTTTCTTTGTTTCACTGGAATGTTTCTCTTGGATGTTTATTAGTTTAGAGTATTGTTTATTGAGCTTAATGGTTTGCGCTACCTCATGAATTATAAGTTTTAAACTATATATGTTTAAGACCCCTTAGTCTTTCCCAAAATTAATGTTCACTACACCTCATACATCACCTTAAGGATCCATTAACCTTGCTAAATCGGCCCTGCAACACACTCTGTTTCATCATTTAGACACTCTTAACTTTCACTTGAATCCATAGCCCAATGGCTTTGACATACTCTCACTCCAACTATTCCATTTGACCATCTTACCCAACCAAAACAATCAACAAACCCTACACCTAATAACTAGCCTAAAATCAAAACCCTAGAGCAAAAAGAACACATCCTTTGCATTTCATAGAGAGATCCCTCTCTGAGTCCAGGAAGGCTCTGTCCTCGGACTCAAAATCTTGGTTCCATGTTACCCTATCACTTGGTCTTCCAATCTGCAAATCATGGGACCATAACATTCTGGCATTCACAGTGGGACATTCTAAGTTAGTGACAATCTAAGTATCCCTTAGGACTGCATAATCCCTTGTTAAAGAAAATCCAGTGAATCTGCCACCTCATTGCTACACTAACATTTTGGTGATCACGGTGGGAATTTCTGAGTATATAGTTTCCTGAATACCTCTTAAAACTCTTTAGACCCTCATTTTGACTTCGTAAACTAGTGAATCTACCACCTCATCACCACACTAACATTCTGGCGATCACTGTGGGACTTTCTGAGTATATAGTTGCTTAGAAAAATCCTATACGCTCATGTAAACCTTCTATTGAGCTTAGAAAATTAACTGATAGTATATAGTGGCTTATCTGCTACCTCATCACCACACTAACACAATGGTGATCATGATGGACCTTCTGAGTTAGTGACAAACTAAGTATCCATTAAGACTTCAGAAACCTTTGTTAAATCATAGAGAACTCAACTGGTAGCTAAGGGTAGATTTTGTTTGTTTCAATATCTTAGAAAAATGATGATTCAGCCATAGGACACTCTTACAAACCTTAAAAATATAAAAAGAAAACTCAGAAAACCCCAAAACATCCCTAGATTGGTTTTTGTCAGTTATTAGTGGTGGACCATAAACATACATCCTTAAAAACAACAAAAATATCCACCTGGAAACTATATTGGTCTTCAATAGCCCTATTGACCCCACTAGTTCTTATAAACTCCCTCGGGAATGCATTAATCAATCCCAATCATGCTTATGGTGGAAAACAAAGTTGAAATCTTCCACCTGGCGACTCCACAACCCTCAATAGACCTAAAGACTCCACTGGTAGAGAACTCTAGACTGGTTAGAAATATTCAGTGACCCTTCCTAACTTACAAACGTAGATCCAAGGATACAAACGAGATATGCTCCAATGAACAGAGATCATATTCCTGGATTTGCACACAAAATTCCTTAGATAAATTGGATTAAAAACCTACCTATGTTTCAAGATGATAAATTTGATGATCCTTTGTTACATCTCATCAAATTTCATATACATGTATGGAGGTTAAAAGCTGAATGGCATGAAGATTGCCCCATGAAAATGTTCATGGGGACATTCCTTAAAATATCTCCACAAGGTGTTATGTGAGCATTATAAAGAAAATTATCCATCTGTATCATTAGTTGAAAAGTGATGTGATCAATCTGAAGACCTCATACAATACCTTGTGAACATCGATGAAGATTTAGGAAATTGGCATCCTGAAGATCTATTAGAGGAGATTCATGCTTTTCATACTCAAGATAATTATCATGACAGCCAAGAAGAGTTGATCGAGGATAAAATCCATCAAGAAGTAGGAGAAAATCTATAGGCTCTCTTTGAAGACACAAGTGATGATTCATCACCCCTACTAGATGAGGCTCAAGAAGATAGACAGCCTTAGAATCAGTCTTCTCTAGAGAAGGAAAATGATTGTTGCCCAATCCAAAGAAAATAGAAGATGCCTCCTCCTTTAACTGAAGAAGAGATAGATCAGATGTTAAGAGTACAACCAGTCTCTGAACCTTTATATAAAGAAAATATTCTTGTTTTTCCCACTCCTGCCTTACCTACCAAAGAAATTTCTCATAAATAAACATAGGAACAAATTGGCGTTGAGGCTGTAATACCTCCTCAAGAAGACATTCATCCTTGTGAGCAGTCAAAAAAGCAAGAGAAACATCATAGTTCTATCCAGAGAAAGAGAAAGACACCCCCCCTTTTAACAAAAGAAGAAAGAAATCAGATCCTAAGCATACAACCATCATCCAAATCTTTATGTAAAGAAGATATGTCTATGTGTTCTACTATTGACCTATCTACTGATGCATTTTCTCATACATAAAGTATAGAATATATTGATGTTGATGCTATACTACCTTCTCAAGAAGACCTGGTGCCAGAGAATGCTCCTACTCATTTGGATAATGGCTCACAAATAGAAATTATCTCACTCAATCAGGGGATGCCAGCATTGCTTGAAGGCAGCATAACATTGCATTCTTAAGCTGCCAAATCAGATAATCATAAAGAGGGAGAAGAGATTATTTCTCAAAATGATACCAAGGTTAGTAAATTAAAGGAGGGAGTAATCCTAAATGAGATCCATTTCTCAAATCCTCTAGGCCAATTATTATTCGAAGACCCCTTTTATTTTTCCTTAGAGACCTTTAAAGAGTGAGTAAAACATGCCAGGAACATTTTGTGGCAGATTTTAAAGAAAATTTGCAGCACTACTGTTTAGAAGAAGACAAAGTGGGAGTGGCCTGCCAGCATACCTAAGAAGTGGAACAAAAATCAATCATCTATTGACTTACTTGATTGGATATACTAGAAAAAAGAGTTCACCTAATGAATGTACATCATATGTAAAGGTAGATTAGGATAGGTAGGTATGAAAAATAAACTTTTCCTTGTGAGCATATTTTTAGTTCTATATTGTTTAGAAAAAATGAAAAAACACAAAAACAAAGAAAGGTAGAAAAAGAGGGAAAATTTGAAAAGAGGTAAATCCCCATACCCAAAAAATAGTACTACTGAAATTGAGAAACCTTAAATGCCACTACTGGTTCAAAAAAGAAAGTCTTGTTTCAATCATACCTCCTAATCATGACTTAAACATGTTTTAAATTTATTGTTGATAAGTTAGTGAAAGATAGTTAGTCAAATTATGCAAACTTGACTTGTCAAAAGACATATTAGGGAAGAAAGATATTGGTTCCACATGCTTAAAACAGAATCAAAGAGAAAAATAGGGATGGGTAGCAAACAATGTATCCTAGCCCTGATTTTTCTAATCTTATTTGGTATAAAAATAACATTTGTGTGCATCTTGTTTTTATGCCACAAACCCATGGTAAATCAGATTGTCTAATCCTGATTTAGCCATGTTTTAAATTTCATGTTTTTAGCATAGTGAATAAATCATGTCAAACAGTTTAACCTTGAAAGTTGAATAGTATAGGTATAGAATCAAAGGAGTTCATTAGCTTAATCTAAGCTCCAAGAATAAATAAGGTAGAAGTAGATAGTTTATTTTTCTTTCAAAAAACAAAAAGATGTCAAGGTTTCTAGTCCAAATGCACCTAATTAATAAAAAAATTTAGGCAAGTAGGTTGGGAAGGTAGAGATGGATTTGAGCTTATCATGTCTTTTAGATTATTGAGATCATAAGCTTCAAGCAAGCATCAACAAGAGAAAGAGGTAAAAATATGCCTAATGGATGAGGCACTCATCTCCATAAAGAAGGAAATCTAAAGTTCTGGACACCTCCTAAAAAGGAGCTACCCTCCCCAAGTGTAGCCACCGTTATTCATCAGTAATTTTTGCCTTCATAGATGACTAAATGATTTCCCTAGATTTCTAGAAACAAATTTCATGAACATTGTGATTTCTAGAAATCTCACTGCCTTCATCATCCTTAAAGATAGTTTTTCACTATTTCATATTTCCATCATGTCTAGCTCTTATTACCAGTCTCAGAAAACCCATTAGTGACTCATGTCATCCATTTTTTCTATAACTTGTAACCTTTGACCAAAATCCTCTGTTTTGTTTTTCCTAAAAACCCCCCCACTGCTACCTAAGCCCACCAATCAAATAACTTTGTTGTGTATCCCAAAATAATCCGAAACACTGATGGTCTCAAACTATCTCTGTAGACTCTTTAGATAAATCAAGTTCATTTGGTTTTGGATCTTCAATACATTAGTTTATCATAAAATCTATCTTACATTTGATGATCCCAAATTTTATGTCTCAGTCCAAAATCCAAGTCCTAGAAAGCTTCGACTAGGTCACCTAGGGTTTCACAAAGTCATAGGGTGGATTTGGTGCCCTACAAACTCTATTTTTCCTGTATGAAGAAAATGCATTCAAAGAAGAAAAGGATAGGCACTCTTGTCCAAACTAATCAAAAAGGTTATTCAAGGAAGACTTTTTGGCCTAAAGCATGAATCTTGCAAGGGGACAACTGCCCTTTGCTCACATTTATGCAAAAGGATCAAACAACCATCAGACTAGCAATGGGTAAGGTAAAAAAGAAAATATCATAAGAATACCATTCATAGCAAGAAGAAAGCAGCAAGCATGTGTTTGAAAAGAATCAGGGTTTGTGATAGCTTTGACCAAGACATAAATCAGTGCTAGGGTTGCAAGAGCAAAGGTCACCTCAAAATCCATCAAGTGAACTTTGAAGGTCTTTAGACATGATTAATTAGTTTTGAGAAGTTTTTGAGAACTTAGAAGACAACACTAGTTACTTTTTTCTAAGCAACCCTACAACCTAAGAGTTTGGAAAAGTTAACAAACTGGTCAAAAGGTGATAATAGAACCTACTTTATAACAGTAGAGGGTTTCAAAGGTTTCAAGCTACCCTCTAGGGTTTGGCAAAGAGGTATTGAATCCACATCATCAAGGGTTGAAATGGAAAATAGTATTGGCAAAAAAAGTATGAGGTTTCAAAAGGTAAAATCAGAGAACTAAAGGGATCAAAGGAGGCAGACCTAAACACCAATACCCCACTTCATCAAAGGGAAAAAAAGGGCCAGAAATATCAGGTCAGGGTTTCACTTCTCAAAAGAAAAGTGAGAGGCATTTTCAAATGATCCAAGTATGCAAGCACGAGGGAAATAATTTTCCTGAGGAGACAACTATGACAAGGATCAGTTCATTATTGATAAAATAAGATGTTCAACTCCAAGAAGATAGTGATCTAAGGAAAAATTTGTGTAGGCACCTGCAAGAACAGAAGTGGCCAGAAAAAACACAAAAATGGTTTAAATAAATCACCTCCCTCACTGGACATACATATTTTCCAAACTGATCAAAGGAACAAATATGTAGTTGGTTTAAGAGCAGTAAAGCCTCCAAATTTTTTTTCTCATCAAGAGCATATTCTACAAGAGATAGATTAACCATGAGTAACACTTCTGCAGGACTGTTACAAAAGGTTACCTACAGGAAAATTGGTAAGGATAAACGGACCAAATGTTTTTCACAATGATGGCCCACATGAAGACTAAAGGGACTATTGATGCTTGTTTCTAGGGTTTTCATACTGGGAGTTTATTCACTGTTTTAGAGAGAAAACCTCACAAAATGTCAGACAAAGGAAAATATGTCAAATGATCACAAATCTAATGTTTACAAATGTTAAAACATCATAAAAGGTTCATGTTTACAAAAGAGGGTAAAGGGCACTGTTTGAGTTGGTTGAAGGGTTTGTGAGCACAAGGAGAACATCAAGATACCCCAGCAAAGGAATAAGCCATTTTCCTTATGTCAAAATGCCACCTACAAGACCAAAAGGCCAAAAGCACAGTGAGATAAATAAAAAAATAAATCAACAATAGGGAAGTGGGTTTCGGCTCATAAATTTATTTTTTCAAAAGACTATAAAACCTCCTTTCCCTTTACCTCAACCTCATTGTCATTGCAAAAAAGAGAGAGAGTTGTTGAAAGCAAGTTTTGAGGGTTTTTGTACGAGTTTGAAGAAAAATTTCAGGCGCTGCGCACCGAGGCCGGCACTACGCACCCGGCCATCGGCGCTACGTACAGAGGAGGCATCGACAGTGTAAATTAACACCGCGTTGTGCACTGGGAGGGTGGCGCTACACACCTGTGCCGGCGCAACGCACACGCACAGAACAACCCGAATACTGCCATTTCGCAACGCCACCACACTTTGACAGGCCCGACAAGCCCATTTTCCAACTCGACTTGACCCAGCGCTGTGCACAAACCTGCTAGCCTTACCCAATTTGAACGTTCATTCAGGTGGCGCTACGCACCTGGGCAGGTGCTACTCACAGACAACCTTTGTTCCAAATTGCTCAAAAGGCCGAAAAATTCAAGTCTTTTGCCTCCAAATCTCTTGCAATCAATCAAGCAAGGTTTGCGGCTCTTTTCCTTACCTTCCAAGCAGTCTTTTTCATAAACAAGAAGGTATATAAAGGCTTAATGTGACCAAACGCTAGTCTCCATAAAAATCAAATATTGACCTCCTAGGGTAGGGTTTGAAAAATTAGGAGTTGTCATGGGTGTAAGGGCACTCACTGCCAGCAAACCTGCTTCTAAAAACTGAAAACACTCCTTGAATACTTCATCTTAGCTCTCATTTGCAAAAGTTTGCCCTCAAATCACTCATTTGCCATCGCTAAAACTAAATACCCTCACCAAGATGAAAATCATTCTGTGCTAAACCAGTCGCCATGTCTGAGGAAGAAATCAGTGCCAATAGTGATGAAGGCCAAAGGCATACCAAGCCAAAACACAAGGGAGGAAGGGTTAATATGTTTGAGCCCTTAGACACCATTCAGATCACTTATTCTCCCATGATCCTTGCCTTTTTCAAGATGTTGGATTTTATCATTTTTGTGAGAAGGTTAAACAAGTTCAAAGACATTCAGAGTTGACTAGGTTGTTCATCCTCAGCTTACAAAACCACCAAGTCAACCTAGTAGGAGTGAATTTTGAACTCTCATCTGAATCCATTGCTAAAGCCACAGGAATACAAGATATTGATGAGATATGGTTTAAACAGAAGAAATTGGACTTGAGTTATTATGAGCCCTATCTCAAACCTAGCTATCAACAAGGCTGCAAGGTTGTTTTCCCCTTCTCCCACCTGTTAGAGAGGTATGTCCTACTAATGAGGCAGATTATGAAGCACTTCACCTGTGATGGGTGGTATTCCAAAGTTTATTCATATCACATAAGGCTTCTAATGTACATCACCAGGATTAAACTGCTAAACCTACCATACTATCTCTATCGGAGCATTGACAAAATGGCTTCAGTGGTCAAGAAGAGGAGTTATGCCCACCAAATGCAGAGCCTTTTTCACCACTCTTTGGTTAAGATGATTTTTTTACACCAGCTGCAAGAGCAAGGAGTCCCTTGGGAAGTTTTTATCTCACATGTTGTGTTTGAAAATCCCCAAGCCTTCATTCAGCAAAATTTGCCTTCCACTTCACATCCACCTACCTCCACTCCTCCATCATCTCCACATATTCCTTCTCCACAAGGAAAATCACCTCATATCTCTTCACCTAATGCATCAAATGAAGATGGTGGTAGTAGCTCTAATGAGGAGCAAAAATATGACAATGGAGATAATAAGGACAGTGAGGTAGAAATAGAGGTTGATGAAGAAAACAATGAAGAGGACAGTAGTGCTGAAGAAACAGGTGATGAAAACAGCAATAATGAACAAAAAGATGATGAAAAAAGTGAAGAAAACAGGGAGGCAAGTACATATATTAATGAAGAAGATGATGATGACATGGAGGAGGAAAATGAACATGACAGTTTTGAAAACAAAGACAGTGATGAATTAGAACAAGACAGTCATAGTTATCACGCTAATGAGTCACTTCCAAGTGCAGAAGAAGGTGTTGATGATGAACAATATGGAGACCAAGGAGATTATGGAGAAAGTAATAAGGATGACAGTTAGCAAGAGAGTGCACAGGATAGCCAAGAGGAAGATGTGTTTGAGCATGACAGTGAGCACAATGATAGTGAAAAAAGTGCTGAAATGAATGAAGACAATGAAAATGAAGAAACAGAGGCAGAGGATAAAGAAATTGAAGACCAAGAGCAAGCATATTATGAGGTTGAAACAGAATTTGAAGGGGCAAATAGTGACCAAGGCAGTGGCACAAATGAGATAGTTAGTGATGAGCGAGGAAATAGTCATGAAAATCATGACACAAATCAGCCTCTGAATGACCAAGGAACTCAAAGTGACAATGATGAAAGTGATAGAGAAGAAGACATTAGTGAAGGATAGAGCCAAAATGAGGCAAGTGAGGAGGGTAGTGATTAGTTTGAGAGCCAAGAGGACAGTGAAGAAAACAACGAGGAAAGAAATGATGATGATGAGGCTAAAGGTCAAGAAATCAGTGACCCAATGGAGCATGAAGTGACTCATGATAGCCATGACAAAGATGAAAAGGCTTGTGACTTCATCAAGGATCAAGGCACCCTCATCACTCCTCTCACATGCACCTACTAAAGAGGAAAAAGAGATGTGTTTGCTGCCTCAAAAAGGAAAAGGACCATCTCTCCTCCAAATATCAAGCACAAACAAAATGGAAATGAAAATATGGACAAAGGTGGGCAATAGATAAGGGTAAGGAGAAGAAAAAGGATCAAGAGGACTTCTCAAGGGCCTCAATTCATTGATCTAGATAGTGACAATGAGGACAAGGAGATGAGCACTAGATTGCTTCTCTTGGAGAAAGATGCACAGATTCAGGAGTGGGAAAGAGAATTTGAGATGGCACAATGTGTCACCCACTATTACAAATAGGAGCATAAGGATTTTAAGGAGGTAAAGAGAGGCATTTCCGTACAAAAGAAAATGACCAAGCATTATGCAAGGAAAAACATGCTTGCTTGTGCCGAACTGAAGAAGGCCCTCATGGAGCTAGAAGACCTAAAAAGAGAAAAAGTGCATGAAAGCCTTGGAGTTTTTGTTGAGTCTTCTCAACAGGTGTCCAAGACCTCTTGATGGACCTCTCCACAAAGTTTGAGGAAAATTGGACAATTTTTTGTTTTTTCCAAATTTTGACCCCTCTGTGCACAACACCCTAGGCGCTACGAACAAAATTGGTGCATCCTCAGCTCTCAAATTTTGAATTTTTGGATTTCTCACATCTCCAACATTTGTCTCACCAATTTTCAGATCATTTGTAGTATTTTTACCCCCTCAAAAGGTCAAACAACATCAAAACTTTAACCTTTCTGCCTCATTTTCAGACTAGGCATTGCACACAGAGCAGTGTTTGGAGATTTGATTTTTGGACAAGTAAATGGCATCCACTCAGCACCACTCAAGAATTTCTGGAAATTAGACTCATCAGGCTTTCTAATGAGCCATCACGGAGCCAAATCCGGTGTCGGGTAGTGGTCCAAAACGCAGCTGCAAGAGACCCTATTTTCTGTTGAAGTGGCGCTACGCACAAAGGCTGCCTAGTGTGTTTTGGACCAAAAGTCAACAAAACACACTCATTTATTGCAAATAGATATTTTTGAGTTTTTTTAGGAAAATTAAGCTATAATTAAGTGCAAATAGTTATTTTAGCATTTATTTCTTGGGATATTATGTGCCTTGGGCCTTTCATGGTCTCTTGGCCATAAATGATATATATGACTATATTTGACATTTTCCTACCACTTTTAGGGTCTGTTTGGGCCTCTGTAGTTTGCAAGATTGGAAAATAGAAACGTTGCGGAGCCAACATCAAAACCACTTTGGAATCTTAGGATCTATCCCTCCTAGATTCAGAGAGGGATCTCTCTTTCATAAGTGTTTTTAAAGATATGATCGTCAAGGCTTATGATATGATATTAGGCTAGTTATAAAGCACAAAGGTTTTTGTTTGTTTTGGTTGGGATGAATATCATTAAAGTGAAGGAAGTATTTTTAAAGGTAAAGTTGTGAGTAGGTTGAAAATGGTTCAGATGATAAGATAGGTAAGAAACAATGTCAATCCATTGGGCTATGGAGTCACAAAAGGATTTAATTACACAACAAGTTTCAAGAGTGGTCTATGGGGCAAGTCATCTATGTCAATAGATATCTTTAAGTTGATTTATGGTATGAAACATTAAAAAGTGGTGAAAGAAGCAAACGTATAAGAGAAAAAATGGAAGCTTAAGATCAAGTAAGGACTTTTAACCTAGTCTGCTTTTAGCATACTCAAAGGAAAACGAAGAATAACTTAAGATCAAATAAGGACTTTTAACCTAGTCTGCTTTCAGCATATTCTCAAAATAAAACATTTAAGACAAAACAAAGAATAGCTTAAGATCAAGTAAGGAATTTTAACCTAGCCTGATTTCAGTATATCGAAAGGAAAACATTCAAGATTAACATAAAAAGAAGTCTAAGATCAAGTAAGGACTTTTAACCTAGCCTGCTTTTGACATACTCTCAAGGGATATTTTCAAAGCAACTGTTGGAGAAGAAACTAGAGGACAGGGCTAACCATAAACTTCTCTAATTCAACTTTAGTTAGCAAACTTTGTAAGAACATTCAAGGACATAATCTCAAGTTTTACTCAGCAAGACAAGGGCTCACCAACATTCCTTGACTGATCACACTCTATTGAATTATCCTCAAATACACAATTAGCAAAAAACATAAAGATAAAGATTTATCTGTGAGATTTAGGGTACTTGATAGTAAATCCTAATCTACATTTTCTGTTCTTTATCAGAGAAGATGGATAGTATGGAAAACATGAGAAAAATAACAATTTACAATAAGAAAAACACCACCATTGACATAGACCAGGATCCCATAAATCAGCTTGTATATTTGATGTCCAAACTAGTTACAATCTTCAAGTCTAGTGGGTCTTTATAGCTTCAAACTTCTCATCTTAGCCTATCTTTCTTCTATTACAAAACAAAGCTTCAACAGCCTCAATAGCTATTTACATTCAATGAGTTTTCAAATACCAACCCATACAATGTGTTCCTCCTGGAGTTTTTATAGAAGAATGAGGAGGTGAAGTGTAAGAAGGATTTATTTGTTCAATTAATGAAGAGTAAGTGCTTCTCGGCCCTTGAGAGGCTCAGTGGAGAAGAAATGACATGTATTAACTCTTATTAATTGATTTTACATTAAATTTCATCAACTTCAGTTACTTTTCTTAACTTTGGGGGTTTTTGGTAGGCTGGCCATTAATTCTGAGCTATCTTTAGAAAAATATCTCTGACTGTGCATTTACAGTGTATTTTTTTGAGAAAATAAGTTTATAGGTGGCATTTTTGGCTTTAATTGCCTTACTGATGTAGCATTTGGAGGCTTCCTTTACTGATCCATCTATCTTAATACCTTAAAACACTGATTTAACTGTGATTTTGTGTTTTAAGGCTGATCATGCCTTTTTCATTCTTCTTCGGTCTTCAATTGTCCTTTTGTTGACTGTATCCACCTTTAAACTATGTTTTAACTTTAAACAACAAGATTTGAAGCTTTAATCCTTCGATTAAATCTGTTAACTTTGATTATTCATGGAATTTCCCTTTAATCCACTATTTTAGCCTTTAAATCTTTGATTAAGTCATTAATCTCTAGGATTTTGACTTCAAACTTTATCTTCACTGTTCTTTCTTCTTTGCTATGGATAGGAGGTTTTTGGCGCGTTGGAGGGTTTAACCATGTAACCAGTGCTCATGAAGCACATATCAATTGTGAAATGATGACTGGCAGTCCCTTTTGCATGATTTTTAACCTCTGTCTGGACCACAAGGGTCCCTATCTTCTGGCCCTGCCCATTACTGAACTGTGGGGAGGGTTTCTACTTCAAAATAATCATAAAACCTGCAAAAACGAAAAATCATTATAAAACCCTGCGTTATGTGAATAAAAATTGCTTTGGAGGCTGTAGGAGGTAGAGGAGTAGTGCAGAGGAGGTGAAACACTGGCGTAAGAGGATATTTTCATGACGGAGAGGCGAAAATCCGTGAAAACTGCATTAAATTTGAATATAGGTGCGAAAAAATGGCTTAGCAGTTTTCACACAACAAATGGGTGGTAAGTGGTTTGTGGTAAAACGAACGCGATTCAATCATCGAGTGACACCTATCCCTTACGAAACCAGTGGTTTCGCGCAATTTTGGATTGTTAAACTTCGGACGGCAATTTCACGCGATATGCGATATCGATCGTTAGATGAGGAGGGGTGGATCCAACGGTCAGGAGAGAACACGATGGGAAAGGTGCGAGGGTGGAAGCTTTAGTGGGAGCCAGGTGGCATGCAATGGTTGAATGGACGGCTGGGTAATGGGAGGTAGGCCCTGGTGGGATTTGATGTCGGGAGTAAACAAGAGTTGTCGGATCTCATAGATCGACGATGGAGATTGTTTATAGGGGTGAAATGATATATATGGGTCGGGCGATCAATGGATAGGAGGGACAGTGACGACCATTGATCTTTATAGATCTACGGTGGAGGTTGCATGATGGAGTGATAAGGCAGGGAAAAGGAACAATAGAATGTGTTTTAAGGGAAAAGAAAGGGGGAAAGAATTGGCGCCGTCAGATCGTATAGATCTATGGCTAGGATTCAAGCGGGTTTTTCCAAGTGTGGCGAGGAAAAAACGAAGGAAAAGGCACTTTACAAAGGGAGAGAGGGTAGAATAAGGATAAGGGAAGGGGCTTAAGGGGAAGTGTTGGGCAGTGGTCCTGTGAAGGAAAAGGGACCGAGAGCGAAAGGAAAGGGCTGGGTCTAAAGATTTTTAGGCACCCAGTTGCGGGGCTAGGTCACATGACCAGAAAAAGGCCAAGGATTTAAACCTTGAGGGGCTTAAAGCCTGTTTGTTAATAAAAAGTGGAATAAGTGGGTTTTATATGTTTTTAAGGATTTTTTTGGGTTTTTTTCAAGTTCTGATAAGGAAAAATGGGCAATTTAAACCATAAAAAGGATTTTTTATGGGTTTAGAAGGGATTTTGAGAGGTTTTTTAAAAAAATGAAGGGTGAAGAGAAGGGAAAAATGGATTTTTTAAAGGGAAGTGGAGGATGAATAAGGGCAAAATGAGAAAAAATAGGTTTTAGAGAATGATGGAAAAAGGCCTAAAAACAGTCTTTTTGGATATCAGCATGGTTTCTTGGTGGATTTCTTTCAAGGAAACAACAATGAAGATCACTCTTTGAGTTTAGGCAGCATTAGAAGGCTTCAACAATGAGCAGTTTTCTATGAAAATAATCTCTTGAAGGCTTTAAGACCTGTTTTAGCCTTCATTTGCTATGACAAAAAATTACTGATGGCTAACAGGGTCTTAGTTCTCATTTGATCCATAAATAGAGCATGAGGCCCCTATGTATTTTGTTGGCATTTGATGAGCTTGAAGAGAAATATACATGGTTTCATGAGCTTTGAGAAGAAATTGGTTTTGTGAAGTGGATGAATGGCTTGTTTGGCTTGATGATGGAGAAGCTTGTTTGCAAGATTCCATAGCTTGGTGAATGGTGATGTCTTCCTAATTTGTCTATTTTTTCCTTTGTTATCATTATTTTTCATGTTTCTTGGCTGCTATAAAACATAAAGGTATAGGTTGAGACATGTTCTTTGAGGCACCTCAATCCTCCTATTTGTTATAGCTTTGATGTTTTCTCTTTTGGCCATCTTAAGGAACTTTTGATTGCTCCTTAGGTCCACCAAAAACTTGTTTTTTGTTTCATGTATGGTTAGTATGCTAGCTTACAATTATGATTCATGGTATGCCCTTTTTATTTGAAGTTTTCAAAACCCTATCTTGAAGCCTTTCTGTGAAATATTTATTGTTAGGTTAAGTCAAAGAGGTCTCGTTCGATCTTGCCCTTTTTCCATGCTTACAAACTTGTTTTATAGTTCCCAATAACTTGATATATGTTGTTTAGGAGTTCCATTTCCATAAATTGAGTTATTTGTTTATCTTATATTTTTTCCCAAAATATGAAGGTAAATTTATAAAGTTAGAAGCTCTTATGATTTCTATGTTTCACTGGAATGTTTCTATTGGATGTTTATTAGTTTAGAGTATTGTTTATTGAACTTAATGGTTTTCCCTACCTCATGAATTATAAATTTTAAACTATATATGTTTAAGACCTCTTAGTCTTTCCCAAACGTAATGTTCACTACACCTCATACATCACCTTAAGGATCCATTAACCTTGCTAAATCGGCCCTGCAACACACTCTGTTTCATCATTTAGACACTCTTGAATTTCACTTGACTCCATAGCCCAATGGATTTGACATACTCTCACTCCACCTATTCCATTTGACCATCTTACCCAACCAAAACAATTAACAAACCCTACACCTAATAACTAGCCTAAAATAGAAACCCTAGAGAAAAAGGAACACATCATTTGCATCCCATAGAGAGATCCCTCTCTAAGTCTAGGAAGGCTAGGTCCTTGGACTCCAAAGCTTGGTTCCATGTTACCCTGTCATTTGGTCTGCCAATCTACCAAATCACGGGACCCTAACAGGGAAAAATGATTTTCCATCCATCTTCTTGACTTCTTTGCTGTTCTAACACCTTCATCATGTCATGAAACATTGAAACCATCAATCTTCCCCCATAAATCATGCTAAAACTGGATTTTAAAGCAAAAAATAACCTACAGGAATTTTCGTAGCGCTTTTTGCCCTTCAAGCCTAGAGCGTGCTACGAAACTACCTGATAATGAAGAGAATTCCAAAATCTTCCTTCTTCTTTCAAATTTCATCTGTAGGTCTGGAAAATGATATAATGAAATATGATCATGCAAACTTGGCTCTTACCCTCTTCAAAAAACTTCATTTTCACCTTTAGAAAGTTTATTCATCACTAAAATGGCTCTGTTTTTTCTAAAAACATAGGAGTCGGAGATTAGATATTATCTACCTATCCTTGATAGATATTACAAAATTGAAGGGGTTTCTTGTAGGTCAGTATGTCTTGAAGAAAAACCTCTCTTTTTTGTTTGAATCACATCTCCAGCAGTCCATAATATGCACTCTAAAAACATGTATAAAATAGGAAAATTTTGCATTTTGAAAATAGGGTTGAAATACATCCATGTATCTCCCAATTTGTATCACCTATGAGAAAAGTGAAAGATTTTATTGTTACTTGATATGTGCTTGAAAATAACCTCTCTCAGATTCTTAAAATTCTTCTCTCTTTTCCCAGAAATTTCCCTTGAAGTTGACTACTCAAAGTGAGAAAACAGAAAAATGCTTCATATTTGCTACGAAATTATTAGCTAGTTTCATAGCATTTTTTTCCTATTTTACACTGAATTTGCTACGAAAACAAGAAATCTTGGCTAAAGTATCATTTTCGAATTCAAAGCTTGGGAAATGGAATATGTTAGCACATGATGATTGATGGGACATGATGTGACCTATATGGAGGTGGTTTTGAGATGAAATGAGGGTGGTCTTGAAACTTAAGATAGGTTAAATATGAAAAAATCAAATTTCCTATGCCAACTTCAAAAAGGTTTAAGGAGGCCTTACCCTTTTTAGGAGTGAACTGTATGACCATGTCAAGTAATGACTCACAAAATTATGAGTGATAACACGACCCATGATACTTCCAAACTGAAGTATTTATACAAAAAATTACAATAATAATTCCTAAAATACAGTCTCTAATAGACTTGAACGTAAAACTCTAACTATTACAAAATTATAGATTTGGTGGAATGCACTGTGCAAAGTAGGTGCTGATGTAGTGGGATAGTTAGGACGTGGACAAAATTTTACTAATATGCTGGAAGACTGAGTGTTGTGCTGGAAGATGCACTGTTGTATGAACGCCCTTTCTACTCTTGCAGTTACAAATGGATCAATTTTGCGTAAAACCTTTGCCCGACTTGACGTTTTTGTATTTTTGTTACCCAAATCCTTTTTGCCATGTTTTAACCCTTTTTTAGAATAAAACAGTGGAAAAACTCATTTACCTGGACTTGAAATCCTACAGAATTCATTTGGGAACCACATCACATCCGCGAACTTCGCAATATTTACAGTTTAAGTTATGAAGAATGTAATTGGCGATGCAATGCAAAGTGGGAGGTGGCGTGGAGGGAAGGTGCGACTGGACCGCAGCCTGCAAATCACAATTCTTAAGGTTTAGTTATAAGTGCGAAGGTAAACTCTAAAATATGCGAAGTGAAAAGTGTGAGGAGGGTAGAGTGACGTGGCAAGTAAGGTGGGACTAGACCGCAACCCGCAGATCGTAACTCTTAAGGTTTAGTTATAAGAGCGGAGGTAAACTCTAAAAGATACAAAGTGCAAAGCGTGGGGAGGGAGGAGTGACGTGGCATGTAAGGTGGGACCGGACCGCAGCCCGCAGATCGCAAACCTTAATTTTTTCTTATGAGCGAGGGGGTTAAATTCTAAAATTTGCGAAGTGCGGGGAGAGGGACCCACCTACATCAATGGAGTTTATACATCGGTGAAAGGTTTCTGCGGTAAGTGTATGAGGTTTCATAATATACGACATGTGTTGCAATGTATTTTAAATGGTTTGAAGTGGGGCGCGGATCTCCTATGGTGGGGTGAACCACATCGCAAGTTAAACCAAATATATTGCAAGCGCTTCAAAGGTAAGTTAAAACATGTGCGATGCGATATATCGCAAATCTGCGATCGCCAGGATTAAGGATTTGTTCCGATGTGAAATTTTATCTTTTACGATATGCAATGGATGGTGGGGAGAAAGGGTTACGTGTCAAGGAGGATGGCCCCACTTTAATAGAAATCGGGGAATAGTGAAGGCGGAGGTAAGTGGAACAATAATATAGCAAAAAAGGTAAGGTAGAGAGATAAAGAAGAAAGGCGGAAAAAAGGTAATGTTTATTGATTTTTAAGGGAAAATTAAATGAAAATGAAGATTGGTGAGTGAACTGGTAAGGTGGGTCCCTAAATAATACATGGTAATGTAGTGAGGTTTTTAGGATGAGTTCCAAAGGTTTTCAAAGAAATTCCTTTGAGTGCCTTTAACTTATAATGGGTCTCTGAAACCTTGGATAAGTCATTCTTCGTTATTTTTGTCCTTTTTAACAAAATTAAAACCTATAGTGCCCAACCTTATTACAAATAATTTAATCACATTTAAATGATGTGATTAATTCAATCAAAACATACTTAATTATCTCCTAATGTTGCATTTGGACTAGCAAGCATGTTTTTCCTAATGTTTTAACCTTTTTGGAAATAATTTACAATCATGGAATATTATTTACAATATGAAATATCTGAGATGAAATAATCGATCACCTTGAGATCCTATAGATTATAGGACCCTAACAGTGGCTTCATCCAGGGATGGCACTCTCCCTGTGAAGAGCCAAGAACATCATAGACTAGTAGCCTGATCCATTGGGATGATCCCAAATATGCAACTTGCTTTGTTATAAAACCTCTGTGACTGAAAATCTCAAACTAAAACCAAACCTTTCTGCACACTTAAATCTGAAACACACTAAACTAAAAACTGAAATTTAATATGAAACTAAAACTTAAAAGAATGCTTGGAAAAAATGCTCGAAGCACTGAGTTTATTTGCACACTGCTACCTACCCTATATTATAGAAACTTATGCTAAATCAGGTAATACAAAAATTCCAATGAAGCCAATCAAGTAGTTGTAGAAACAAATGGACAACTTGACTGTCTGTTAGGAAAATCAACAGTATAACTTGATTATGTGTCCTCATAACAAAAGTTATAATATGAAATGGAAATTTCTGATGTATCTGACCCTTATAAATAATGCATGTTTGAGCTAAGAAGCACCTCCATATACTCTACTATAGGATCAATAAAAGCATGATGTATGATCTTTGCTTCTAGGTCTTCAATGACTAGTTGAGTAGTTGTGTCCTCAATATTAAACCTTGAAACCACATCTTCAGTTTGGTAGTTGAAAGCACAATCATCCTACTATGTAGGTCAAGAGGTAGTACAATTTACTCTTGCTTAGGGGAAGGAATACTTTCCAAGAATTCTTTAGGATCTTGGAAATTGTATGAATGAATTTGAGAATTTAAAAGTTCAATGACAGTTTCATATATTTCAACAACTATCTCCAGAAAACATGTTTTAGCTTTAGGACTACATTTCCTTTATGTCAAAATGCGAAAGAGAGCCTCCAGGAAATCTTCATCAAGCTGAAATTATGATAACTTATTCCTAAATGCAATTAAAACTTCATGAAATAGAAGGTTTGCCACAAATCTTGTCATATTGTTCAACATGAACTCTGGTCAACATGTTGTGGAGTCGCCATGAAAGCTCAAAACATGGGTTCTTTGAATCATGGATTTGCAAGGTGAATAATTACAGCCTTCCTATGTATGATCATTTCCCACCATTAGTGAAAAGATCTGAACTTTGATGTGATTTCTTGGGGAAGATAAAATATTTTTCTTCCCCAGTTGAGTTGCCACTATGTTAGTGTTCTGTAATTTTGAGGGTTAGGAAAAACTACATAGGAAAAAATCAAACCAACTTTTGAAACATGGATCTAGCCATGCCAGTTTCAGAGAGGGCTCTCTCTATAAGATTTAGGTTTGTTTGGATAAGTTTTAGGCTAGTTATGATTGTAATTGGTTTTTTAGATTTGGGTTTGGAAAATTTATTGTATTCAATGGATTAATGTCTATTGAGCAATGGAGTCAAAATATAACTAGATGATTGTATCAAATTTTCAAAGGGTAAACACAGGGCAAGCTAGGAGTATTTACTAGATCATTTAGATTTATAAATCTATTATGACAGAAATATGAAAAGATTCAGCATAAATAAAGAGAAATTAAGAATTATTTAGTTTGGATTTTAGTGGAAAACATAGGATTGTAAACACAGCCAGAATAAGGTACTCAAAAGTAAATCCTATTCATCACACTTTTTGCTTTACAATTGGAATTCAGATGATTACAATGAAATATGAAAATGAAACAATACTAATAGAAGAAAAACATCACCAGTATTTAAGCCACAAGAATCTTGTGAATGGTCTGACTATTATTGATGCTCCAGTGCTTTGAAAAAATATTAGAGTACTCCAAAAGACAGAAATAGTTCTGATCTCAATCAATAAACCCATGATACTTCCAAAACTGAAGTATTCATACAAAAAATTACAATAATAATTCCTACAATATAGTCTCTAACACACTTGAACTTAAAATTCTAAATGTTATGTGGAATTATGAATTACGGATAAAACATTCTTCCCTAGATGTAGTGCTCATCTAGAACAACAAGTTAAAGACTTTGCAACTACTTTTCCTAATAGTAAATAGACACACAGAACAGATCAAAGAACTTACTTGGAGTCCAAGCACTTCTTATTCTCACTCTGTCGCTCTTGTTGTAGCTTCAAATCTGAGCTAGATTGCCAAAATATTTCCTGCAAAGATGAACACTAAACAAAAACATATAGCAATAATACAAATGTCTATTCAATTTATTTAGTTAAATCAATGAAGCATGAACCATATACATCAGATAAGAATTCATATTATGAAAGGCAAAAGCTTATACAGATACATATGTGGGAAAGTAAGCAGAAATATTTATTAATGGATAGAAGGGGAGGTTACAACCCAGTAATTGATTTAGTTTCACCATCTCCAATAGCATCCCAGCCTCATCACAATGCACATCTCTCCAGCAGCATGTCACTCAAATCAATTCCTCAATTGAAATTCCACCAAAATTTCTCTACTCAAATTCTTCCTTATCAAACACTAAGATCTGTGCTCAAATTTATAGAGGATTTGAAGGTAGTTTTACAATAAATGAATTTCTAATAATAGGCAATACATGTTCCCAGTCTCAGAGGTATCAAATGGACACATGGATTTGAAGTTTGACACATGTGAACTCTTCTAGAAGGCATTGGCCAAGTGGAGATTCCGGAACAATGAGAATTTCACTCCCAATGTGACCAACACACCCATGAGTGTCAAGAAGTGCTTTTCAAAGCACCCTTGAGTGGTGTTACTTGCATATGAAACACACTTAGTTCCTTTAGAGGCAACGTTGGTGAGCTCTCATTTGATATAATATAAACTTCAAATCTTGGAAACCTTTGCAATGAAAGTCATGGATGAATTGTCTTGTTCTTTGTCTTAGGGCATGTAAACACTGAAATGATAGGGAATGATAGACCCTATTCATTGGTTCTGGAGATGATGTCCAGTTAACCAGGTCATTGGGAATGGTGCCCAAATTGAATTGTAACAATTTCCTGCTAAAGCATGAAGTCAAAATAATAATAACAATATTTTTATTGAGATGCTTTACACTATGATGGGCTGGAGATCAAGTGGAGTGGCGACCTGCATCAATATTACAATAAATTACATCATGATATATCCTCTTGATCATAAATTGATGAGGGAAGGCGTTCCCATGCTCAGCACATAAAATTTCTAATAACATGTACATAATTCAGAAAGTTGTCTATATTGGAATGTTGCCCAATACAAACATGCCTACAAATATAGGCCCATATTCGGATGATGATATGTATGTAAGGTCACCGTACAGATGATGTGTACAACAATTCTAAAATCGTAGCCCAGATGGCTGAAACTAGATCCGGGGTCTTCTTATCTCATTCACTCGATCATTCGGGTACAAGTCTAGCCATGCGAATATATGATTTGTTGTCGAACATGGGAAGACATTGTTTGATTACCAGCCAATGATGTGAGTTTTTAACAAACACGAGAGAACCACCATTGATGTCAATGGCCCTCAAGGCACTGCAGTACATTTCGTAAGGCGTGAATAGACAATTTGAAGTCAAATGCCAAACAAAATATTTTGGTCAAAAGTACAGAAGGGAGGATCTTGTCGATGATATAACAAGCCTCATGGTACTGGAATATGATGTTTCTAAGTGAACTTCCTGGATAATTATTTGTCGTTGACAAGAAGCCACCTTATTGCGAAATAGGCATTACTGATTTCAGAGACAAAATTATGACTTGATATAGCAAATGTTCAGGGGTGACTGTTATGAGAATGAAGGTTTATGAGTATTGCAGAAGGATTATTATTCACTGGATGACTTATTTTGAACATAGCAGCGACACTGAGATGAGCTGCCAGCATTGACCCAAAACTGAAGTGAAGGTATGATGAACCATAGGTATGAATGAACCGTCAAGAATATTACCCAACCCAAATAGTCACGGTGATGGAGTGAAGTGTCATGTTCAAGAACGACTTGCTACCGTAAAAATTTCTGTTCACTTTCCCAAATTTTCCCCGGTCATTTATCGACCAATACCTCTTTATTTTTTAACAAGCTTGAGGAGGATAACATTTTCTTGATCTATAATTCAACCCTTCGGGCGAATAAAACATCGCTATTTAATAATTTAAAGAGTCTAGTGATGAATGAAACTTGATTCTTGTCATAATTGACAAGCTCGTCACTATTTTATGTTTTAACGCGCTTAACGACTGTGACAGCCCGTTCCTTTTTCATATTTAGAGAGTTTGAAAAAGAGGATGAAAGAAAACTCCATAAGTACTTTTTTGTAAACTTGTTGCTCAGATCCGAAAAAGTGTAAAATAATATCTAAGAGAACCTCTTTAGTCATGTTTGACCAAGGTATTCCTTTTTTGTAAGTAATCTATCTTAGTCCGGAAAAGGGTTAAACTTATACTGAGTAGATATAAATTCATTTACTTTTACAAGCTCGAAAAGGCAAGTGCTCGACAATCTTTTCACATTATCAGAGTCTGAAAAGAGCTGAAAGTAGACTCCAGGGGTTCCTTTTTCACAGTTATCGAAGCTCGAAAATGAGATAAAAGTGTGCTTAAAATCCTTTTTCATTTTTAACAAAGCTTGAAAAATAAGGAGAAAAAGTATGATTTGTGGTCAAATCATTCTTGAAATAAATTTGCACAACAAATTTGTTCATCAGTTGTAAGGCCTGTTCAGAACAACATCAAATGGATTAAAAATACCCGTTTCATGATAAAAACATAATAAAACCATTGTCATAGCAATAAATATGATTTGCAAACAATTAAATGACTATTAAAAAGAGTTTTACTATTCATTTTTACCATTCCATAGTTACCATTTGCATTTTGGAGCTTTGAACCTGATTTTACCTCCGAAGTCCAGTTGCTGATTGTGATCATTTCTATGGGTGAATTTCATTGCCGTTTGATCCAGGTTAGTGCCATGAACCCTCTCTTTCCTTCAGTAATCATTTCATTTCCTTTCACTATAATTTTTTAGGGTTTTTGGGACCCTAGGGTTAATTATGCTCCTAAAGAGGGAAACGCACCCTTGGACATCGAAAGGTGAATTTAATAGTAGCTAAAATGAAGGCTAGTTGTATATACAATGCATTGTCTCTTGTCCAGGGTTGCATTGGGCACAATCTTCATTTTTTATTTTTGCATCATGCCAAAAATTTGCACAATTTTTTTCATTGAATGGAATCTAATAGTTCTTATGGTTATATTTTAGGTTTTCATTAGATTACAATGAAAATTACATGGAGGGAAAGAGAGCATGAAGAACAAGATATGATTTCCCTAAATGATTTGGGCACAATAAGAGCCTTAAGGGATTGTGGACTGTTAAATTACTTTCGGTTGTCAGGGATGAGGCAACAAATAGAACTCTTGGATTTCTTAGTTCAAGCATGGGATCCAGCTATCGAGGCATTTCATATTTAGAACCAAGTGGTTCCCATTACAGTAGAGGATGTATAGTTTCTCACAGGTTTGTCGAGGAGAGGCTTACCTATTTCACTCTCAGGGTCTATTCTTGGAGGAGTGACTGTGAGAGATTATGTTTTTCAACATTGTTATCTAGGGGAAGAGCCAAGAAAAGATGGAAAGATAAAAATCTAGGATATTAGAGATTTTCCTTTGAGAACCATCCTTTTCACAATCGCAAACTTTTGCTGGCACTGTTACACTATATGTAGCGAATAGATCATATATGTAGTATGCGCTAGAGTGTATGGAGCCAAAAGCCTTCAACTGGTCTGAAGATGTATTTTCTCAGATAAAAAAACATATGAAGAAAGAAAAGGGAGGAAGGAAGAAGAACTTCAGTTATGGTTCGATCCTCATATCATTTTCCTTAGAATGGATTCCACTGATGCAGCCACAACATGTAACACTGGATGTGTCTAATCTTAGAGATACGAGGATGCAGAGATGGGTAGAACTAATGTGTAGGAATGCAGGCAAATCGACCATTGTGTTCTCGACTGTGTTCTTCTCTTGGTTCTAGTGACAGATTGTCTCCATCAATGAGTATGCATACACAGGCGTTGATTTCCAAGGAGATCCAGATTTATCTTTACTAGAAGGTGCTCAGTGGGGTAATAGGTAAGAATGTTTTGACCATGTTGTTTATTTTCCTAAGGTTTATACAATGTTTTTGTATTTTTTATGTTTTCCCAAGACTAAACTAAATTTTTGATGTAATGAAGATGTTGGTCAAGTTCAACCGGTGGAGGAACCAGAGCATGTAGCAGGTGAGCCAGCAGAGAAGGTTGTCGGGAGAGCAGTCCTTCAGGATCTTGATATGGCTGAGATTATGGCTGAGCTTTGTTAGGACATAGAGGGGTTGACCTTTGGGATTACAGATTTCTTGATAGAAGAGTTACCCATCTGAATGCAGCATCACACTATAGGTGTTCCTAACCGTTGGATGCGGTTAGTACATAGGACAACTAGATCTATAACATGTTACCATGAGCAACACTAGCTTACTTTTGACATTTTGCATACATTTTGAGGTCAGATGACCAATGTGTCTTGGGCACAAATTTTTTAAAAACCTATAACTATCTATCTATTTGATTTCAGTGTTTTCCTATGTTTATTTTGCAATCCTATTCAATGATGTGAATGTTTTCTTTACATATCTTGCAAATTTATGTCTAAAACTTGATTATATAAAGAATCAGTCAATGTGTTCAAATTTCTGGAAATATGTTGATATTGAATAAAATCAAAGTGTCTTTCCAAAATTTGAAATCTTAGGAACAATTGATGCAGTGTTGGATTTCTAATAGTATACACACTAGTAAGTTGTAATACCACAAGTTTTGAGTCTAACCTTATGGTGTTGTGGTTAATACCAAATGAAATGGCATCAGAGAGAATTTTTATCAACGTGCTATACTTAGCGATATTGTTCGTCGATCTACCGATACAAACCCCTTGAAAACTCACTAACTTGTCGTTCAAAGAAAAAATGGCCCACGCTGCAGAGGATAGATTCTGCGTACTACGACTAGCACCATCAACATATCCAACAAATGGTTCCAAATATTCAAACATATGCGAAGAAATGTAAAGTGGATTACTAACGTCAAGAAAAATCTAAAAACAAACTAAGATAGTGAATGCAAATCAACAACATATATATACAATATAATAGAAAAAAATAGTACGCTCATGATTAAGCATAGTAATGTTTCAAATACAACCAATTTCTGGGTTGCGCCAATGGAATTCCATTGTAATCAACTAACTCATAAGCACCCTTAGAAAGAACTCTTTTGAAAATATAGGGGCCATGCCATTATTGCTCAAATATTATTCTACCTATTACATTAGCTTCTTGATCATAAAGTAGGACCATGTCACCCTCTGAGAAAATGTGAGGCTAGACATTTTGTCGTATTGTGCCTTTATACGTTTCTTATGTGCTTCGTTGGCCATTTGGGCTTCATAATGCATTTCATCAATATGGATGAGGTTAAAAAGACGTGCTTCTTCTTCTAAGGTGTCAGGTAACAAGTCGATTGCGAGTTTTAACGACAATATTTCACATTGGATTGGCAAGATAGCTTCCAGACCATACACCAATTGAAAGGGAGTAAATCCAGTTGCATTTCTCACCGAGGTTCAGCACGCCCACAGGGTCGAGTACAGGATCAAATGCCAGTTTCTTTTATGAACTCCTATCATTCGTTGAAGCATACGTTTAAGAATCTTGTTGATAGCCTCAACTTGTCCATTTGATTGTGGATAATAAGGAGTAGAATTATCATGTGAGAATCCTAACTTGGCAGTTAATTTAGTCATCATGTGGTTGCAAAAATGCTTCCCATGATCTGTAACTATAGCCTGCGGGACTCCAAACCGTGAAATAACATGATTAAAGAAAAACAATGTAGTTATTTGACCTGTATTGTTGAATGTAGGCATCGCTTCGGCCCATTTGGTAAAGTAGTCGACTGCGACAATAATATAACCATGCCTCCCAGACGAATGAGGGTTACAGGTCATGAATTCAATACCCCATTTCAAAAATGGTCACACAAATACAACAGGATGCATTGGTGGTGGCAGTTTGCGGATTTTACAATAAACAATCTGGCACACATGACAACTTATGACCACGAGGATGCAATCGTGAAATATTGTAGGCAAAAAGTAACCAGCGCTGAGTATCTACTATGCGGTAGCATATCCAGATAAATGTCCACCACAAGCCCTACCATGATAATCGTTTAAAACCTTTTTGGCCTCCTCATGAGTGAGGCACCTTCTTAAAATAGTATCGACACCATGACGATAAAGTGTATTGCCGACGATAAGATAATCTTTGGCCTGGTATCGAATACATCGTTGTTCAGAGCGAGAGGTATCAAGCCAAAAAGTTTGATTTTGGAGATAAATGATGAAATATCCATACCAAGGATAATATGATCTCATTCAAAATAGAGACTCGTCAAGAATTGAAGGTTCTGACGTAGTTGCAGTACTATCAGAGGGAAGGTCACGGAGAAACTCAGCCAAAATTAAAGACTTCTTTGACTTGGATTTGAAGAATTCCAAACCAAATTACTGCAAAATGACAATCCATTTTGAATATTTCCCCCTCCCTCAAAGAACAAGAATTGATGTGATAAGATATAAGTCATGAAGCAATCCTAAAATGACAATGGTCTTTCAGAGCAAGATATAGTGGCAAAATCTTTGGACAGCTTGAACAGCTGCCAAGGCAAGATTTTCTACGTATGAATAGTTAAATTCTATATCATTGAGATTACGACTCAAATAATAGATCGGATGTTCAATTCCATTTTCTACTTGGACCAAAACCATAGCAATGGTCATTTCAGCTGCAGTGATATATAGGAAATAATCATTCTGATAATTAGGGGGATACATTAATGACTCTCGGACAAGAGTATCCTTGATAGCATCAAAAGAAGCTTACACAACTTGGTCCCAATGGAAGGGAACCCCCTTTTTCAAGAGTCGAGTAAATCCTTTAGCCATTTCGGTGTAGTTTGTAATGAACCTTCTTAGGAAGTTAGCCTTTCCTTGAAGTTTCTGTATCTGAAGTAAATTTGATGGTGCAGGAAAATCAAGAATGGCCTGAACCTTCAATGGGTCGATTCGAATTCCTTATTTTGAGACTACGAATCCAAGCAAACGACCAGAACCAACACAAAACACACATTTATGTGGATTGAGGTGTATTTTGTAATGTCGACAGCGTAAGAAGATGGCTCTCAAATGCATCGGGTGGTCAGTCTGATTTTGTGAATGCGCAGGTAAATCATCTAGATAAGGTTGAACAATGTTCTTGATGTCATTGAAAGCATAATCCATTACTCTCTGAAAAGTTTCCCCAACGTTCTTTAAACCAAACGGTAGTTTACTATAAGCGAATGTGCCCCAGGGACATATGAATGTTGTCTTATGTTGATCCTCTGGGCGGATATTGGTTTGATTGTAGCCAGAAAATCCATCCATGAACGAAAAAATTTCACATCCAGCACAATTATCAATAATCTAGTTGATAAAGGGAGTAAGATAGTTGTCTTTTAGACAAGAAATGTTGATGTCCCGATAATCGATGCACACTCTAATGGTTTGTTAAGTCCCTATATTACTAGTATAGTCCCTTATTGTTATTAGTGTAACCCCCTTATTGTTATTATTGTACTCATGTAACCCCCATTTTGTTATTATTGTGCCCTTAAATTATTATTGTTAGGTCGGCTAGGATTACATTGTGGCCCACTAGGATTACATTATGGCCCCATGGACTCCGATATATAGAAAGGAGGTTTTGTAAATTGTATCATCCAAGAATTGTTTATTTATGTAATGTATTGGAGGTTGCCCCCTCGAAGTGGCTTATTTCTAAGGCGTTCATATCTCTTTTCTTCTATTTTTGGAGCTGGCTACACAACATTTGGTATAAGAGGTTTGGATTCTAGGGTTTCGCTGCTCCAAACAGGTCATCGTGGCATTTTCGCTATAACTTTTTTTCTACAAAGTTTCAGAAGCTGAAATGTTTAGGGTTCGAAGCCGAAATCCTGAGGAAGCTTTTCTAAAAATTTCAGAGCTTGGTTCGCAATATTTTCGGAGATACCATCTGTGGAAGTCAGGTATTTTTTCAAGCTCCTAAACAGGTCATCGTGGAATTTTCGCTATAAATTTTTTTCTACGAAGTTTCAGAATCTGAAATTCATATGGTGCGAAGCTGAAATCTTGAGGAAATTCATCAAAAAATTTCAAAGCTTGGTTCGTAAAAGTTTTGGAGATATGATCTGTGGAAGGTAGTGCTTTTTCAGGCTCCTGAATTGCATCTCAAAGAGGTGATCGTGGGAAAAGTTAAATAACTCTCTCTCTGGGAATCGGATTGGAGTGCCGTAAAAATTGGTTGCAAGTACATAGACTACAATTTCTTGGCTATCAATTTCAGAAACAAAGGACGAAACAGTGACACGTGGCAAGTCGTACAAGTTCGCTCTACTGAACTAGTCCATAATTAGGTCATTGTGGGAGATTGGACAGAACTTTGTCTTGGAGAATCTAAATCAGGTCAGAACTGTGGCATTCAAAAGAGAATTTAGAGGGATATTTCATTGCTGAATTTCAGGTATTGAAGAGTCATAATAATTGAGATAATCCAATTCCAATATCAAGCTCCTCAAAAGCAAGTAAAATGTGTGTATTGTTTTTCCCGAATTGCATAAATCTTGTTTGAAAAATCAGTTTAAAGTGATTCCAAGGGCCTATTAATTGCTCTCCTTTGGTATTAGTTTGCAAATGCCTCTAAAAATAATTCCATCTGATTAATCCTTAAAACTTACTCATTGCAGCCTTGCTAGAGGAAGAGTTTAACGGTATGAGATATCAAAATTACGGTACCAAGTGCAACGAAGTTTCAATCTACGAAGAGCAATTGAAGATGAAATAGATGGTTTAAAAGCAGAAATGGAGGCTAAGTTGGATGGTTTGAAGGATCAAATAATAGCAAATATGGATGATAAATTAGTGGAAGATCACATCGAGCATCAACAACAAGTTCTCCAACTCTCAACGGATAACCCAACTTTGGTGCAGAATCTAATGAAGCAACAGGAAGATCAACATCACATCGAAAGAAGTTATGAAGCAGTCATAGAAACAAGAACTCGAAAAGTACGATCAATTTCAGAGTATCTCAGCAAGTGGAAGAACTTTCCTGTAGAATATTTCACATGGGAGGATGAGAATTTTATATAGAAGCATCAAGAAATAATCAAGCGTTGAGGACAACACTTGTTTGAAGGAGAGGAGCATGTTAAGTCCCTATATTAATAGTGTAGCCCCTTATTATGTTAGTGTAGCCCCCCTTATTGTTATTATTGTACCCCTGTAACCCCCATATTGTTATTATTGTGCCCTTAAATTATTATTGTTAGGTCGGCTAGGATTATATTGTGGCCCACTAGGATTACATTATGGCCCCATGGACTCCTATATATAGAAAGGAGGTTTTGTAAATTGTATCATCCAAGAATTGTTCATTTATGTAATGTATTGGAGGTTTCCCCCTCGAAGTGGCTTATTTATAAGGCGTTCATATCTCTTTTCTTCTATTTTTGGAGCTGGTTACACAACATGGTTCCTTATTTTTTCAATATAGGAACGATATTGGAAACCCACTCATTTAGTGGAACATGGTAAATGAAACCATAACGCAAAAAAATTTCAAATTCTTCTTTGATGGCAGTGGCTTTCTTTGCATGAAGTGGATGAAGTCATTGACGCACCAGTTTTACATCAGGATATATATTAATAGTGTGTTCAAAAATACTAGTATCTATGCCTAGAATTTCCTCATAAGACCAAGCAAATACATCATGGAATTCACGAAATAGAGAGCTATATGTTTCGAGTTCTGATGGAGAACAAGACACACCAACATGAATATTTTCTACAACGCCAGGTTTGGTTGAAACATCGATAGAAATGATTTCTTCAATATTTGATAGATTTCGCTCAGAATTGATTGCATTAATAGGTAAAGAGTTCGAAAAGAATTTTTTTATTGATGGGTGATATAGTTCACTAAGATAATTTTCTTCATAATAAGGAAGATGGGAACGATGATGATATTCTTCCCAAGGTTCTCCGTCTGAGATCATGGCTTCCAAAATATTCTCATCTGTCAAGAAAATTGAGGAACATGGATAAGATGGAGTACCAAAATCTAAGGAACGATCAACCCAAAAAATCGGCAACACTGATTTCAAATTCACCGCCCAAGCCAAATAGATTGATTTCTATGCCAACTCAATAGGGTTGGGCGGCAGAAACTCATCCAACGTAGCAATTTTAGAATCACCCATACTCTCCCTTAAGCCAGATGGAGTAGAAGAGATCATAGCAGGTCTCTATACTTGCAACTTTTGCCGATGTCGCGAGCCGCAGTAATGCAAAGGTTCCCATTAGAGTGGAATCCTTTAAGAGTCCAACACCAATGTTCTGAAGTGCTAGTTGGGGTGCATTGAACGAACGTAACACTTCCAATTACCTGCGAAGTAGAGGCAAATAAGGATAGCTGATTAATGACTGTGATAGTACCTTTATATGGAAAGGAAATCATTCTAAAATATGTAGAAACAATTGCAGTCATTGCATATACACATGGCCTTCTAAGTAGAATATTATATTCAAGGGGTCCGTCAACAACCTCAACATCAACAGTCACTATTTTTCCCTCTAGTTCAACATGCAGGTTATTAATAATACCACAAGGCTTAGATGTACGTCCATGAAAAACCTTCAAAGTCGTTGATGGTTGAGATAAGCACGGCGAGCCAAGTGACTTCCAACAATTTAGATACATAATGCATGTAGATGCTCCCTCATCAAGAATAGTATGATGAAAAATATGATTGAGAACATTTAATTGTATGGAGAATGCCAATTCTGCTAGTAATTGTGAGACATATCCCATATGATTAAAGACGACAATATTAGAATCAGTCGGATCAATTCCACCAATCGCTGACAATAAAGCCTATTTTTGGGAGGGACAATCTTGTAATACCTCAAGAGAAGACATAGCTAAAGGAGATTGAGCCAAATCCTCAACTATATTATAATTTTGAGCATATCATGCTCGAAGATTATATGTCGACTTGTGAATTACTCCCTTTGGTGGCTTGATTTTCAATTCGGGAATAGCAGTTGGCGATACTGATTCCGTAGATGGATTCGTAGTCGAGGTAGTAGGTTGATGAGTTGCCTGACTACCATAATATTTATTACGCGTTGTCACCAAAATATTTGTTGAAGGTTTTGTGACAGATAACATAAGCACTTGGGAACTAGAAGCTGGATCTGTAGCAACCAAATTTGTGTCCAGATTTGGAAACGAATCTACCAACACAGCTGACGCATTGGAAGTCTTAATGATTTTTGATACTTCAGCGTGGTGAGGACAATCCCGAACAAATTTTTCATAATTACAGATTATGCATGGATAACAAGGTTTCCTAGGTCTAGAAGATTGATCAGATGATCTTTCCAGCAGGTTAGAAGTTTGCTTTTTCTTAGATTTCCCCTTTTTATTACTTCCGGGTTGGTTGTCACTTTTTCCCTTGTCAAACGACACGACATTAATTTTGGAAGAAGGTGTAGGATCATATGCGGTAGTATGATGTGTGCTTGTAGTACCAATCAATCTGTTTCTGGTATGAGAGTCCTTTAATTGAGGAGGAACAATAAAATTAGATCTCAGCGTGTTAGGAATTTTTTCATAAAGCATGCCAAACTGAGTATAAATCAAGTCTAAATATTGGGTAGGAGCAATAACCTGCTCTTCTGTGACAACACCACCCTTAGCCACATCTTCAATTATGTTAGCCCCCCTATAAATTTTTGACAAGCAAACAGGGGGCTCAAATGTTTTTGAGCCTTCAAGGAATGCATTTCCTCTGAAAACGCATCATCCTTGAATCCTCCTTGTGCCTTTTTACCTTTGGTAAAATCCTCTCTATTATATCCATCCAAAAAGCCTCTCTGATTGTGACAAATTGTGTTCCTAAAGGCCTACATTTATCCCTTGTATCCCTGCAAAGTGTCCCTTTTCAACCCTTTTGTCCCCTTTGTTAAAGTCCCCCTTTTCACCCTAAATTCCTCCCCTAACCCATCTAAACTTTCCAAAAATCCCCTTTAAACCTTCCAAATACACTTTGTTTGGTCGCCTTCCCCTTATCCCCTCTATCGCTACCTTTTCCTAGCCTTGAAATGCACCAAAAATGGGCCGAAAACCATATTTTCCATGTAATTGGGCTTAGCACCTTTCGACCCTAACCCCTCACCCTTTTCCACCATGTGACCCTGATCCAGGTGGATATCGGTGGCCACCCACCTATTCCATTTGGACTAGCACCATCAATTCTTGCAGCTCTTCACATTCAGCACAACTTACTATTTTTAGCAGGTTTTCGGGTCCTCCACTCCCGGAGCCGTTTTGGGGCATTAATAATCTAGGTGCACATTGGTGGCCACCCACCGAGTCCACTTGAACCCCCACCATCATTTCTTTCAATTTTCAAGTTGCAACAAAACTTACTATTTTTAGCATTTTTTTGGGTCCTGAACTTCCGGAGCCGTTTTGAGGCCCTAAACGACTTTTTTTGGGAAAACGGAGAGCAACATGGGTCCATGGACCGATGTTGCTCATTCAAAAGTTGTACTCCTCGAATAGATATTTCTAACGAGATATTGAGCGCATCAAACGGAGATCGGATGCCAAATTTACGCCCCTGGGAAGTTGAACCACCAATTTACCCAAACGGGCGCCCACAGTTTTGGTGCCTCATCTCCTACGGTTAGGTTTTTAGACGTTTTGGATTCTACATTGTTTCTCAACAATAAATAGGCCCTCGAGGCTCATTTTAACACAGTTAAGAGGTCTGTAGCCATCACATCTCTTCTCAGAGATTCGCTACCAGCACCCTAGCTATTTTATTTCCATTATGCTTGTAAGCATATTTCTGTTATTTGATATTAATGAAATGAAGCATTATTTCTGCTGCATCTCTACGTTCATGGTTATTTCTATATTTTGTTGCGTTCCTGCATAAAATCCGAATCAGTGGTATCAGAGGGGGTCTGCTCTTTCTTTGTTTTTCTTTGCATGTCCCCAACGCGGTCAGGGTATAAGGAGTTAGGGCTCGATCTAGTTGAACCCTTGCAAGATCAGCCTTGCAAACCCCGATGACCTCCCATGGCGGAAGAAAAGAAAGATGAGGGAGCAGGAGATCCTATCAAAACACTGCTCGAGGAGGCCCTCGAGAAACAAAGGAACACGATGATGGATAACTTTGCTCAAATCCTTCAACGACTACCCACATATGGCGCATCTACATCCAACAGCCACTCTGGAGGCGCCACTCCCTTCAAGGTACAGGTAAACTTTGACATTCCTATATTTGAAGGAAAAATAGATGCAGAAGCTATAGACAGATGGTTAAATTTGCTAGAAGGGTATTTCTCGGTCCATGACTTCTCTGACCGAGAAAAGATTATTTTTGCACTCCTCAAAGTTGCCCCCCATGTCAAAGACTGGTGGGAAACCTACCGTGAGAAAGAGGTCGAAGGGGAACCCTCTCTATTCTTGGCCACGCCCACTTGGAATTCATTTCGAGATGGCATCAAGGAACAATATTACCCCATGGGGAGCTATGAGGACAAATACATCCAATGGACCACGCTGCGGCAACAAAAGGATCAAGATGTGCACGAACTGACGAATCTGTTCCATACCCTGCGCACAAAGTTGGGTATTAAAGATTCGGAGAGACATTTGGTGCTCAAGTACCGCGGCTGTCTGCACAAACACATTCAGGAGGAAATGGAGTTCCTCGACATTACATCGCTTGGCACGGCATATCGCTATGCCGCCAAGATCGAGCAGAAATTTAAGCAAAAGAAGCGAGACTTTGGATCTGCGAATCCGAAAGGTGCCCCCGAACTGAAGAACAAGGGGCAAGGCCAAAGCAATGCGACTCAGAACAACACCACAAATCCAATGAAGGACACAGGGAAGTGGTGTGAATTTCATAACAGCCCCACTCACAGGACAAATGCGTGTCGGGCCAAACAGTCTTTGGTGGCCGAACTAAAGGCACCCGAATCAAATGCATTTTCTGATCCTGAGTTAGAACCATAAAAAGGCAATGACAAAGGGAAGCAGATCATTGATGCGGATCCCAGTGCCATTGTTGCCACCACCAAGATCCAAAGGGAGGGTCCAGAGGATCCAGAGGAGGGGGAGCGCCTCTTCCAGTCGCAGATGTGGGTGAAGGGTTCTCCGCTGCAATTTCTCGTCGATAGCAGAAGCCAAAAGAACCTCATCTCAGAAGAGGTCGTGAAGCGGCTCAGACTACCAACCATAGCACACCTGCAGCCATATACCATCCGGTGGCTCCACCCAGGGAGAGATCTCTGCATCCGCCAATAGTGCCACCTTCCATACAGTATCAAGCCATTCACGGATGAGGTATTGTGTGATGTTGCTCCTCTTGATGTAGCTGATGTATTATTGGGCCAACCATACTTGTGGAGGCGACATGCTATGTATGAGTCTAGGCCTCGAGCTGTTATTATTACTTTTGGAAATAACTTGTACAGGATACTGGAGGTAGTACCGCCTCCTGTCATCTCTTTGACTACTGTAAAACAACGCAGTAAGATTGTTTCCCAAACTAGGAAATTCATTTTTCTTACAACTCACTCACAGGGAAAGAAAAATATTGTGGCCACAACCTTGAAACAAGGCTCCCTTGCATGGCTGCAGCAGATGGACAAAGTCATGGAGGAATACGAGGAAGTTTTCCCATCACTCATAGGGGTTCCTCTACACTGTCAGGACAAGCACTCCATTGATCTGACTCCCAACGCACCACCGCCTGATGTTGCCATACATCCTGCAACTACACATACAAAATCCAAACATGTACTGTCTAAGGCTGATAAAGAAACAAAATTTACTAAATGCATCCAGCATGTCCACCCGCAGGTCCTTGACATCTTCAACACATATCATACTCAGTTCAACAAAATTTGCCTCATCTCATGGAGGATCTCAACGCAATGGGGACCATTGCTTCCTAAGGAGGGAGGAATGATCCAGGTGGATATCGGTGGCCACCCACCTATTCCATTTGGACTAGCACCATCAATTCTTGCAGCTCTTCACATTCAGCACAACTTACTATTTTTAGTAGGTTTTCAGGTCCTCCACTCCCGGAGCCGTTTTGGGGCATTAATAATCCAAGTGCACATTGGTGGCCACCCACCGAGTCCACTTGAACCCCCACCATCATTTCTTTCAATTTTCAAGTTGCAACAAAACTTACTATTTTTAGCATTTTTTTGGGTCCTGAACTTCCGGAGCCGTTTTGAGGCCCTAAACGACGTTTTTTTGGAAAACAGAGAGCAACATGGGTCCATGGACCGATGTTGCTCATTCAAAAGTTGTACTCCTCGAATAGATCTTTCTAACAAGCTATTGAGCGCGTCAAACGGAGATCGGATGCCAAATTTACGCCCCCGAGAAGTTGAACCACCAATTTACCCAAACAGGCACCCACAGTTTTGGCGCCTCATCTCCTACGGTTAGGTTTTTAGATGTTTCGGATTCTACATTGTTTCTGAACAATAAATAGGCCCTCGAGGCTCATTGTAACACAGTTTAGAGGTCTGTAGCCATCACATCTCTTCTCAGAGATTCGCTACCAACACCCTAGCTATTTTATTTCCATTATGCTTGTAAGCATATTTCTGTTATTTGATATTAATGAAATGAAGCATTATTTCCACTGCATCTCTATGTTCATGGTTTATTTCTATATTTTTTTTTGCATTCCTGCATAAATCCGGATCATATTGTGGCTTGGAAGATCCCCATTTTTACGAAATTTTTGGACGGAGTTATTTTCTTGTTTGAGTACTAAATTAGCTCATAGCTCATCTTATCATCCTAATCGATGGTCAAGCCGAGATAGTAAATAAATGTTTGGAAGGATATCTTCGTTTTTTTGTATACGATAAACAAACACAATGGGTCAAGTAGTTGCACCTCTCGGCGAATGGTGGTACAACACTTCCTTCCATCTTGCGGCAAAAATGACCCCATTTATGGCACTTTATGGATATCATCCACCATCGATCACATCATCTTTAAGGGAAAATTCGAAGGTTCAAGCAGTGGAATATCACGTCGAGCATCAACAAGAAGTTCTCTAACTCTTAAAGGATAACTTGAATTTGGCACAAAATCGAATGAAACAACGAGCGGATCAACATCGCGGCGAGAGAAGTTTTGATATAGGGGGGTGGGTATTTTTACGGCTACAACCATATAAACAAATGTCCCTCGAGCAAGCTAAGAAGGATAATAAATTATCGCAAGATACTATGGTCCTTACAAGGTGTTGCAAAAGATTGGTACTATGGCATACAAATTGGAGCTTCTGCTTCTTGGCAGTACATCCGTGTTTCATGCTTAAAGAAGGTTATAGGTGAAAATCTTCGATTCGGAAACAATATTGCCGAACTTGATGAGCGGGAAAAATCATATTGGAACCGAAGCGATCATGGAAAGCAAAAGAACTCAACAACTACGGAATCGATCAATTTCGGAATATCTCATCAAGTGGAAGAACTTACCTTTGAAGATTCTACATGGGAGGATAAGAATTTTATACGAAGCACCCGGAGGCTACCTCGAGCGTTGAGGACAACACTTTTTTGAAGGGAGAGAGACATTTGGGTCCCTATATTACTAGTATAGTCCCTTATATTTGTTAGTGTAACCCCCTTATTGTTATTATTGTACCCTTGTAACCCCCACTTTGTTATTATTGTGCTTATAAATTATTATTGTTAGGTCGGCTAGGATTACATTGTGGCCCACTAGGATTACATTATGGCCTCATGGACTCCTATATTTAGAGGAGGTTTTGTAAATTGTATCATCCAAGAATTGTGCATTTATGTAATGTATTGGAGGTTGCCCCCTCGAAGTGGCTTATTTCCGTGATATCTCTTTTCTTCTATTTTTTTGAAGTTGGTTACACAACGAGTCTCACGCATCCCCAACATTGCGATGGCGGTTTCTAGATTACGTCCTTGATGCAGTCCTACTTTGGATGCTTCGATTGGGTCATTCTTTGCTAGCCACTTAGTTCTGTTGATTTACACGGATGGCCCTTTCTTCCTTTAATTTAAATTTGCACTCTTAAAATTACGAGATTTTGTTTTTAAAATTGGAATTACTTCTACTGCCCCTTTCTTAGGCGACTGACTTTGTCCGGCAACATTTGGAAATGTTGTCATTGATAAAAAAACAAAAAGTCATGAAAGAACATCACCGAGCAACAAGGCAAACGAGAGAGCAAGGAGAGCATTAAGCAAGTAGAGATAATAACGAGAGAGATAAGCGAGAGGCAACAAAGAGACCAGCGAAAGAGCGAAAGCGGAGAGAGGAGACAGGCGGATAAGGAACTAAGAGCGGCGACGGAACAACGAAGACGATGAATAGAAGTAGGAAGTACGAATGGAAAACGAAATGTCCGGAGACGAGTAGGAGAAAAAGGCCATCAAATGAAAAGAATAAGTGAATGGTAATCACATGTGATAAGGAATAAGTGAATGGTAATGCATGATAAAGTAAGAAATCCATTGAAGGAATTAATGGTTGCAGAGATATGATGAATGTAGCGAATATTATAATTGCGATGGACCATAGTACAGTGATCAGCTTGCGGAATCAAGAACTTGAATGTGTAGTTAGAGCGGAACCATGACCGAGTGAATAGGGAAGGCGGTTTATGGTTTTCATCGCACGACATATGCGGAGCAAGCGGTATTTCCTGGTTGAGGAGCGATTCCATAGAGTGCTCGACACGCGTCCTTTGTCTGCGACTTCACAAAACTGCCTGCCCCGCCACCATCGCGCGTTATAGTTCGACCCCGGGATTCATCGATATCGTTGAGCGCCATTGATGCGGGAAGGGTCATCGGATGGTCATCATTTGTTGAAGGTGCCTGAAGAATAACACAAGTACGGTGCGTCATCGCCGTTGTGCCGTACGGGGTGCCCCGAGCGATATCGTCGGATTGGATGATGTGGCGCGATGGAACGTGAGCCCTTCGATCGGGTTGATTGTTAGCAATGGGCCCCAGTTTTAAATAATATTGATTAAGCCATCGATTATGCATGTGGGGCCGGATCCAAAGGTCTATTTAAAAAAAAAAAAAGGCCATTTGGTAAAAGCATGGATTATTAATATTTAATTATCAAAGGGTGTGAATAATATTTATTTATCAAATTCCACGAATTTGATAAATAAAATTCCAATAAAAGAAAGTAAAACCATCAACGGCACGTTAATATTACTTTACCTTGGCTATAGTATTATTTGGCAGAGAAAAAAAGATTACCTTTGGGACATTTCATGCATGGAAGATCGAAGATTGGATTTTCAATTTGGATTGGTTCGAATTTTAATATGAATACCATTGGTAGTTGGATGGTTTTGACTCATCGTTTCACTAAAGGCAAAAACTATATAAGGAGAATACGATTATTGTACAAAGTGTGCACATCGTAAGGGTCGTGAATAAATAAATTTCTCCAAGGAATATCTGTATGGGCAAACTCTATTCTTAACTGATAAATCTGAAACTACGATGCACCCATGGATATAATGATCTGATGATGATGAATCTCTGGTTTGAACGATGGACGAAATCATGAAGAACTGGTGTGAGTGTGCGAATGAATAAATGCGGTGGCTTGCAAGGTATGTCATGTGGAAGCGGTGGATCCGGTATGAAAATTGATGAAACGTGGTCGCGGTGGTGCGGGGTCGGCCAACCTTCGGTGAGGGGGGTTGTAGCTCCCTTCCCGGTGGTAGGCGATAAATGAGAACGGGGGTTGTAGCTCCCTTCCCGGGAAAGGGTGGTAAATGAGAGGTTGTCGCCTTACGCGGTGGGTGCACAACGTCTTTGGTATAAGTACGCGCCGGCATAAGAGTGTAAGAAGTTTTCTATATAATAAATATTGAAGGCGAGATAACAACAGCCGGTGGTTTCTCTGAATTGGGTTTCCACCTTGAAATACGGTGTTCATATGTGTTGCTTATGTTTGTTGGTTTGTGCGGTATTTCTATTCATGCTTATTGCGTATCGATGAATAAATGATGCAATGATCTAAGTAAAGACATAATAAGATCTCTGGACATACAAGTTGGATGCAGTAATGTAACATATGGTTTTAAGAGAAAGGAAAACTAAAAAATTGTCAGTCAGCTCTAAATACTGATTCACCCCCCCTCTCAGTATTTTTCCAACAACTTCTCCTTTTACCTTGGATTGCTGATAGCACATACATGCTTTTCAAATCACGTCATCCATGGTCTTTCGGTTTACAAATTCGATTTTATCCTTCATATGAGCAGGTAGACTCCTCAGAAATAATTGTACTTTCGCCTTTTCTTCCCTCAGATATGTCACATATCCCAGTAATGACGTAAACTTAATTAAAAAAATTTCCATGGATATTTGTCCCAACCTCAAGTCATGAAACTACAGATATTTTTCATCATAAAAATGCTATGTGAGATATTTATACTGTTGGAATTCGTCCTAGGTCACATTCTGATCTTCAATACTTCACACATTTTTAACTTCTTCCCACCACAAAGTGGATTTTTCATAATTGATAGATAGCTAAATGAGATTTTATTTTACTGCTATACTCGTAGACTTGAAATTATTTTTCGCGTTTATTATCCATGCTTCAACTATTTCTTCAGCTTCTCCATCGAATGTGGGAGGTTTAATCTTTTGTGATTCACCTTGCAGTTCTACCTTCTGTTTCTTTATTTCTTAGTGGTTGGTGACATTTCCCGACTTTGATTCATTATAAGATTTATGTTTATTACTCCATTGGGTTTGGATGCCTTCCAAGTTGTCATTTGTTGTTTGTTGCTTCTCACCCTCTTCTTGGGTGTTTTGTTACGAGCTTGAATTTGGTTACCCTTTGATTGTTTATACGAGAGGCTTTTAAGGATCTTCTCCCACCGCTCTTGCGGTAAACTCTCATTATCACTTCTAAATCACTACCATTTCTTATTGTAACTATTTACGGTATCCGGAGATTGTTGGTTTGTTGTTGTTCTTCTTCTGCTTGATATGTTAGTTTGCTAATGTTGAATTACATAGTTATCTATACCCACATCTGGATTCATTTCTTGATTAGGCCGGGGGTGAATTTCTCTACGAGTTTTTGGGTGTTGGATGCAGGCCCCTCCTCAACGGTCTCAATTAATTCTTCCTTTCCATTTTGTGCACATTTACACACATGTTTATTGTTATTTAGGTGACCCATTTTTGGTCCTAGCATTTAGTTTCTTGTTGTAATACCTACATGTCCAATCACATTATTACCTTATATCATAAAAAAAAAATTACTATTGGCGATTGAAATTCCTTACTCTATTAAAGACAATACATTAATCATTGTTTAACTAAAAGGTTTTGGGTTGTCGGACCCTTGAGAAATTAATTTAAGCACCTTGATAAGTTTCCTTTGTCTCCATCATTCACTAATATTAAACCTTGCCATTATTCATATAATACATATAATTTTCATTGTTTTTCAACACCCCGAATATGTTGTCAAAGGATTACTATATGTTCATTATTTATTTGGTACATTCGGGATTCTGCTTGATGACTATATCTGTACATATTATTGATTTAATGATTAATGTGTTAGATCCTTTCGGATCCACCGTATGCATTATCTTTAAACTTGTATGCTTAAGCCTCTATGTGTGAGCATCTCTGCCGTCTATATGCAAATGAAATCTATGACTAGTAGGGATGCGGGGGTAGTTAGGGTATTACCTTACCCCCAGAACCCTAACTGCCTCCCTCATTGTTATGTTGTTGCATGCATTTGAGCGCTCTTGCAACCACTGGCAAAAAATGATGAAATTAATGACTTGGAGACTAAAAATGTTAGTCACCGCAATTATTTCAAGTGAATTACTACTAAATTTGAGCAATTTTAAGTGACCAGACTAAAAATGACTAACTTAAATGACTAATTTAGTCTTTGAATATAATATACGACTAGATAATTAGTGACTAAACTAAAAGCAACTAACTTAAACGACTAATTTAGTCTAGGGATAAAATATATGACTAGATAATAAGTGACTAAAGTAAAAGTGACAACCTTAAATGTCTAATTTAGTCTAGGATTAAAATATATGACTAGATAATGAGTGACAAAATTAAAAATGATTAATGTAAATGACTATTATAGTCCAAGAATAGAAATATGGCCAAATAACAAGTACAACAAGTATATGAATTAGTCATTTATGTCAATAATTTTTAATTGTGTCACTCCATATATGGAAAATTTAAATTTTGGTACCGAAGTGTTACATTTCACTATGAGTGCTTCCTGCAGATCCATTTGCGGTGTTAAAATTTAGAGACAAGGGGTCTCTGAATTTACGGTGTTAAAATTATGAATACCCTTTGGTCTCTAAAGTTTAACGATCTGTCTATCTACAATTAACATAATTGCATGTATCATCTATCAACTTTATACTAATGCCTTCATTATAATTTTAGTAAAGGTAATATTAATTGAATGGCAGAATTAATATTTATATTTATATTTAATATTTGGCCATAAAGTTTAATTTTTAAACTTCATTGATTTATGTTAAAAGTGTGAGTTGTTTTAAATATAAGGTTAAATCTTCATATTTACATTTAATAACTAGATAAATATAACATTTCTTATGTTAAACATGTGAGTTCATTTAAATCTAGTATTAAATCATCATATTTACATTTGATAAATACTAAATAGATAAGCCTACAATATATATTTATAGACCTATTTAGTAAATAGGTATGAACATTTGTTAATTTAAGTATGAAACTTAATTAATTTTTTAATAATGTATGAACCTTTGTTTTTTTGTAAGTCAATGTTATATTCATGTAGGAAAAATTTTATATAGCCGATTCTGAAGTAGGTGATCTCACCTCGACTTGGTTTGTTGACAAAAATTTGCACCAGATGAAAAAAAATGCAAAAGAGGGACTAGGGACATTGTCCATAAATGGTTGGGCATGAGGCACCAAAACACATATAAAACATAAAGAACACCAAATAACATACTAGTTGTCCAACATGATGGATGCAGGGTTGTCCGGGGTTGTTCCTAGATGCGGTGGAGGATAGAAGTCACACTGAGCGTGCCCTTCAAAGTGCACCAACCAAGTCTCCAGCTATTCTACTTTCTCAGTGAGTTGATTTTGGCCTCACGAGCAACTACCGATCTCTCAGAGACTTAGAGCCGTAAATAGTACATTCATTCCAATGTTTCCATCTGCTCTGCATACCCCTCATGACATAATCTCTCAGTTGTCCACTCTTTCCATCAGATTGTTGATAAGTGCACGACCGTTCTCTAGGTAACAATGTTGGATAACCTACCCCTTATTTACCTCAAATTAATCAAACCCACGATTCCCCTTGCAACCACGACCTTCTCCACCCTGACGACTATGCTTTTGAACCCTCAAACCCCCACCTATTTTATCCCCCCACTTACCTCCTCCACCACCCCCATGCGCACCCACACTAGCGAGTCATGCATGCCCCGCAGTCTTTCCACCTTGGAGTGGAGCCGCCATGATTGTTTCTAAGTCTGCCACCCCCACAGGGCCATGGATGACATGGGAGGGAGACTACCACACCACACCAAGGGCTTCATAATTCACCAAGGTCGAGGAACCCCGTTGTGTGCAGAGTCGAGAGACCAGACCCCCCACCATATTAGAAAACAAACACCATCAGCAAAGGAGCCAAATGTCATCTCCCACCACCACAAGGAAGCCCAGAGACACCTCCCACTACCAGATAAATACTTTCACCACCAGTAAAACCAAATACCATCACCCACCAAACCAACACAGGAACTTAAACAACAAACGATGACAAATTAGGCGGCGCTGAGCGTAACTTCCCCAATTTATGACTGCCTCCAAATTATCCACATAGAGACCACACACCAATCCACCAAACACGATCACACCCACGCGGAAGGGCATGAAATTTGGAAAAGAAACTAGTTTTACGCACACACCCTCGAGGTTTCTGGACTACAAATTCTAGCTTCCTCTCTTATCATGAAAAAATAGGGTCATTGAAAACGAAAAAATGGAAATGAGTGATCTCACTTACCTTCAACTGTATCCTCGGCCAGGACATAGTCGATGGCTAAGAAGGCGAGCAAAGGTGATTGAGCACCTTGCACCAACAAATTCCTACTTAATGACACAAACAAGCCACTCCCTCCATAAACCTTCTGCGACGTTTACGCTTCCTCTTCAAAGGCCACCATCGGGACCAACACCAAACCATATTTGTAGGAGTCTAATGTTGGGCTCCCTCATCTTCCCTTGCCTTATCCTTTCACCACTTTATGAACTCCAATGCACAATTATTTTCCACTAGCAGATTGCCAACGTGAAGCCAGTAACTCTCAACCCATAACCCATTAACCCCTAACCCCTAACCCCTAAAATCCTTAATTTTTAAATCCCCTAACCCCTAAGCCCCTAATCCCTAATCTCTTAACCACTAACACATTATTCACCTAACCCCTAACTATGCCTAAATCCCCTAACTCATAAGCCCCCAATCCCTAATCCCTTAACCACTAACTCATTATTCCCCTAACCCCTAAATGCGCCTAAATCCCCTGACCCCTAACCCCTTAATCACTAACTCATTATTCCCCTAACTCGAATCCATGATCCCTTAACCTAAATGCACCTAAATCTCCTAACCCCTAAATGTGCCTAAATCCCCTAACACCTTAATCACTAACTCATTATTCCCATAATCCCTAACCCTAAGCCCTAAGCCCCTAATCCCTAATTTCTTAACCACTAACTCATTATTCCCTTAACCCTTATAAGAGTCCTTAAAACTCGTTGTGATTATCCATTCCAAAAGAGATCAGGATTAGTTGGGACCTACGATAAGGTTAATTCCCCCTTGTTGGCAAGATTAAAACGGTTAATATTTGATATACAAAATGTAGATCAAATATTTCATTAAAAAAAGTGAACCATACCCTCTCTGCTAGGCTATTACTATCGGTCGAAAAGCAGCCCTCTTCTTGCTCTCACATGAATGTAGTCTTGCATGACTAGTACAGAAGAAGGTTTCACATTATCAACTGTTTGTTTGGGATAGCTTTCAGTTGTTTCATCACTGTTACATTCTTCAATCTTATCCTTTAAATCATCCTAGTATTTTGTACTCTCTCCAACTTGATAGTGCTTTCCATTCCTCTGCGATCCTCATTCATTTCCTTGGTATTTTGTTAAGGGACAAGGTCAACAACATTAGGATTTTTTTCACAACAAACAAAGGGTATTTCAGGGACACAATCGGTGGACGAGTATAATCGCCAACTTTCTCATGAATGTGGGGCACTCGAACTTAAGCTTTTACGTAGTAGTCATGAGGTGCTAGTGTGGTTATTGAGACTTTATCAAATTTCCATTCTCCGGACTTAAATTGTGTGACAAAGCGTAAAATTTGAGTTTGAAGCGGAGATTGAACATACATTTGGTTTAATTGCAATAGACATTTTCATCGATAAATGTAAATAAATGGCTAACAAATACTAGAAATTAATAAATAGATTTCTCTAAGAGTTTTTCTCAAGATTTATGGAATGTATTATATTTGGGATTTTTGTTTTAATGATTTCATGGTAATGGGTTTTGCAATTTGGTCCTACGAAATGAAATCTTAAAGCGATGTTTTAAAATTTGTTTGATAGAACTTGTTTACATGACAGGATATTGGTTTTAAGGTTGATTGGGTGGTTTTTTAAATTATGAAAATAGTTACTCTGAATCATTATTGTTATTATCTCAAATCACAACCAGCGGAGTGGAAACTATTCAACTACTAACAACGCTTTTGTTGTTCAATTTACAACTAATTCTCCTCATATCCCGAGCCTACCAAACTGGTTTGAATTAAAAACACAAGTCCAGCAGCTGTGAAATACCTTTGCTTAGTCAAGTGTTGGAAACTTGTAACATGAGTGAGAAGAAGTTGGTCCTACACCAATCGTCCCTCTGGAATTTGTGTATGTATCTTTTGGTTTACAAAGATTTATTAAATATTAAATTTGATCCCTAATCACTCCAATGGAGGAGGATGAGCATGCTCACTTCTTTTCCTGATAGATAAAGAGATCAAACCATCTTAACATATCATGATCACCACCTACCAGTGTCGTTCTCAGGCAGTAATAGAAGATTGATGAATTAGGATTGTCTAATACACATCAAAATCAACTTACAGGCCAACGTGAATCATTTTTTTGTACAGGAACAAGGTTGTAGGAAAGTTCGCATTGTTGAAAATTTGGCTAAAAGAATGCAGTTGTTAGTCAAAATTGCATCCGAAATATTTTACCATGTTATAAATAGGATATATTAGATGGAACAAAATTAGAATTAATTATGTAACGGTATCTTCAGGTGGATGGATTGTTTCTACCAAATATCCTTCCTCTTTTTTCAAGCCTTTTCATAGAAGTAGACTCTATGACATTATCTATAGTTCACCAAATGGTGCATGATGAAGATGAAGAAGCCACAAATAGGTTTATAGTAAAATAATAAGAACTCAAGCTATGAAGCCACCTAAAGAGAGTGTTACCATTTACACCTTTTGGAGCTGAAGCAAAGGACATCGCTAGGAGTGCTGGAAGTTTCAGCCACAACGTGCAGTTTCCTTAACAAATTTCCAAGACTACTCCAAAGTTTTTTCTTTTTAATGAAACTATCCAAAATAATGCTTCTATAATCTTCAACAAGGATGTTCTAAAGGAAGTGCTTCAATAAACTTCAACAATACTTCTCCAAAGAATTCTTTGTGTCAAATCCAAATGTTGCTTCTAAAATGTTTAGTGACTGTTATGGATGATGACTTTGGGAGTGCTCCAAATAGTCTCTGAGTGATACTCCAAAAGAACTGTCTCAAGACTCCATGTAACACAAAGTTTCTAAGTCCAATTTTTTGATGCTTCTATAATCTGAATTTAGTTGTTACCACAGTCAAAATTAAGATGCCTCAAAACTTCTTAATGTCAAGACTTCTTAGCACTTTGAGTTGAAGGACACCTAGCATGGGAGAAGCTTTGAATGGGGAGAGGCTTGAAGACTTAAGAGAATTAAAAAGATAGATCCAAGAGGAAAGTTGATATTAGATGCAAAAAGCACATGAGCTAGAAAAAGAACTAGCCAAACTCCAAGACTCTTTCACCAACAGGAGGTAAGAATTATACAAGAGCATCTTGCAACTCTTGCAATTATGAAGCAAATTCATTTAGCTTGGTAATTGTTAGGAGGAGAGGTTCATTGAAATGACTGCTTAGTTACCAAGGTTTGACAACAAAGGAGGAGGCATTGAAGAGGCTACAAGCAACTATCCAAGAGACCAAGCAAGCCCCGTTCAATGCCACTGCAAAAGCTACCATCATGACAAAACCAAGAATGATAAACTCACCTTCCAATATCCTATCTCAATAGCCCCTTAGAGATTTCCAAAAGCAGAATAAAGACACTCGTTCCAAGTCATTGGGTCAAATGGTCTACGATGACCAAGGGTTCTACGCAAGAAATTCCAAGGGTTTATGTTCCTTGTTATAGCTCAATAGAGGCTCAAGCAAGAAGTCTTGGATTCAGTTGATAAAAATCAATCACCCGTGCATTTTAAAAACATTCATAACCTCTCCAATGGTTTCCCAGGGACTACTTTTAAGACATAAAATTTTACCATTTTAAGGACTTCTTATTGAGATGCTTAAGGTCCCTCATGACCAGCAAGTGACATATTTATAATTTAGTGATCCTGTTTGTCTTTTTCGCATAAATGCTGTATTTATAAGTTAGGGATTTTATTTATCATTTTCCCAACATTCTAGGACACCATTTTCTGCAGCACCATTGAGTAAAAAATTATAATCAATTGCCTTTGACTCCATAAGTGTTCAGTCATACTGTTGCACAATTATTCTCATGAAAACAAAAGAATTATTTCAAACTTCACAGAGCCTAGATAGAAATACGGACAGACACTTGAAACCCATGTCTCAATTTTTCAACATTAATAGAAATCAATACATAGTTTCTATACAAAATATGTTTGATATAAACATGACAAGTATTTGAAGATATTATTATTTTTATAAGGCTCAAATTTTATTTCCCAGACCTCTTTTTTACCAGATTTATTTTCAAAGTAACATGTCCATCAAGTTCTCCTATGGTTGTCTGGTAGCTCTTCTTGCAATCATAGCCATGATAGTTGGTGAGTTTCCATGTCTATTAGTCGTTACTAAAATTTCACATGACAGTCATCTACTAAATATTATGAAGATACAAGGAATAGTACAACTTTAACAAGAATATTAGACTTGTAATAGATACATAATTTCATAGCCAACGTAAATCACACAGGAGACATAAGGATTGTCTCATACACATCAAAATCTACTTACAGGCCAAAGTGAATCATTTTTTTGTACAGGAACAAAGGAAAGTTCGCATTGCCGACAATTTGGTTAAAAGAATGTAGTTGTTGTTAGTCAAAAATGCATCTGAAATATTTGACCATGCTATAAATAGGAGATATTATATGGAATAAAATTAGAATGCATTATGTAATGGTATTTTCATGCAGATGGATTGTTTCTGCCAAAGATCCTTCATCTTTTTTCAAGCTTTTTCACAGAAGTAGACTCTGCAACATTATCCACAGTTCACCGAATGGTGCACGATGAAGAAGAAGCCACAAACAGGGCTATAGTAAAATAATAAGAGCTCAAGCTCCGAAGCCACCTAAAGAGAGTGTTACCATTTACACCTTTTTGAGCTAAATCAAAGAAGATCGCTAGGAGTGCTGGAAGTTTCAGCTACAACTTGCAGTTTCCTTAACAAATTTCCACTAAACTCCCACCTGCTCCACTTTCACTTCTAACAATCCCCACTCAAAAAGAAATTAGGATTTTCACCAAATGCATATTTTAGCCTTCCATGAACATAGTAAAGAAACCAAGCTGCATTGCCAGCATTTACATCACGAACAGAAGTAGGATCAAGGACTACAGTAAACCAAAAATCCACTAGATTGTGTGGACAATAGGAAAGAAGCTAGGGACATGTCAATAGTATAATAGTAAAAACTCAAGCTGTAAAGCCACCTACAGAAGGTGTTACCGGTTGCACCCTATCATATATGAAGAAAAGAAGATTGAAAGTAATGTTGTAATGTTTCAACCACAGCTTGCGGTCTTCCTTCACTAACATCCATTGAACTCCCACAAACTCCACTTCCACGTCCAACAATTTTCACTGCTTTAGCTACTCTTTGTTTATAGCACTCCCAATCCTCAGTACAAGGCCCACTGGCACATCCATGATGACTACCTTCCATGTTTAGAAGAGACACGTTTAGATTTTCACCAAAAGCATATTTCAATCTTAAGGAAACACATTGAAGCAACCCACCTGCACCGCTAGAAGCATCTACATGAGAAAAATAAGTAGGATCAAGGAAAAAAAATGAGCTCAAAATCCACTTCATTGTGTGGGCGATCATAATGAATGTTGCTCTTTGACAGAGCACTGGCTGCTTTTTTTGAAAAATCCAAATCTGCATTTTCTAGAGACATTATTGCGTAAGAATTCATTTGTAAGTGATTGTCTAAGCATAATTCAACACGGAGCCTTTATGAGGGAACTGTATCAGCACCTTGATCTTGAGCTATCCCTTGCTTCCATGCAACGAGCTTAAAAAATTCTCGAAGAACTCATATTGGCATCAATAACAAAGTGACAAAGGAAGCAATTTTAAATGCATCATATGGTTCTGATACAACTCGCTTTCTAAAAAAGTCACATAGTTCACCAATTTCCTGAGAGTTTAGTTCATCTTGGCTATTTGTTTTCTTTCATGGTAGTGGTTGGTGTTGCTGCTGCACTAGTGTGTACAGGTTATAATTCTCCACACTTAGACCTTGCATATGAAGTTGAATTGGAATTTTATTTTGTCCTCCTAAATCAGGAAAACTAACTTCATACTCATGGCCCCTGCTAAAAAAAGTCACATAGTTCATCAATTTCCTAAAAGATTAGTTCATCTTGGTTATTTGTTTGCTTTTGTGGTAGTGGTTGTTGTTGTTGCTGCGCTAGCATGTACAGGTTATAATTCTCCACACTTATACCTTGCATACAAATTTGAATTGGAAGTTTATTTTTTCCTCCTAAATCAGGAAAACTTACATCATACACATGGCCTCTGACACGAAAAATCAAAGCTGGATCACAAAATAAGTAATTAACCAATTCTCCATCTGCTTTCAAATTCAAGTGCAGAATGTCTAGTAACTTGTAAAATGATCATAGAATTATAAGATACCTCACAATGCCGCGTAAAACAATTTTAAGAGAAGCAAGAGGGACCCAACCACCTCCATAACCACTATCATTCCAAAGTTGAACATAAATATACCTCTCTTCATCCTCATCCACTGGCAGACTAGTTCCTGCAGTCTTAGGAAACTCAACCAAAGTCATTCCCACTTTATGTGCCGCCAGACATTGCGTTTCCAACGCATTTTTTATGTTAGTTACTCTATTTAATATAGTGTCTTCCCTTCGGGTTAATGGTGCTACTTGAGAAATTCCAAGAGAAACGGTGCCTACTTCATTGGCACTGCCAACGGGAGACTGCCCAACATTCACACTTGAATTATATGAAGTTCTTGGGACCCCTAATGTGGATTAAGATGAGTTTCCAGAGTATTTAATCTGGCATCAACATACCTCACGATAACTTGCTGAAATTTTGGATAGAGCATTGAGTCTCTTTCAGGAGCACCACCCTTACGTGGTATAACTGGCTGCAACCATACTTGATCAACTGGCTGCAACCATACTTGATCACTAGCAAAGCAACACATATCAACTACAAAATTCTTGCGATAAATTATATGAATCCAATAGGGACTTTGTAATACAACAAAAACATTAGTAGGCAATAGAGAACTTGGCACTATGGTCGACCCTCTACCTGTACTTGATACAATGGATCCATTTTGTGTATTCATATTGCCACTAGCCCCACTACTAGGTGCTCCACCAGATATACCCCCAGTAGCTTGAGGGTCAGAGGAAGATTCAGTGCTTTGAGCCAACCCTTGAGACACCATCAATTTATTTGTTTCAGCAGTTATTGGAAATCCTAATGGTACTAAATTTCAGCTAGTGCTCTTCTTGTCCATCAAAGAATTAGGATGTCATCATGATCACTTCAAAGCTTAATTTAGCATATGAACTCCAACTACAATACGTATGCATAAAATAAAAACCTAATAAAAGACATGACATGAGCTTGCATAGTTAGTAAACCATGCCATAAAATGATTGTTAATCTGTCAGTATCCTAGAGGACCATGTATCTCATAAAGATAGCTGGTTCTATCTTGGTTACAAGGTCATATTTAGAGGCAAAGTATTTCTTTTGAACATTAGTAAGCTTCCCTTCCCCTACCTTCTGATGATAATGCACCATCATCTTGGCAGATTCCCAAAGTTGCATTCAATACTTCCATTCCAACATGGAATTCTTTTCAGGGTACATTGTGCAGTATAAATTGTGGCTGCCGCAAGCATGGAGTGTTGATATCTCAACATAGCGTACTCCACCAGGAAAAGCTCCATGAATGTTACAGGTCAATTTGGGCACCATTCCCAATGACCTGGTTAACTGGGCATCATCTCCAGGACCAATGAATAGGGTCTATCATCCGCTATCATTTCAGTTGCTACATGCCCTAAGACAAAGAACAAGACAAATCAATCAAAGAATTTCATCTGCAAAGGTTTCCAAAGTTTGAAGTTTATAATATATCATATGAGAGCTCACCAACGCTACCTCTAAAGGGACTAAGTGTGTTTCATATGCAGGTATCCCCATGCAAGGCTGCTCTGCAAAGCACTTCTCGACATCCAAGGGTGCGTTGGTCACATTGGGAGCGAAATTCTCATTGTTCTGGAATCTCCACTTGGCTAGTGCCTTCTAGAAGAGTTCACATGTGTCAAACTTAGAATCCATGTGTCCATTTGACATCTACAATATTGGGACCATGTCTTTCCTATTATTGGAAATTCATTGATTGTAAAACTACCTTCAACTCCTCTATAAATTGAGCACAGATCTTAGTGTTTGAGAAGGAATAATCTGTGTAGAGAAATGCTGGTGGAATTTCAATTGAGGAGATTGATTTGAGTGACATATTGCTGAAGATATCTGCATTGTGATGAGGCTGGGATGCTGCTGGAGATGGTGACAACAAATCAATCACTGGGTTGTAACCTCCCTTTATATCATCAATAGAGATTACTGCTTATTTTTCCTTATATGCATATGTATAAGCTTCGATTTTCAATATCATGATTTCTTAGTTGATGTATATGGTTTATGCTTTATTGATTTAGCTAAATAACTTGAATAGACATCTGTATTATTGATATCTCTTGTTGTTTAGCGTTCATTCTTTCAGGAAATATTTTGCACAACCGGCTGGAATTTTAAGCTACAACAAAAGCGACAGAAGGAGATTTTAGAAGCGCTTGGACTCCAAGTAGGTTTCTTTTTTAATTTTGTGTGTCTGTTTACAGTTAGGAAAGATAGTCGTAAAGTCTTTGACCTGTTGTTCTAGATTAGCACCTGTCTAGGGAAGAATGATTTATCCGTAATTCATAATTCCGCATAACAAATTGACGACTCCACTGGGGAGATTACTCTTTATCCTAGGTGTTTTAGCCTTTGATTTTCTCTGTTTATTCACCCAGTAGTTGTTACTCACAAATATTAGGCTTTTTGAAAACTAAATTTTCAAAATAAGTGTGTTAAACAACTGTGTTTTTCCTTTTACACTACGCCCAACGCACTCTTGGATAGGACACAGTGCTATGCATAGCACCGTCTCCCTTTCAGGCCTGCATTGCAAAGCCTCTTTAAAGACTGCGTTGCCTCTTGAAACCATCCATATTCCCTTGAATTTGTCTTTGCAATTTGTTTCAGTTTTTTTGCTGCTGTGCTTTGAAAGCCTGAGCCTCATATTGACCCGTGATTTCATCTATTTCTTCCTCCTTTGAAAGAATAATTTGTTTAATGTTTGTTTAAAGAATTTTTCTTTATCATTGACGAATTTATTTCAAAGTATTTTTATTGTCGCATTAGATCCATTTGCTTTTGAAAAAGGAAATTGTCATAAATTCTTCTTTCCTGATAGGAGAAATTGTTGTTTAATTCCTCATTTTTCCTTCAAAAGAGAAATTGTTGTTTATATTCCTCATTTCTCAAAAGTAAAAGGCATTTGTTTTTGTTGATTTAGTGCACTTAGTTTCTTTTCTGCATTCATAACATTAAAGGAACTGAAAAGAAAGATCTTCATTTGCATGTAGTGGTTTGTGTGATTTGCAAAAGGGAGAATTAGGAAATCTGCATTGAGTTTGTGTTCTTTGATTTGTTTGCTTGCAAATTGACTGCTCTTTCCCTCTAGTAGCTAGGATTTTCATTGAAAAAATAAAAGTGAAAGATTGCTTATCATTCTTAGTTGCATTTTAGGAATTTTCAATACATCATCGTGGTGAACCTTTGAAAGGAAAATTGTTAAAGAAGGTCTAGGCTAGAGACGTGTTCCAACGTCATAAAACATAGTAGCTATCGCTAACTTTTCTGCGATAAATTCCAATTGTGATACCTCACTCCACGTACGTAAGTATATCGTAGCTCGTCCACGTACTTTTGGGTATTTTGGGTGGTGTTACAGTACGATAAGTATAAAAGGGTGCTCTCACTGTGCGGTTTCACATCAGATAATGCTAATACAGACTTGGGCCTCCACGTACCTTTGGGTATATTTGGGAGGACAACTTTTAGATGCTATCCATCCATAGTGAACTGAGTCAACTGCCTTGTAAATTGTGATACACCAAACACAACATTCGGGGAGATTTCCTACTCGTACTTCTTGGTTAGTCAGGAGGTATTATGCAGTTCACGGTTTCTTGGTAAACCCTTTTGCCTAGCATTACCCTTTTATTTTGTTTATTTGTTTTTGGTTAAAATAAATCAATAATTGTGGAAGAACAAAATCCTTTTCCCTGTCATTCTCGTAGATTAGCTTTAAAACAACCTTTACCACTAGAAGTTACTTTTGGTAGGCGAAGGTGAACACGATCTGCCGAATCAGGTACAATTCGTACCTCTGGTAAAACATCATCTTTCCATAAATAGAGTTATCTCAGGTTGTTTCTACACATCTCGGTTCATCTACTGTTGTCGAAACGGAGTCTTCACAGCTACCCATGGTCATGATCCATCCAATTAGTGAGACCATACCTTCTGGACCTGACGTTGTTCAACCAGAAATTGATCCAGATCCTGTCTCATCTTTGCTAGAACATCTAAATCCTAAAGTCAAACAACTAGAATTTGTTCCTACCTTGGTCATCCAACAAATATCTGTATTTATTGAATCTCCTATATCACACAATCAACCACTTGAAATATACTTTGGGCGTAATGGTGAAATACTTCCACCTGGTTTAATTGCGATTGAAGAAATCCCACCAGACGAGACACCTTTAACTCCAACCCATTTTGGGGAGGACGTTTACCTGTACGAGTCTTTTCCTCAATCGACACCATCTTCTTTTGTTGATCCCGTTTCCATTCAAACTCCCGACGATCTAAAAAGGTATACATTTGGTCAAGTAACCATGCCTGAACCAACATCTTCGATTGGGCCATCTGTTCTAATTACGTCAACTCCTACCCTCACTACCCCGTTGATGTTCACAACTTCACTAGAGTCATATTTTCATGGTGGCCCTATGGTCCCATCAGGTTACAAATCATTATCTGGAATTTTCTCTGGTTCATCTTCACAACCATGGTCTTTACCAATGTCATATTCTGATATTTTAACTAGTAATCCTATAGTGAGTACTGAAAGGCTTGATTCTTTATATACATCTTCAGGGCAATATCAAGCCTATCCTTCTAGGTCTATTCCTTCAAGTACCATATCAACTGGACTCCCAGCATTTGGAGAGCAATATTTTCTGTCTTATTATCTTCCTCATGGAGGGGGGAAACCTTTGGTCACCCAATATGACAGTAATCTATCACTTTTTGGTCAACCTAATGTCGAAATGAATGTTTTTCAATGGCAGTCCACTCTGCCTATCCAACCACAAATGGTTACACAATCGTATCAACTAGTTCAACCTGTTACACCCACATCATTTCTACTTGTTAATACATCTTTACCCCTGTTACAGAATCAAAATGTTGTACAAAAACCTTATCAAGCGGGTCTTTCAACTCAATATCATCAAATGTTGGGTCCACAGACTCCAAATCCTTCTGTTAATTTACAACAACCTGTATCCAGAATTATTTATTCACAAGTTGGTTTACCATTTATGGGATGTCACAGCCACAACCTGGTTATACTTATCAACCGAATCTAAGTTATCCTAATTTTGGTTATAACATTGGTGGACAGACCCCTTGGCAGTCACAGGCGCAAATGCCTCAAACTTCATTTCAACAAGTACCATATCCAGGTTTTGGTCAACAGAATCCTCAAGTGTTTGCTTATCAAAACAACGCCTATTTGGGTTACCAGCAACAGATTCCTTATGCTGGTGCTCAAAGGCCTGTTTCTTAAGCAATTCCATCTTATCCTGGCTATGCTCAACCTCACCTTAATAGATAGTTTCCCTTTGTTGCAACTTTAGAGTTACCATATTTAAATCGGCTAACTAATGATCTAATTAACTATGCTTCTTGGTGGCCGTTGATACATCACAAATTACACTCGGATATTCCTAAGTTCAATGGAAACCTTGGAGAAGATCCGTCGACTTATGTCATGACTTATCATTTATGTTTTTTATCAAACTCCCTGAATGATGATTCTGTTCGACTATGTCTTTTACAGCGTACGCTCACAGGTCCGACTACAAAATGGTGCATTGAATTACCTAGAGCTTCTTTTGATAATTTCTCTTCCCTAGCTACTGTCTTTTTGACTCATTTCCAGTTACCAATCAGATATGAAACTGGAACGGAACTCTTGATGAATTTCAAACAGACTAATGCTACTCCCATCTGTGATCATATTCATGAGTGGCGTCGTCGTCGTAGAATGGTTAAGACATTTGTTTCGGATCGGCTCCTTGTTGAATGTTTCATAAAGTCCCTGTTACCATATATAACTGAGGATGTGGCTAAGGGTGGTGTCGTCACAGAAGAGAAATTTATCGCTCGTGCCCAATATTTAGACTTGATTTACACTCAGTCTGACATGCTCTATGAAAAAACTCCTAACGCGCCGAGATCTAATTTTATTCTTCCTCCTCAATTAAAGGACTCTCATGCCATAGACGACTTGATTGGCACTGCAAGCACACATCACACTACTGAATCTGGTCCTGCACCTTATTCTGAAATTAATGTCGTTTCGTTTGACAAGGGCAAAGGTGACAAGCAACCCATAAGTAAGAAAAAGGGGAAATATAAGAAAACGAAAACTTCTAACCCGCAGGAAAGATCATTTAATCAATTGTCCGGACCTAAGAAACCTCATTATCCATGCATAATATGTAATGAGGAAAAATTTGTTAGGGATTGTCCTCACCGTGTTGAAGTCTCAAAAATCATCAAGACTTTCCATGCATCAGCTGTGCTGACAGACCCTTTTCCAAATCCGGACATAAACATGGTTGCTATGGATCCAGCTCCTAGTTCCCAAGTGTTAACGTTATCCACAAAACCTTCAACAAATATTTTGGTGTCAACACATAATAAAGATTATGTTAGTCAGGCCACTGATCAACCTACTACCTCGACAACGAATCCTTCTATGAAATCAGTACTGCCTACTGCTATTCCTGAATTGACAATCAAGCCACCAAAGGGAGTAATTCACAAATCAACATATAATCCTCGAGAAAAAGCTGAAAAAAATTATAATATAGTTGAAGATTTGGCTCAATCCCCTTCAGCTATGTCTGCTCTTGAGGTATTACAAAACTGTCCCTCCCAAAAACACGCTTTATTGTCCGCTATTGGTGGAATTGATCCGATTGATTCTAATCTTGTCGTCTTTAATCATACGAGTTATGTGCCGCAAATACCAGCAGAATTGGCATTCTCTATACAAGTAAATGTTCTCAATCACCTTGTTCAGGGAGCATCTACAAGAATTATGTCTCTAAATTGTTGGAAGTCACTTGGCTCGCCGTGCTTATCACAATCATCAACGACGTTGAAGGCTTTTGATGGACGTACATATAAACCTTGTGGTATAATTAATAACCTGCATGTTTAACTACGGGGAAAAACAATGAATGTTGATGTCAAGGTTGTTGACAGACCCCTTGACTATAATATTCTACTTGGAAGGCCATGGGTATATGCAATGACTGCAATTTTTTCTACATATTTTAGAATGATCGCCTTTCCACATAAAGGTGCTATCACAGTGATTAATCAACTATCATTATTTGCCTCCGCTTTGCGGGTAACTGGAAGCGTTTCGTTCATTCACATACCCCAACTAGAACTTCAGAACATTGGTGTAGGACTCTTAAAGGATTCCACTCTCATGGGAACCTTTTCATTACTGCTGCCTGCGACGTCGGCAGAGATTGCAAGTATAGAGACCTGCGACATGATCTCTTCCACTCTATCTGGCTTAAGGGAGAGTATGGATGATTCTGAAATTACTACGTTGGATGAATTTTTGCTGCCCAACCCTATTGAGCTGGAATTTCTGGCTTGGGCGGAAAATCTGAAATCATCGTCGTCAAGTGTTTGGGTTGATTTTTCCTTAGATTTTGGTACTCCCTCTGATCCCTTTTCCTCAACATTCCTGACAGATGAGAATATTTTGGAAGCCATGATGTCAGAAGGAGAACCATGGGAAGATTATCACCATCGTTCCCATCTTCCTGATTATGAATAAAACTATCTTAGTGAAATATATCACCCATCAATCAAAAATTTCTTTTCGAATTCTTTACCTATTAATGCAATCGATTCCGAGCGAAATTTGTCAAATATTGAAGAAACCATTTCTATCGATATTTCGACCAAACCTGGTGTTGTAGAAAATATTCATGTCGGTGTATCTTGTTCTCCATCAGAACTTGAATCATATCACTCTCTATTTCGTAAATTCTATGATGTATTTGCTTTGTCTTATGAGGAAATGTCGGGCATAGATACTAACATACTATTAATATGTATCCTGATGTCAAACCGGTGCATCAACAACTTCGTCCTGTTCATCCGAAGAAATCCACTGCCATCAAAGCAGAAGTTGAAAAAATTTTGTGTGCTGGTTTCATTTACCCTGTTCTGCTTACGAAGTGGGTTTCCAATATCGTTCCTGTAATGAAAAAGAAAGGAAACATTAGAGTGTGTGTCGATTATAGGGATGTGAATATTTCTTGTCCAAAAGATAACTATCCTACTCCCTTTATCGACCAGATTATTGACGATTGTTCTGGATGCGAAATATTTTTGTTCATGGATGGATTTTCTGGCTACAATCAAATAGATATCCGCCCAGAGGATCAACATAAGACAACATTCATCTGTCCCTAGGGCACATTCACTTATAGGAGAGTGCAATGGACTATGCTTTCAGAGATAAATGGACTATGCTTTCAATGACACCAAGGACATTGTTCAACCTTATTTAGATGATTTAGCAGCGCATTCACGAAATCAGACTAATCACCCGATGCACTTGAGAGCCATTTTCTTATGCTGCCGACACTACAAAATACGCTTCAATCCACATAAATGTGTGTTTTGTGTTGGTTCTAGTCATTTCTTGGATTCGTAGTGTCAAAAGAAGGAATTCGAATAGACCCATTGAAGGCTTAGGGCATTCTTGATTTTACTATGCGATCAAATTTACTTCAGATATAGAAACTTCAAGGAAAGGTTAACTTCCTAAGAAGGTTCATTCCAAACTATGCTGAAACGGCTAAAGGATTTACTCGACTCTTGAAAAAGGGGGTTCCCTTCCATTGGGATCAAGTTGCTTAAGCTTCTTTTGATGCTGTCAAGGATACTCTTGTCCGAGCGTCATTAATGTATCCCCCTAATTATCAAAATGATTATTTACTATATATCGCCGCGGCTGAAACAACCATTGCTATGGTTTTGGTCCAATTAGAAGATGGAATTGAACATCCAATCTATAATTTGAGTCATAATCTCAATGATATGGAAGTTAAGTATTCATACGTAAAAAAGCTTGCCTTGGCAGCTTTTCAAGGTGTCCAAATATTTCGCCACTACATCCTGCTCTGAAAAACCACTATTGTTTCGGATTGCAACCCAATGACTTATATCTTATCAAGTCAATTGCTTGGGGGGAAATATTCAAAATGGATTGTCATTTTGCAGGAATTCGATTTGGAATTCATCAAATCCAAGTCAAAGAAGTCTTTAGTTTTGGCTGAGCTTCTCTGTGACCTTTCCTCTGATAGTACTGCAACTCTGTCGGAACCATCAATTCCTGACGAGTCTCTGTTTCTGATCGGATCATCTAATCCTTGGTATGGGAATTTCATCATTTATCTCCAAACTCAAACTTTTCGACCTGATACCTCTCACTCTTGACAACGACGTATTTGATACCAAGCCAAAGATTATCTTGTCGTCAGCAACACACTTTATCGTCATGGTGTCGATACCATTTTAAGGAGGTGCCTCACTCATGAGGAGGCCAAAAAAGTGTTAAATGATTGTCATGCTGGGGCTTGTGGTGGACATTTATCTGGATATGCTACCGCGTAGAAGATACTCCGCGCTGGTTACTTTTGGTCTACTTATTTTCGAGACCGTATCCTCGCGTCGAAGTCGTCATGGCGTTGATGCGGACAAAATCCATAAACCGCGGAAGACCACGACCCCGTTGTCTCGTGGGACCATTTTCAAAATGGGTTATCGACGATGACTTGTAACCTCGTTCGTCGAAAATGGTTATATTATTGTCGCGCCGACTATTTTACCAAATGGGTCAAGCGGGTTTCACGCATTCAACAACATATTAATGCCAAACATCTGCATTGTTTTTATTTAATCATGTTATTGCACGGTTTGGGGTCCCACAGGCTAGAGTTACAGATCATGGGAAGAATTTTCGCAACCATATGATGAATGAATTGACTGCCAAATTAGGATTGTCACATGATAATTCTACTCCTTATTATCCACAATCAAATGGACAAGTTGAAGCTATCAACAAGATTCTTAAACGTATGCTTAAACGAATGATAGGAGTTCATAAAAGAAATTGGCATTTAATTATGTAATCCGCCTTGTGGGTATATCGAACCTCGGTGAGAAATGCGACCGGCTTTACTCCTTTTCAATTGGTGTATGGTCTGGAAGCTATCTTACAAATCCAATGTGAAATATCGTCGTTGAAACTCACAATCGACTTGTTACCTGACACCTCAAAAGAAGAAACGCGTCTCCATAACCTCATCCATCTTGATGAAATGCATCATGAAGCCCAACTGGCCAACGAAACACATAAGAGACGTATAAAGGCACAATACGACAAAAATGTCCAGCCTCGCATTTTCTTAGAGGGCGACTTGGTCCTTCTTTACGATCAAGAAGCTGATGTAATAGGTATAGGAAAGTTTGAGCCATTATGGCATGGCCCCTATATTTTGAAAAGATTTCTTGCTAAGGGCGCCTATGAGTTGGTTGATTACGATGGAAGTTTGTTGGTGCAGCCTAGAAATGGGTTGTATTTGAAACATTACTATGCTTAATCATGAGTGTAGTAATTTTTTGTATTATATTGTATATATATGTTGTTGATTTGCATTCACTATCTTAATTTGTTTTTAGAGTTTTCTTGACATTAGTAATCCGCTTTATATTTCATCACAGATGTATAAATCTTCAGAACCCTTTGTTGGATATGTTGATGGTGCTAGTCATAGTACGCAGAATGTATCCTCTGTAGTGTGGGCCATTTTCACTCTGAACGACAAGTTAGTGAGTTTTCAAGGGATTTGTATTGGTAGATCAACGAAAAATATCGCTGAATATAGTGCGTTGATCGAAATTTTCTTTGATGCCATTTCATTTGGTATTAACCGTATCATCATAAGGTTAGACTCACAACTTGTGGTATTACAACTTACTAGTGTTTATATTGTTAGAAATCCAACACTGCTTAGATTGTTCCTAAGAGTTCGACTTTTGGAAAGGCATTTTGATTTTATTCAATATCAACACATTTCCAAAAAATTGAACACATTGACTAATTCTTTAGCTAATCCAGTTTTAGACAAACATTTGCAACATATGTAAAGAAAACATTCACATCATTGGATAGGATTGCACAATAAACATAGGAAAACATTGAAATAATATAGATAGATAGTTATAGGTTTTTACAAAATTTGTGCCCAAGAAACATTGGTCATCTGACCTCAAAATTTATGCAAAATGTCATAAGTAAACTAGTGGTGCTCATGTTAACATGCTATAGATCTAGCTATCCTACGTAGTAACCGCATCCAGCGGTTAGGAACCCCAATAGTGTGTCGCTGCAATCGCATGGGTAACTCTTAAATCCGACAATCTAGAATCCTGAAAGTTAAACCCTCTATGTGCTGCTGAAGCTCAGCCATAGTCTCAACCATGACAAGATCCTGAAGAACTACTCTCCTGACAGCCCTCTCTGATGGCGCATCTGCTTCATGCTCAAGTTTCTCTTCTAGTTGAACACGACCAACATCTGCATTACATCAAACATTTATTTTAGTCTTGGGAAAACATCAAAAATACAAAAAAATTGTATAAAGCTTAGGAAAATAAAAAAAATGGTCAAAACATTCTTACCCACACTCCAATACGTGCCTTCTAATAATGCTAAATCTGGATCTCCTCAAAAATCGACGCCTGCGTATGCATACTCATCGATGGCGACAATATGTCACTGGAAATAGACGAAGAACGCAATTGAGAACACAATGGTAGATTGGCCAGCATGCCTACCCATGAGTTCTACCCATCTCTGCATCAATGGATCTCTAGGATTAGACATATCCAATGTCACATGTTGAGGCTGCATCAATGGAATTCGTTCTAAAGCAAAAGATATAAGGATCAAACTATAACTAAAATTCTTCTTCCTTCCTCCCTTTGCTTTGTTCAATTGTTACTTTATCTGAGAAATAACAGCTTCATAATAGTTGAAGACTATTGGCTCCATACACTCTAGCACGTACTGCATATACGATCTATTTGCTACATGTAGTGTAACGGTGCCGGCAATTTTTGAGATCATGAATGATAGTTCTCAAAGGCAAATATCTAACATCCTGGATGTTTATCTTTCCATATTTTCTTGGCTCTACCCCTAACAATGTTTCAAAACATAATCTCTCACTGTCTCTCCTTTAACAACAGACCCTGAGAGTGAAATGGGAAAGCCTCTCCTCGACAAACATGTAAGAAAGTATACATCCTCGATTGTTATGGGAACCACAATGTTTTTAATATGAAATGCCTCGATAGCTAGATCCCATGCTCGAACTAATAACTCCAATAGTTATATTTGTTGCCTCATCCCTAACAACCTGAATTACTTTAGCAGTTCACACTCTCTTAGGGCTCTTATTGTACCCGGATCATTTAGGGAAATCATATCTTTTTCTTCATGTTCTCTTTCCCTCCATGTAATCATCATTGTAATCTGATGGAAACCTGAAATACAACCATAAGAACCATTAGATTCCATTCATTGCAAAAAGTTAGGAAAATTTTGGGCATAATGTGAGAAACAAAAATCTAGATTGTGCCCAACGCACTCCCTAAAAGGAGACAGTGCATTGTGTATGCAAGTAGCCTTCATTTTACTTTCTTGGCACTAACCTAGATCAAACAGAAGCGAAATCCGTCCACATAAATGATCACAATCAACAGCTGAATTTCGAGGGAAAAATCAGGTTCAGAGCTCCAAAATGAAAATGGTAACTATGGAATGGTAAAAATGAATAGTGAAACTACTTTTAATAGTCATTTAATTATTTGAAAATTACATTTATTGCTATGAATATAGTTTTATTGTGTTTTTAACATGAAACGGGTATTTTTAATCCATTTGACGTTGTTTTGAATAGGTCTTACAATTGATGAACATATTAGTCGTGCAGATTTATTTCAAGAATGATTTGACCACAAAGCATACTTTTTCTCCTTATTTTTCGAGCTTTGTTAAAAATGAAAAAGGATTTGAAGCGCACTTTTATCTCTTTTTCAAGCTTCGATAACATCGAAAAAGGAACTCCTGGAGTCTTCTTTCAACTCTTTTCAGACTCCAATAATGTGAAAATATTGTTGATCACTTGTCTTTTTGAGCTCGTAAAAGTAAATGAATTGATATCTACTCAGTATAAGTTTAACCCTTTTCCGGACTGAGATATATTATTTACGAAAAAGGAATACCTTGGTCAAACATGACTAAAGAGGTTCTCTCAGATATTATTTTACACTTTTTTCGGATCTGAGCGACAACTTTACGAAAAAGTACTTATGGAATTTTCTTTCGTCCTCTTTTTCAAACTCTCTGAATATGAAAAAGGACCAGGCGGTCACTGTCGTTAAGCTCGTTAAAACATAAAATAGCGACGGGCTTGTCAATCATGCCAAGAATCGAGTTTCATTCATCGCTAGACTCGTTAAGTTATTAAATAGCGATATATTATTCACCTGAAGGGTTGAATTATAGATCAAGCAAATGTTATCCTCCTCAAGCTTGTTAAAAAATAAAGAGGTACTGGTCGATAAATGACCGGGGAAAATTTGGGAAAAGTGAGCAGAATTCTTTATGGTAGCAAGTTGCTCTTGAACATGATACTTCACTCCATGTCTGTGACTTTTTGGGTTGGGTAATATTCTCGACGGTTCATTCATACCTACGGTTCATCATACCTTCACTTCAGTTTTGGGTCAATGCTGCCAACTCATCTCAGTGTCATCGATATGTTCAAGAGAAGTCGTCCAGTGAATACTCATCCTTAGAAAATACTCATAAACCTTCATTCTCATGACCGTTATCCCTGAAAATTTCTATATCAAGTCATACCTTTGTCTCCGAAATTAGTAACTCCCATTTCATAATAAGGTGGCTTCCTGTAAACAACAAATCATTATCCAGAAAGTTCACTTATAAACATCTGATTCCAGTACCATGAGGCTTGTTACAACATCGACAAGATCCTTGCTTCCAGATTTTTGACCGAAAGATTTTGTTTGGCGTTCGACAACAAATCATCTATTCATGCCTTACGAAATGTACTACAGTACCTTGAGGGCCATTGGCATCAATGGTGGTTCTCTCGCGTTTGTTAACAACTCACATTATTGGCTGGTAATCAAATGATGTCTTTCCATGTTCGACGACAAATCATATATTTGCATGGCTAGGCTTGTACTTGAATGATCGAGTGAACGAGATAAGAAGACCCCAGATCTAGTTTCATCCATCCAGGCTGTGATTTCAGGATTTTTGTACACATCATCTGTACAATGACGTTACATATAGATCGTCATCCGAACATGGGCCTATATCTGTAGTCATGTTTGTATTGGGCAACATTCCAATGTAGACGACTTTCTGAATTATGTACATGTTATTAGATTGTTTATGTGATGAAAATGGGAATGCCTGCCCTCAAAAATTATGATCAAGAGGATATATCATGATGTAATGTATTGTAAGATTGATGTAGGTCGCCACTCCGCTTCATCTCCAGCCCATCATAGTGTAAAGCATCTCAATCAAAATACAGTTATTATTATTCTGACTTCATGCTTTAGGGGGAAATTGTTATAGGTAAATTTGAGCACCATCCCCAATGACCTAGTTAACTAGGCATCATCTCCAAGACCAATGAATAGGGTGTATCATCCCCTATCATTTCAGTTGCTACATGCCCTAAGACAAAGAACAAGACAAATCAATCAAAGACTTTCATCTACAAAGGTTTCCAAAGATTGAAGTTTATAATATATCATATGAGAGCTCACCAACGTTGTCTCTAAAGGGACTAAGTGCATTGCATATGCAGGTAGCCCCATGCAAGGCTTCTCTGCAAATCACTTCCCGACATCCAAGGGTGCGTTGGTCACATTGGGAGTGAAATTCTCATTGTTCCGGAATCTCCACTTGGCCAATGCCTTCTAGAATATTTCACATGTGTCAAACTTCGAATCCATGTGTCCATTTGACATCTACAAGATTGGGAACATTTCTTGCCTATTATTGGAAAGTCATCGATTGTAAAACTACCTTCAATGCCTCTATAAATTGAGCATAGATCTTAGTGTTTGAGAAGAAAGAATTTGTGTAGAGAAATTCTAGTGGAATTTCAATTGAGGAGATTGATTTGAGTGACATACTGCTAGATATATCTACATTGTGATGAGGCTGGTATGCTGTTGGAGATGGTGACAACAAATCAATCACTAGGTTGTAACGTCCCCTTCTATCATCAATACAGATTACTGCTTATTTTTCCCTATATGCATTTGTATAAGCTTTAATTTTCAATATCATGATTTCTTAGTTGATGTATATGGTTTATGCTTTATTGATTTAGCTAAATAACTTGAATAGACATCTGTATTATTGCTATCTCTTGTTGTTTAGTGTTCATTCTTGCAGGAAATATTTTGCACAGCCAGCTGGAATTTGAAGCTACAACAAAAGCGACAGAAGGAGATTTTAGAAGTGCTTAGACTCCAAATAGGTTTCTTGTTTCATTCTGTGTTTCTGTTACATTTAGGAAAGATAGTCGTAAAGTATTTGACCTGTTGTTCTAGATTAGCACCTATCTAGGAAAGAATGATTTATTCGTAATTCATAATTCTACATAACAATAAAGAAAAAAGACAATATCTCTGTCTCTTCATTAGATTGAGCTACCTTTAGCAATATCTTCATGAAGACATAAGGATTTGGCATTGCCATATTGTAGTGCATAGTACTAAGTATCAATCTCTCCATTTTTAAGACTTATCCTTTAGTGTACACATTTTCAGAGATAAGAATGAAGTTACCAACCACAGGAACAAAGGCCTCCTCATAATTGCATGCCAAGAGCATGGCGGTGACCCCTAGAAGCTTAAAATGTTTTCTCATCACTTTCTATCTTGAAATTTATCTATCAATAATGTTGAAAGTCAAAAATAGGGTTTCATCCAGGAGCTCAAACTTCATGTGCACCTCAATGAGCTAGTCAATCAGGATAGCCCTTATTCTCTCATTTATGTCTAATTTATGGGACATGTAGTCATGTGGAACACAACTAAAATTCTCCCTAGTTTTATACAAATTGTAAATGTCTTGTATATATCCTAAAACAACCATTGGGTCCCTTGCATCAACGTCGTCAATGTCTGACATTGGATCAACTGAATCTACCATTTCCACTTCACAACTTTCCTCAGTCTGAACCACAGAAGGTATAGTCGGCTCTAATGTCATCTAATCTTCCATATCAACTTCATGCACAATTTGATGTTTATTGTTCCCTGTAAATGAGAGTGTCTTTTTTTGCTTCTCTCCCACCCACAAATTCGCATTAGGTCTATTCACAGGTTGGGAATCTTGTACAAAATGTTGATTGTTTGCTAATGTGGCAACATATTTCCTTGTCACTGGACAATTGAATAGAAAAAAATTCTTTAGAACCAACAGCATGTGGATTCCTTTGGGGCATGGCAGAAACAATATTCCCAATGTCACCTAGAACTTGACGACCATTTTCTTGTCCCGATGGTGTTATTTCTTTGTTGCCTTGCATTTCAGGAGGACCATTAGTGGTGGTGGGTTTGGCCAATCCAGGTCTGTTTTCAGCAAATCCTACCATTTTCTGCCTCGTAGGAATTTCTTGACAATTATTTGACACATGTCTATATGAGTCATAGTTATACGTTGATAAGACTTCATGCCTGTCTGAGTTTTAAGAATGACTTCAGCTCAGTCTATAGGAATTTCTTGATAATTATTTGACACCTGTCTATATGATTCATAGTTATACGTTGATGAGACTTCATGCATGTCTGAGTTTTAAGAATGACTTCAGCTCATGTTGATCCAAGTTTCAAATATTTCAAGCCATTCTTATCTGAGTTTTAATGGAAGATTACAGATCTAGGTACAAAGGTTCTTCTGTTTGAGTTTGATGATTTATTTAATCACTCTCTTCTGCCCTATAAAAAAATTTCATGTCTTGCAGATTGTTCACTTGAAACAACCTCAATACAAACCGAGATTTATTTGGCTTGAATTCTCTTAAATTTGATTTGAGGTTATGAACCAGATTACAGTTTGTTGTTGTTTAAGGTTCTCATAATCAGTTGTTGGAAAGCTGTGGCCTCTGCTCTACTCTTTGAACAAGACTATTGAACATAAGTATGATAAATATTTTTTATTATAACTAGGGCCTGAAGAATAAAAGTTTCATTGGCGTAACTCACTCAAGTTTCATGCATGAATATTTTACTATTTGAAAGGCTATTTGTCCAAGTATACATCTAATGTAGAATGAGTTCAAACTTGCAAGAAGACTTCTCTAGTCCAAGGGTTTACAATGGAAGTCTTGATCAAGACTTAGTTCCCAGTAAGACCATCTCAAATATTAGCTCTCTAAGGACTTGAATTATAAGCAGTAACCGATTGTGACATCTCCAAAATTTTGATCTTCATAATGACAAGGCAGACAACATACATCTTCAAGACATGAGAGGTACATCAACTTAGTTTGTTTTCTATCTTTTCTCATTTGAACGAATTGTCGTTAGTTGAAGTAAGTGTGTTGTCACCTACAAAATTAAAAGCTTCATTATCATCAGTTTCTTGATTGGATGGTAGAATGACTTTATTGCAACAATTGAGATAGTGTAAGGCTAGGTACAAGTGAGATTAGCAACATCCAATTCACAGATCCTTTCAAGAATAGAAGTTTGACATTTCTTCACATTAAAGGACATTCGTCCTATAAAAGGTAGAAAAGCTAAGATATTGAACAACATCCAAAACCCATGATGAACGTCATGACCTAGTCAAGGACCTCTCCTTCATAATTTTTAGGGTGTCTGAAGCAGATCATTTGATTCTGAAAAGCGTAGCATGTAAAGTAGTGATAGCAGCACCTTCAGGCATCATGGGTTCTGTTACAATAAGAGAATGAATAATGTGTAAGTCTATAACTAAAACACCCTTATTCGATATTGAATATGAATCAAGCATTCTTGATCCTTAAACCAAATGAGAGGCAGAAACACCTTATGATTTGAAACACTATTTGTTGTGGTTAGTTAGCAGAGGAGTTTAGAATGATGGTACTATATAACCTGGAAGTGACTTTTGCATAATGACAACTTTCTTCATGAACAAATTTGTCTAACAACAGATGAATTTTAAACATGATTATGACCTCTAGGAATAATATGTGGTCCTGGTAAGTGTAACCATATGTCATTATAGTAATAGTAAGTGATAAGTAATTGGATAAATCATAAAAGTTCTCAGGAACAGTTCACTCTATGATGATTACTTCTACTAAAATCATAAGCGCTTGTTTACAGAGTTTATACTCTGAATAGAGAACATGATTGTGTCATAAAATTCATCATTGTGTTTTACAAAGTAATTGAGATAGTTGTTTGCAACACACGAGCTTTTGAAATTCCAAATCCACTCTTTCTTGGTTGCATTTTACTGAACTTGATAGGATTACAGTGAAATGTCATTAGCCTATCAGCCATCTCATTCCGATGCCACATATGACTTCAAATATGGTGTTCGTTCAGTTCAGGTATGCCTAAGCATGCCTATTTGCTGAGTAGTATGCCTCTCTTTAAATGATTCTTGCTTTTGAAGATACAACTTAATGATTTATGTGTTATAACTGCATTTCTATAAAAAACAGGGAGGTGGCAGATCTTCAGCATAGGAAACAATTGGAAGAGTAGCAGCTGGGGCTGTGGAAAAGAAGGTACTTGAGCTAAAAGCTGGGACTGAGGTACGATCATACTACTTTCAGTATTGCAATTTGTAGAAATGTGTCGAGGCTTCTCGTATACTTTTTTCCTCTCTAGATGAAATAGACATTTTTAATTTCTGGGAACATTATTTCTCTACTACCTTAAATATATATTGTTGATCTTTAAATTTCTAGAAAATAATATAGTGTGGAATACCTCATTTAATTGCATAAATTTCCAATTATTGAAAGCAGTGTTGTGAATGCTATGCCCAACTATTTTCTCTGTTGGTATCTATGTGAAAATGGCTACAGATAATCATTAAAGGACTCATGATAGGCACGTGGTAAAAAATATCATGTATGCATACTGATATTGCTAGGATGTAGGAATTTCCATTTTGTAGTTATTCATAGGATCCAAGCAGAATAATTGCTTGAAGAATTGAAATTATGCCAAATATATGAACTCATGAATTTTACCATGCCCAATTTTAGGCATGTGGCTTGGGCAATACTAAATATTAAGTTGGATTTTGTTGACACTTAAGTTATAGAATTTGAAAATTAATACATGTAAGTGCTCTAAAGCCATCGGCTTCTAGCCATCCTCTAGTTAACCAACAAAATGAACAATGGAATATTAGTGGAAGTCATGAAAACTAATGAAAATGCATGTTATCAAAATGTCCAATTTGATAGTATGTGTTAAAATTTCTTTGAAACCACCATCCTAGAAATTTACCACCTATCAGATTACAAATCTACTGAATAAAGATACAATTGGATGTTAAATTATTATAAAACCAACTATCTAAGAAAACAGATCAGATCTAGTTACTTGCTGGAATTATTAACTCAAAAAACTTTAGGATGTAAAGGGGTAGTCAATCAACTAGTAAAAGAGAAAACCAAACTTGGAGTGATTACGCAAAACTTTTGGATGTACATGAGTAGTCAATCAGCTAGTAAAAGACCATAGTCGCTAACAACCTCCTTCGACAAACTGTATGAGGCATCTTCAAATACCAGACTACACTAGCTCATAAATTTTCCCTATTAAGTAGCACTATCTACTCAATTCATATACCACAGACTTCACAGTCTGTGCTGGAATTCTGCAAAGCTTTTGTTTTTGAAAAAACAATAACCACACTAAATATGAATCTCCCTTTCCTTCAAAAGGCTCCCATCTACAATGTGAATGAAAGCCATTCTACCAAGTAACAAGGATAACAACTTTAGAGTACATAATTTCTTGACAAGTACTAAGGCTGTGATTGCAACCGTTCATTGATCAGTTGCAACAAATAAGGGGACATCTAATGCATGCCAGTGCCTACCAAATAATACATCAAAAAATTTTAAATTGTATTGTCCAGGAAGCTTTATCTTTTCACCTCTTGAATGTTTTGGAAAATGATCTTCAATGTTTGTATCTCCTTCTTGCCTTTTCGAATGGCTAGTGTTATTCCCAAACCTTGAAATTTTGTTGCCACCACTTCTTTTTAGCAACCATAGTGTCATTTTTTGTAACTGAAGCACTGTAAGCATGCTCACATCTATTACTACAACCTTTTCCTAGTTTCAGTATTCTCTGCAAGTAATGCAATAAAATATTACCATTCGAACCTCCTCAACAACTCTATACTAAAGATAAAAATAAGATGTTGAGATCCCCTTTCTACTCCAAGAAAAATCATGAAAATATTTTAGAAAAAGACTACAATAATGCTCTCAATCAACCAACTCCATGATACAAGTCAATGATAACATAATAATGGAGTTGGTTTTGCAACAATCCTCCAAAAATGGCACCACAAAGTACGATTCCTCCTCCAAGTGGTTGACCATGTATCTACCTTCACGAACAATGAATGAATCCTCCTTAGAAGCATGTGTAGCCTCCTCCAAAGTGGATTCCTTCTTCAAACCTTGAATGAATGCACAAAGACCATGCAAAAATCCAATTAAGTGGCACTTGTGGCATCATGAGTAGAACTTTCCATCAATGTTCAATGCAGAAGGCTCCATTTGGCAAATTCCATGGTAGAAGTACAATCTAGAAAGGAGAAGACGAAGTAATTATCAATGAGTGGACATCCTCATCATAATAGCTTGGAAATGTGTGCAAGGTGACTTCCTCTCATATAAGGTGTCCTCCCCATTGACTAAAAAATTCCTCAAAGGGGTAATGACCCTTAAAATATTTGTTGAAATTGTGAGTGCATTATAATCATATGTCTGGCCAACATATCAATTGTTTTCTTGATGAAAAAATTTGAAAAAGGTGTTTGAATTATCACTGGAGATGCAAGTGAGACTTGAACACACTGAAATAGATCTGAGAGAAAGTCTTATATTCTTCACATAGGTAGAAAAATTGATCACTCAACACTCTAAATGCATGTGCGACTGCTACTATATTTCATGTTACCTTATTTTTTCTAAATGCTGAGTATAGTTTGTTGGAAATTATCAGCTATTCACTAGTGGCTTGGCCTCTTCAAATGTGTAAAAAAACAACAAACTGTTCTCAAATATTTTCTACAGGTTGTATAAATTTGTTGATTTGTAAGCAGTGACATGTTTAGCTAGAAACAACCCTCGTACACTATTTTAATTTCCACATCTGATGAAGTCAAAGTAGTATGGGGCTTCTTCATGTTGTTTTGGATTTCTTAGCCTACATGAACTTTGTCTTGATTTTATTTTTTTTACTTTGAATTTTTTCATGAAATTTTCTTTAGTTCTTTTTGTCAGAACTCATTAGGCTCTAGAAGATGTGCATCAATCTTCTCCTGCCATGCTTGAGAGTTAGTTTTGTCTATAGAAAATTTCCAAAATTTGTCCAAAACTCTCTTTTCACAGTGGGAAAAAACTTACTTATCTAGTCCATTTAGGCCAATGAATTACTTATCTAGTGGACCATTCTATGTTCTAGGTGAAGGAGTCACACTTCTCAATTTTGAGAGAGATTCATTTTACACCTGGGCAACCATACATCCTTCCTTAGTAGCCAGGTTTGTCATGAATTCCTATTCCAGAAAATGGACTTTATGTAATTATCCTGTGGCATACCTATTATCTGTTGCATCATTTTACACAACTGAATCCAGATTCACAGTTTCTACTGCTTTGTCTATAACATGCTTTGACATGTCTTTTACTGAATTTTATATCTGCAGCTCTCCAACACCTTTCTATGACTTCCTACTTTCTCCAAGTCACCAAATATTGTGGGTATTCTAATTGATTTTATAGGAGAGGTACACTAGCAACCATTTGCCTCTTGGATGTTGAAATTACTAAATAGATGCCTTGTCGAAACAAGGCTTCAAGTAGAAGGCCTTATTAGCTCATTGTTCATGTCTGCATCTTGTATTTTACTTGCTTAAGGAGGCAGTACATTACAAAGGCCTTGTTTTGACTTTATACATTTAGCATCATCATCACTGGACGCAGAAATAATTCCTATCAAGAATTTTGTACATTCAGTGGACCACTATTTATGACTTGACCATGGGTGTTTTCCTTCAAACTTTATATGCCATATGCCCTAGATGCATTGTTGAATTTACAACTAAAGAGTTTCTGAATGCTAAGTGTGTTTTCTCAAACATTTCAAAATACAAGCAACAGAGAAATATTTGTGAACACATAAACACTTTTGTCAATTTTAAAACTTCCATGGTTGTTTTATGATATTGACATCCAATCTAATATCATCAAGTAGACAAAGTGCGGAATTATGAGTATGTTGCCTAAGGTAGGGATCAAAGCAATGAGTGAAACCATTTTTGAGGTTTTGGACTTAGCATTGTAATCAGATTGCTGATTTCTAAGCTGAAGATGTTGCATCTATGCCAATTATTGAATTCAATTCTAGATATGATGTTATTACAACCATGTGTAGAATATTGGAGGTATTTGTTGAAGACAAATCTGAAAAAGTTCGCGAAATTTTAGCTCATGATATTGGATACATTGCATGTTTATCTGCTACTTGTTTAGCAACCGATTATGCAACCAAATTTCTGTGTCAAATCCACAAAAATGTTGGTTGAAAGTGAATTTTGGAAACATAGATGTTCTTATATCAGCATTATTTTGTGCTCAGTGTGATAAACAAATTTTAGCTAACTCAGGGAAAAGTGACCTTGTTGTAACTTTATATCAGATATAAAGGAAATACATTCTTAACAATACAACTGCTAGAGTTTACTTTTAGTATTTGTCAGTCTCTCTTTTCTTGACTTCCTTTTAGTGAATCATTAGAGCAAGTTTGTGTTGCTACTGTGGGAATAATTTCTCGTCTTCTATGCCATGCAATAAAAAGTGGCCTTCTGGGAACAAAAACTTTGTGGATAAAATGTATGGATATACTTCCACTTTATGAGAAGGTGGTTGCGAGGAGACAATTTTTTTTGAACATCCGTTACTTCATTGAGAATAATGTAATGGATATTTTGTTTGAAGATGATGATGCATGCAACAAAACAAAAGAAGAAAATATGCTTGGAATATTGAAACATGCTTTGGAAGCCACTGAGGACCCAGATGTATTTGAGACTTTGTTGGAAATGGTAGCATAAATTATGAAAATGGTTGATGTCCATGGATATTTGTTTTTTTTTCTCATTTGTTTTATTGATTGATCAACATAACAATTCAAATAGTTGGGTAAGAGAAACAAATTCTAGGTTAATACATAAATATACTAGTTTTAAATAGAAGGGAGGAATCAAATCAATCCTTTTCAAGTTTGGTCAAATTAGAGATGAGTCGTTTGAATACTTGAGTAACATTAAGTTTGCTTTGAATATTTATAGAACCATTTTAGAGATTCTAAGTGGAAATTGCGTGTGCTAATATTTCTCAATTAATTACAGGGAAAAAAAGGGGCATACATAATTTGTTGGCTTATGGGAATTGGATTCCTTTTCCCTTGGAATAGTACGTTGATAATTGAATATTATTATATTGAAGCTATATTCCTTGTTAGTATCACAATTTACAAAGCCTTGTCTTGTTCTTTTTTAGTTTCTTGTTGTAATATTGTGTCAGCAATACTTTGCTCCACCCATTAGATTTCTACTAACCAGTCTTATTGTTGAAGTGTCACTGCTTCTTAGAGATAACTAGAGGAAATGATACAAATACAAAAGTGGAGCATGAGACATTCTTAGTAGAAATTGCTAGCTCTGTTTTGTTTATTTGTGACATTTTATTTGCTTTGTTTATACAGGTCATCTGGCCACATAGTGGACACTATTTCCCAACTAAAGAATACTTGTTAGAGTTTCTTACTTTTATGGGGAAAATTGACATTAACAATATTGCTGATGTTGAGGTATATATCATATAAATCCTTTATAGTCTAATTTAGTTTATATTCCAGTGTTCATCAAATTTCATGTCTTATACCCTGCATTGTAACTTTTTTTGTTTTCTTTTTGCAGAAAATGGACTTAGTATTGATGGTAAGAAGAAAGGATTGAAGAATGAGGGGAACAATAACACTAGAGTGACAAAGAGAGAGAAGTGTACTAGTCCAGTGGTACCCGTAGAGCCAATATCCTACATAAGACACATAGATAAAGACTGATGGTCAAGTTTTCCGAGTTGGTGAATTCACTTGCAATTCCTTGGCAAGATAATGATAATGTTTTGAAGTGATGAACAATATTTTATCTGTAAATTGTACTCCAACCAATATTAAGTTGGAAACTCATATTATAATACTTGACATTTTATACAATATAATTTTTGGTTGGAATTATTTATAGTTGCACTTGATATTACTTGGTATTGTAATTAACATATGTAACTTTGCATTTTCATATTAGATGAACATGTAAATTGTATGACATTTTTTTAAAATTTAGTTGCAAAATCATGCTAATTAATTTATGTTGATTAATAATGAACACATAAAATAAATCTAAAACTATTAAAATAGTAGTTTATATTGATTAATGATGAACACAATTAAAATGAATATACGACTAAATTAGTCATTTATAATGATTATTAATGAAAATAAATGAAATGAATATAAACTACTAAATTAGTCGTTTATAATTATGAATAAATGACTACTACAAATGATAAATTTGTGACTACAAATGACGACTAAATTTTGCATATATACGACTATTAATAGCTAACTTACATTATCTTATAACACGACTAAAATATATTCATATTTCTTCGGTCATTAATTGGTTTGAAACGATGACTAAAATTTGCATATATATGACTATTAGTAGCTAATTTATAGTATATTATAACACGACCAACATTTTGGTCATATTTCTTTGGTCATTAATGGGTTTCCTTGGGTGATGATATAATCATATATTTTGTTGTATATTTGGTCATTAATTGTGACAATTAATGACCAAATCAAAGATTAAATCATTGAACAAATCAATGACCAAATTAATCACCGAATCAATGACTAAATTAATGATCAAATCAATGACTAAATTAATGACTAAATCAATGACTAAATTAATGACCAAATATACAACTAGACAACAAAATTGAGATAACCAATTAATGACTAAGCTAAAAATGACTAAAAGTTGGTCGCGTTATAAGATACTGTAAATTAGCTACTATTGGTCAGTGACTGAAAAATAGTCATTTATATGCAAATTTTAGTTGTTTTTCCAGTAACTAATTAGCCATTTTCTACTAGTGAACTCCGACGAATTTCTCGTTGTTTCTCCGACAATCTCAACCTGAGTAGGGCAACGACCCTTGTGTGTTTATCCATCAAGTTCATTGTGCTTCACTCTTCTTTATTATTGAATTTTTAAGCTTCATTGACGATGGAAATAGAAAGCACTAAGGACTGTCATATTCCTGGTTCAGTTATTTCTTTGCAAATTGAGGGCTTTGGTAGAACCCTGGCTCATTATCGTTTCCTTCGCTAGGATGCTTGGTTGGGAGGATTTACTCCACAGACCCCATCAAAGGTATAATCACAGTCTTGACCACATGATTTATCTTTGCTTCTTTGTAACATCATTTGCTTCGCTTCAAGATTCTTATTAGTTCTATGTTAATGCAGGCATGAGGAGCTCACCACCCACATGAATTTAAGGTAAGGAAGTTATGATTCCTTGTAATCTTCTGCTACAGTTAGCATTTTCTATTGGTGTTCTTGTTTCTGATACTAATTGCACCATTTCATGCTTGTATAGGTAAACTCGTTTGCTTCTTCTCTCTTGTATCAACAAACCATCCATGGCCTATTCCACCAATGTATTTCTCTCTCATTCACAGGTGCAATACATCACTATGGTTAACTTAATTCTTCCGTCTCATGCTCAGTTTTAAGGGTTAAGTAATGTTGTTACTCTTTCGAGTTATTGAGGGTTTCAGTTTGTCCTCAAGCCTTCGTGGGTTCGGTTGAAAGTGGGACTGCTACTAAACTTATCACTTTGTCCCTGATGCTTTCAACGAGGGTTTTGATTGTTTGTTTTTCAAAAATATTGTAATTATACCCCTAAGGGTTTTTCCACTATTATATTTATGCATTTTAGTTTTATTACATATTTTCTCGACATGTTTTCTTCATGGCTGTGAAGGGTTTCATATGGGACTTGTTTTCTTCATGGTTGTGAAGTGTTTCTTACGGATAATCGAACCTCTGGTGACCATCAGATATCATGAGTGTTTATGCTACCAGTTTGGTGATTTTATTTACACTTTCGATGAATGTTTCAGATGTTTATATACATATACGTTTATATGCATAGGCGTTCTCTGATAATGAAATTATGGTTATATTTATTTTTGGTCCCAAACCTTTTGTTCTATTCGACTCTATTTGTGACATGCATATCGTCTCAACTTTACAATATTTTCGTTGTAGTTAAATGTGTAAATTTCGGTCTTCCATTATGTCGTTTTATTTGAGTCCTATATTTTGTTCACGAAGATGATAAATAATTTTTAGTTAAAGACTTGCAGTGTTTCTTTCTAGATCCACCTTAATTATGTTTCTCAGATTTTTAAGCTCACTGTTTTCTTAAGTTTTCTGAGCTCAAAGTTCTACATTTACTTATGTTCTTCTTCTTTAGAACAAGAACAAGCTTCTGTTTTCATGTAGCAATAGATGGGACAGATCTTGATGTATTTCTGGAATTTTAATAGATCTTCTCTGTTAATTGATTGAAATGTTCAACATACATATTGGAATACTTTTGTCTATTATAGCAGTTAGATTCTTTAAATCTTGTTTTTATTTCTATTACAGTAATAAAATTTTATCCATAGGTGTTTGGACCACCTCATGAGGTTACATCCTCTGACCGTGTAAATTTATTCCTTCCACTGGACAAACTGTCTAATTTGGGGAAATTTCTCCCAAATGGACTAGCTGTCCAATCCTGGTAGAGAATTTCCCAATTTCCAGTCAGGTTTACCTATGAAATTTATAATACTCTTTCTTCAAGAAAAACTCATTTACAGTAATAATTCCAGAAAGAAAATAAAGATTGTTTAAATATACATTCTTAGAATTCATTACTACTCCTGTAATTCAATTAATTTCATACCAAAGTTCTGCGTCAGATTTCCACATTCCTTGAAAATTCTATTAAAAAGAATAAGACTTAGATTTAGAAAGGAATTAGTTTTCTTTTCAATCTAATTTACTTATCTCGATAAGTATGTCTGATGGCATCCACCCGACCTTGAGTGAGGCAATGACATCCTCAGTTTGCCCCATACTCCTCACCAAAGCAGCAATTCAAGTAGTGTTTTCAAGTAGATGGACCTCGGGACTCCTAAACAGTCTCGTCTCCTAAAACAGGTAGCAGAGTTCCACTGGTTTTCCTCCAACTCTGGATACTCACTCCTTTTAGCCCTTAGATATTTCTCTTCACTTGCATAGAACCCCTTTCCTCCTCTAGGATTTTCCTTTTATTCCAAGAGGAAAGGTAACTGCCACTAACTCCTTAATCAACTACTTTGGAATCTTGGAAAACTATTTTCCATCAGACTTATGGAAATATTCCATAATTAATTATTTATTCAAAATAAAATATCTAGTTCATAACTTGATTAACATACATGCTAATCCTAGTAATTTAAAATAAACAATTATCTAAAAAATGTCTTAAAGTTAAATAAAAATAAACTTGGGTGTTAGATCTTCCCCCACTTAAGATAAACACTATCCTCGGTGTTATGCCATTCCAATAAATAGTTCAGGATATCCATCCCATACAAAGTTTTCATCTTCCCAAGTTGCCTCCTTCGGGCTAAAGTGCTTCCATTGCACTTTAACTTGGGTGATGGCTTGCCTCCGGAGTGTTATTTCTCTCTGATCAAGAATACATTGAGGTTCTACCAGGAATTTTCCATCTGGTTCAACCCACAACCATGAAAAATTTTCAATTAGTAAATAGTCATTTACCTTCCTTAGAGATTTAATTCCCATTCCATTCCTACATGAATTTTTTGTTAATGAAATACATGCTTCGGATCATGTCTGTATCTCTTTAGTACAGACACATGAAACACATTGTGCACTCGTATGTGTCCCGGTAAAGCTAACTGGTAGGCTACTGGCCCCACCCTTTCCAAAATTTGTAAGGGTCCACAGAATTAGGGAGTCAACTTGGCACAGGTGGTCCACCTTAACGTGCTCTTCTTGTGTCTAATTCTCACATAAATGTGAACACCCACTTCGAACTCTAGATATGTCCTTTTTCGATCTGCATACACCTTCTGTCGATCTTGGGCAAATTTCAAATTTTGTCTGATCTTCTTAATTCTTGATCCATTTTAGCTAACATTTTTGGTCTGAGCATTAGCTTTGTTTCTGGACTGCTCCAATTAATGGGGGTTTGGCACTTCCTACCATATAAAACTTCAAATAGACTTGTGTGCCCAACCCGGTAAATAGTGCCTTCCAAAAGGCTGAAGTAAACTTCACACCACTATCCAAGATGACTGTTTTTGGAATGCCACGTAATCTGAATATCTCTCTCATGAAGATGTCAGCAATCTGGCCAATTTTAAAACTGGACTGTACCAAAATAAAATGAGCTGCTTTGCCTAACTGATCGAAAACTACCATTATAGAGTCATTGTGTCTCTTTGACCTTAGCAAGCCAACAATAAAATCAAGCGATATAACTTCCCATTTCCATTGCAGTATTGGTATGGGTTGGAATAATCCGGCTGGGTATTGATGCTAAAATTTAACCCGCTGACATTCCAAACATTTAATTAAATATTCAATGATGTCTTTGTGCATCCCAGGCCAAAAATAATCTTTTCTAATCGTTGTTATCATTTTCTGATAGCCAAGGTGTCCAGAATATGAAATCTGATGATACTCATCTAGAATCAGTTCTTTTAAACTCAGTTGATTAGAAATATATATCTTTCCTTGGAAGATCAATAGATGTTCATTATTTATGGTATAATCTGATTGCCTCCCTTGATCTTTTGCAGCTTGAGTTTGCTGCTATAGAAACTGATATTAAGGATATTTTTCTGTAGCCTCCTTCACCTGTTCCTAAAATTTGATTCCACATGATTAAAGTATAACTTATATACATAATGCATATTTCTGCTTAATGCATCGGCTACCCGATTTTCTTTTCCTTTAACGTGCTACATTTCAAAGTCAAATTCACTTAGGAATGCATTCCACCTAGCCTGACGAGCATTTAAGTCAGCTTGTTTAAAATATTTGGCCAAGATGCTATGGTCAATTTTCAGCACAAACTTCTTTCCCAATAAGTAGTGCATCCATATTTTGAGTGTGTGCACTACTACGATCAATTCCAGATCATATGCGGAGTATCATTGTTCATGATCTTTAAAATTTCTTGATTCATATGCCACAACTTTTCCATCTTGTGACCACACCGCTCCTACTCCTTTGCTAGTGTCGGTGCAAACTTCAAATTCTAAATTTGGATCTGCCACTTTCAAAACAGGAGCTGTGGTCAACAATTGTTTTAATTTTTTAAAACTAGATTGACATTCACTGGTTCATTTAAATACTCGTCCTTTTCGCTGCAAGGAGGTGATGGGAAATGCAATTTTTGAAAATCCCTCTATAAACCGCCTATAATAACCAACCAGTCCCATAAATGATTGAATTTCTGCTATGTTCTTAGGCACCCTCCATTCCATGATAGTATTTAGCTTTTTAGGGTCTACCTCTATTCCTTCAACTGAAATGACATGGCCTAAATACTGGATTTTCTCTTTATAAAAATCACACTTGTTGAATTTGGCGTGCAACTGATGGTCTCTTAACATTTTCAACACTATAAACAAATTCTCCTTATGTTCCTCCATATTATTTGAATATATTAATATATCATCTATAAAAATCAGGACAAATTTATCCAAATATGGGTGAAATATGCCATGCATCAAACTCATGAATGTTGCTGGTACATTGGTCAATCGAAACGGTAAAACCACAAATTCATAGTGCCCGTACCTGATTCGAAAAGTTATTTTATAAATTTCTTCATCTTTTATCCATATCTAATGATACCCAAATATTAGATCTATATTTGAAAAGACAGTTGCCCCTTTTACTTGATCGAAAAGATCATCGATTCAAGGCAATGGGTATTTGTTCCTAATTGTTAATTTGTTAAGTTGTTTGTAGTCCATGCACATTCGCATTGTACCATCTTTCTTCTTCACAAAAAACACTCGTTCCCTTAAAGGTAACACACTAGGAGAAATATATCCCTTATCCACCAATTCTTGTAATTGCATTTTCAATTGTGTCAATTCAGGCACACTCATTCGGTATGGTGCACACGATACCAGTGTTGCCCCTGGCATTAGTTCGATGGTGAAATATCTGTCCCACTTAGGTGGTAGTCCTGGTATGTTTTCTGGAAATACATCCATAAAATCCCGCACCACTGGAATGTTTTTCGTCATAAGAGTCTTATCTTTAGAGTTAGCAAATCCTACTTGGATTGCATAGATTTGCCACCCCTTCCTAATGCATTTTCCCAGCTGAAACACTGTAATAGGACGCAACTGAATTGGCTTCTTAATTCCTTGCAACTCTTGACGTGTTCTGTCTTCCGCCTTGTAATAAATAATTTTATCCTTGCAGACCACTAATGACCAATGCACTTCCAACAAGTCTATCCCCATTAGTATATCATAGGAACCTAAAGGTAGAATATTTAATTCAACCTTAATATGCTGGTTTCCAAATTCCATAGGATGGCTGGAAACTTTGGCATTGACTCTTCACTTTTCTCCAGTGGCCAACTGTACTAACCAAGGATTTTTGAACTTCTGGATTTGTAAGTCACATTTTTCCACAATCATGGGATTTACGTAGCTTAAACTAGCACGAGGATCAACCAAATAGATACACGGTGGGAGTACACATTATCTTCCAGTTTTATCATGGTTGGCTAGTAATCTGCTTACCGATCTTCAAGTGCAGCGTTGATTCTAGGTATATGTCGCGCCACATCCCCCACAGTGGATGCTTCTTGCATATTTGTTGTAGTTTCGTTTCTTCCACGATGAGGGCAGTTCTTATAATAATGCGCCTCAACACATCCCCAACATTGCAATGGCAGTTTCTGGGTCTGGACATGATCTGGTCTACTAGATGCTTCAGTGGGTCATTCCTTTGTTGGCCACTTAGTTCTCTATTGATTTTTGGCTGATTGTCTATTTGTTGAATTTCTGGTTTCACCCTTAAAATTACCAGATCTGTTGTTTTTAAAATTGGAATGACTTCTCTTCCCTTTCTAAGGCGACCAACTCTGTCTAGCTTCTCCTTTTACCTTGGATTACTGATAGCACATGTGTGCATTTCGAATCACATCATCCATGGTCTTTGGGTTTACAAATTTGATTTTCTCCTTCATATGAGCAGGCACACTGCTCAAAAATCGTTGTACTTTTCATTCCTCGGATATGGCACATATCGCAGTAATGAAGTAAACTTAGTTACAAATTCATCCATGGATAGTTGTCCCAACCTCAAGTCATAAAACTCCCGATATTTTTCATCATAAAAATGCTCTGTGAGATATTTATCTTTAAAGTAATGCTGGAATTCATCCCAGGTCACATTTTGATCTTCAATACTTTGCACCTTTTTAACTTCTTCCCACCACAAGGTGGATTTTTCTTTATTTCTTGCTGGTCGGTGACATTTTCCGACTCTGCTTCATTATAGGATTTATGTTTATTAATCCGTTGGGTTTGGCTTCCTTCCAAGTTGTCATTTGCTTTTTGTTGCTTCTCATCCTCTTCTTGGGTGTTATGTTTTGGGCTTGGTTGATTTACCCCTTGATTATGTTTATTTGAGAGGTTTTTAAGGATCTTCTCCTGCTCTTGCATCAACCTCTAATTATCACTTCTAACTCGCACCATTTCTTCTTGTAACTGTTGTACAATATCCAGGAGTCTTCTTGTTTGTCATTGTTGTTCTTCCAGCAATATGCTAGTTTGTTGATGTTGGTCTATAGTTAGTTGTACCCACATCTCTGGATTCATTTCTTGATTAGGCTGGGGGTGAATTTCTCCTGAAGTTCTGGGTGTAGGATGCATAGGCCCCCTCGTCATCGTACTCAAACAAATCTTCCTTTCAATTTTGTGCACATTTACACACATCAATTGTTATTTAGGTGACCCCTTTTGGTCCTAGCGTTTGAACATTGCTCTGATACCACCTGTAATGTCCAATCACATTATTACCTTACATGATAATTTTTTTTTTACTATTTACTATTAAGTCCTTAATCATATTAAATACAATACATTAATCATTGCTTAACTAAAAGGTTTTGGGTTGTCAAACCCTTGCAAATTAATTTAAGCACAATGATAAGTTTCCTTTGTCTCGCCATTCACTAATATTAAACCTTGCCATTATTCATATAATACATATAATTTTCATTGTTTGCCAACCCCCCCGAATATGTTGTCAAAGGTTTACTATATGTTCATTATTGATTTGGTGCATTCAGGATTCTCAAAATTGTGACTATATCTGCTAGCACATATCATTGATTTAATGATTAATGTGTTAGATTCCGCTGGATCCGCTGTATGCATGATATTTACACTTGTACGTTTAAGCCTATAGGTGTGAGCCTCTCTGCTGTCAATATGCAAATGAAATGTACGACTAGTAGGTCTGCTAAGGTGGTTAGGGCATTACCCTACCCCTCGAACCCTAACTGCTTCCCTCATTATTTTGTTGTTCTGTCTGTTGGTGCTTTGCAACTCTGGCGAATTTCTCGTTGTTTCTCCAGCAATCTCGATCTGAGTAGGGAAAAGACCCCTGTGCATTTATCTAGTAAGTTCATTGTGCTCCACTATTCCTTGCTGTTGAGTTTTTAAGCTTCCGTGATGATGGAAATTGAAATAACTAAGGATTGTTGTATTCCTGGTTTAGTTACTTGTTTGCAAACTTAGGGATTTGGTATAACCCTGGCTCATTATCATTTCCTCTACTCGAATGCTTCGTCAGGAGGATTTACTCCACAGATCCCATCAAAGGTATGATCACAGTCTCAACCACATGATTTATTTTTTCTTCTTTGTAATAGCATTTGCTTCGCTTCAGGATTAGTATTAGTTATGTGTTAATGCAGGTGCAAGGAGCTCACCACCCACATGAATTTAAGGTAAGGAAGTTATGATTCCTTGTAATCTTCTGCTACAGTTCGCATTTTATATTAGTGTTCTCGTTTCTGGTACTAATTTCACCATTTCATGCTTGTACAGGTAAACCCCTTCGCTTCTGCACTCTTGTATCAACAAACTATCCATGACCTATTCCACTGATGTATTTCACTCTCATTCACAGGTGCAATACATCGCTCGGTTAACTTAATTCCTCTGTCTCATGCTCAGTTTTAAGGGTTTTGTAATGCTGTTACTCTTTCGAGTTATTGAGGGTTTCAGTTTGTCCTCCACCCTTCGTGGGTTTGGTTGAAAGTGAGACTGCTACCAAAATTATTGTTTTGGCCATGTTGTGTTCAACAAGGCTTTTGACGGTTTGTTCTTCGCAAATACTGTAATTATACCCCTAAGGGTTTTTCCACTATTATAGTTATGCATTTTAGTTTTATTACAGTTTTTCTCGACATATTTTCTTAACGTTTGTGAAGGGTTTCATATGGGACTTGTTTTCTTCATGGATGTGAAAGGTTTCATATGGGAATTGTTTTCTTCATGGATGTAAAGGGTTTCATATGTGCTTTGTTTTATTCATGACTGTGAAGGGTTTCTTACAGATAATCGACCCTCCGGTCACCGTCAGATGTCATGAGGGTTTCTGCTACCAGTTTGGTGTTTTTTTTACACTTTCCATGAACGTTTTGAATGTTTATATACATATACGTTTATACGCAAAGGTATTTTTTGATAATGAACATGTGGTTATCTTTATTTTCTGTCCTGAGCCTTTTGTTCTATTCAGCTCTATCTGTGACATGCATATCATCTCGTCTTTACAATATTTTTACTGTAGTTAAATATGTAAATTTCAGTCTTCCGTTATGTCTTTTTATTTGAGTCCTATGTTCTGTTCAAAAACATGATAAATAATTTATAGTTAAAGACTTGCGGTGTTTCTTGCTAGATCCACCTTAATTATGTTTCTCAGATTTTTAAGCTCACTATTTTCTTAAGTTTTTTGAGCTCAAAGTTCTACATTTACTTAGGTTCATCTTCTTTAGAACAGGAATAAGATTTTGTTTTCATTCACAATAGATGGGACAAATCTTGATGTATTTCTAGAATTTTAATATATCTTCTCTGTTAACTGATGGAAACGTTCGACATACAGATTGGAATACTTTTGTTTATTATAACAGTTAAATTCTTTAAATATTTTTCTTCTTTCTATTATTGTAATAGAATTTTATCCACAGGTGTTCGGCCCACCTGATGAGGTTACATCCTCTGTCCGTGTATAATTTATTCCTTCTACAGGACAGACTATCTAGTTTGGGGGAATTTCTCCCTAATGGACTAACTGTCCAATCCTGGTAGAGAATTTCCCAATTTCGAGTCAGGTTTACCTATGAAATTTCTAATACTCTTTCTTCAAGAAAAATTCATTTACAGTAATAATTCCAAAAATCAAATAAAGACAGTTTGAATATACTTTCTTAGAATTCATTACTACTCCTGTAATTCAATTAATTTCATACCAGTGTTCTGCATCAAATTTCAACATTCTTTGAACATTCAATTAAAGATAATATGAATGAGATACAGAAAGGAATTAGTTTTATTTTTAATATAATTTACTTATCTCTGTAAGTAGGTCTAATGGCATCCACCCAAACTTGAGTGAGGCAATTATGTCCTCATCTCCCCCCATGCTCCTCACCAAAGTAGGAATTCAAGCAGTGTTTTCAAGGAGATGGACCTCAGGACTCTTGTTCAGTCTTGTCTCCTAAAACAGGTAGCAGAGTTCCACTGGTTTTCCTATAGCTCCAGATACTCACTCCTTTTAGTCGTTAGCTATTTTTCTTCACCTGCACATAACCCCTTTCCTCCTCTAGGATTTTTCTTTTATTCCAAGAGGAAAGGTAGTTGCCATTAACTGCTTAATCAACTACTTTGGAATCTTGAAAAACTCTATTCCATTAGAATTATGGAAATATTCCATAATTAATTATTTATTCAAAAGAAAATCTTTAGTTCATAACTTGATTAACATAAATATTAATCCCAGTAATTTAAAATAAACAATTATCTAAAAAATGTTTTAATGTTAAATGGCAATAAACTTGGGTGTTACAGGAAATGATGGAATATGGAATAGTTTTGAAATGATAATTAGCTGCTTTTTATTTAAGAAAATTATCTCTATGAGAATTCCTAGAAAATAGGGAAGGTTCTCAATAATTCTCTTTTACCAGGAAATTAATGGTTATGGTTAGTTACCTCTCTCCTTTCGATTTCCCTTCCCTTTTCCATAAAGAAATGGGACTCACAAGGAGAGAGAGGGAGACGGAGAGAGGAAGGCAGGATGCTGCCTGGGATGTATTTTCCTTGAGCTGGACTACAGCCAATGGGAAAAGACTCCAGTTTGACGGAATTAGTATGTGAAAATAAAATTCTAGGTTGGACTCAAAGGTCTTGATGCCATTGAATTAAACTGTTGTCGAAGTGACTCATTTGGAGATTGAGGAGCTCAGGGGGAGAAATTGGACGTAATAGCCAATTTCTCATTGCAAGGGTGCCATGGCCTCGACTCTAAATTCTTAGTAGCAAAATTAGAAAATAATTATCTACCAATGACACCATCCACCCTTATATGTTTTAGCTCACCACAACAACATCTTATATGTTGGCACCCGAGTTGCATGGAGTACCATTTTTTTCCACCACTTATGATTTGTTACTTGGAGATTCAGTTGTGACTTCAGTGATCAGATATCTTTGCAGCATCATTGATCAGTCTTCTATATGTGATACTTGGACATGATTTTGATATGTACTTCCGAGTAGTGATCATATGATTCGCTATGTACTTTACAGTTCAGTTATACTTGTATACATACTGGATCTGCTCCATACTTGATATGCAGACATGATTTTATTTCATTAAGCATGGGTATTCTCGCCTCAGACATGAGCTTTATTTTTTATTTCTCTCACTGGTTTTTGGTAGGCTGAAATCTGGTGAAGTCCTCTCTAGTCCTCGCAAGATTCTTTCTTATGCACATAATACATTTCGGCCATCGTGTACCCCTTCTGACCTCATATATTAGGGGGCATATGTTATAACATCATTTATCACCTCTATATACTTGATGACTTATGCATTAGCCTTGGGCATCCTTCCAGTCATACTTGGTCAAACTTCTTAAAAAACAGTATTTTGAATTTCATACTCGACTCTGCCTAGACTTTTCTGCATGCAGATGCAGGTGCACTCATATCTAATCCACATATACAATTTAAAATATTAAAATATAATAAACTTCTTATTAATTGGGTGGGGTTTACGAGTTTTACCTATAGCCTACTTACACCAACTAGTGGCCAAACTATTTCCCAACTGAAAAACTGATTTGAGGAAGTATAAATACACCTAAATGGAAAGGCCTAAGGGAGGAGAGAGAATGTTATTGATATTATAGCCTGTTATAGCCCTGATCAAGTCTAATATTTCCCTGTGCCTCCTGTACTTCCCAGGTTCAGAAAACCGTTGTTTCCTTGTGATGTTCACCCCCTCTTTATGTGACATCCTTTGTGTACCCTGTATGGAAGAAGCTTTGTGAGGCTAGGGCTGGACGGATCCGGAGGACGATTTCGCTTGGAGTCGTGGAAAATCTCAGGTAATTTCTACACTTTCTCTTTACATATTATCAATAAAAGAAGCTCTGTCCCATTCCTGATGTCTTTGTATTATATGTCTCCTATACATGTTGAATGATCTTGTAATGGTTTGTTTCATTTTACTTTTATGAGATTATATGATCTAACATGCTGACATCTAGAATATATATGTTGTGCAACTAGTTTGTGTGCTTTGCCTTGATTGATTTGCAGGTCTTGAAGCATGAGGAGTAGTAGAAGGTTTGCACCCTACAGGATTGACCTCAGACATAGGACACGCGAGTAAGGTCGTCTATCCTCAGTTTTCTAGTCCAAGCATTAGGACTTGTAATTTGAGTGTTTCTTGTGATGAATTTCCTTCCACTCTATTAGGTCCCTCAACCCACACCTTAGGGTAGTTTTTCCCGTAACAGTATCTATTGGTTAAGTGGTTTTATTTATAAAGCTATTATAGGTAGCTCGCTTGAACAGAGTTTTTTTTATTCTCTTTTAAAGAGTAAAAAAATGAAAATAAAGGGGTATATTTTCTGTAAGGAAAAAAAACTATTTATTGTTATGATAATTTGCAAACTGGAGTAGTTACGAAAATTTTCCAACTTAACTAGTTATTATAATCTACAGACTAAAAAAGTGTTTGTGTGGACTTATCGTGCATAGGTACTTTTTGAAGAAGTAAATAACAGGAAAACGGTAAACTTATTGTATGAATTTCTATTGTAAATTTTGATAGGGATTATTCATAACCCAAAGAGAATTGTAGGACTTTGTGTAGACTCTTATGGGGTTACAGGGAAACCTATACCATTTTCTTGACCTTGTTAACGACCGAGGGAAGTGAATTATGAACCCCACCAATGTAAGCCACTCGAAGACGATGAAGAAAACTGTTTAAAAATCAACCTGAATGAAGGACTTCTGAATCAAACTGAGCAGGGAATTTAATGACCAAGTATTCAAAACCTAAACCTAAGAGAGACGACAACGTTCTATATTTTTTCATCTCTACCAGTAAATCCTAAACATCCTGAGGAACGGTTTTGTGAGATGACTACCAAAGAAAAAGAGAACTACAAAATTTAGGAGAACCAGGGTTTGATACCACCCCTGTACCAAAATAAAATTGAAAGAAAAAAACTTAGAGGAAAAGGGGTCTCGCAAGGGAAAAACACAGATAACCTTACTAGGATGTCATAATGTCAAGACTACATATTATGTATATACAGTTTGTTGAACTGAAAGAAGAACAAAGATAAATTAAGCATTATTGCACCTTGCATGTCAAATAAAATCACATAGGATGAAGAGGTCCCTCTTAAATACAAACTGAGAAAATCAACTGGAAACGTGAGTTCGTCATAAGAACAATATTTATGAAAGTAAACTCATAACTCCGCATTAATCAGAAATATCTAGGAATCCATGATTAAAAATAAACAAGTGTAATTATCCAAAGTACATAGTCTTTACTTATAATGCTCGAACTGTACAAAGGAAAAATTCACGTTGATACCCAAAATTATACAGTAAATGCAGTAGAAAATTTTCCATCAATGGCTCAGAGATAATACAGTTATCTTGATAACCTCCTTAAAATTGGCTTATTTCACAATAACAAAAGAAATAAAACTCGGTTTTAGTAAGTTTATCTCCTTAACATCGGTAAGCCTCGAAAAGAGGTATCATGATAAGAACATGGAGATTGTCAAGCACAGTGGCCATGTGAAAATGTGAAATAGTATATCCAACTGAGCGGGTAAGTTCTAGGGACCAAAGCCAAACCCCTTATCTCCAATCTTGCGTGGAAAAAAGAAGAAGCAAATCACAGTAACGAGAGAACCAAACTAAACCTATGTAAGAAACATTAACATTACAAGAAATACTCAATAACTCTCAAACTCTTACCTCGAGTGATTGATGAAACGTTCAAAGGCATACCTTCAACTGAGACAAGTAGTGTTGTAGTATTAGAAAAATATAGAGATAAATGGGAAAAGAAACTATAAAAATAACCTTAATAACTTAACTTTAAGACTGGGTGAAAAGCGCCGAACCATTATCCCATTGCAGGCACCAAAATCTAGCTAGCTAGCCTCGACCAAGTGAAGGAAATTAGCAAGGAGGTGATTACAAGAAAGAAAAAAACAAGGAAAATCGTATGTAAATCCTATCAGATCTCTGCAAGGGTGATATTCAGTTCTCTACCATTAGGTTTTGACAGAGAAAAACCCCTACCCATGGCGGAAACCTAAATGACTGAAGGGAAGCGGAAAAAAACTTGGTGGTTACCCTAACCCACCGATGAATACTTGACACAATTGGATGAAGAGTCGTGAGACAGTCAGTCCACAAATTCCCAGGTGTTAGTCGTTGATGACATAGAAGGTTCTCAATGCAGGGTAGCTAGAAAAAGGGTACTGCTAGTTGGTTTCCACCGTGTGTATGCTATGGTAATAGTCATTAACCATAATCTCCTTAACCAGAGATTCAAATCAATGATCCATGCTCGATGGGTGGTAGATCTTAAGTTAGGGTTATAACTGTAGTTACAATGGAAAAATAAATGGTATGAGTTATGGTGAAATAAAATAAATAAATGAGCAATGATATTATTTAGTGCAGTGTATGGACCTCAATGTACCAAGAATTTTTATGTATATGTTAAATGAAATTATATATATATATATATATATATATATATATATATATATATATATATTACGGTTTAATGTTTGTTACGAGTGGTTTCAGAGCCTTAGGTTACTACACTGAGGCCTAAATGGATTTAAGTGGAATAACAAAAGAAATTATGATGCACAGAAAGAAGTTGACACAACATGAGACAGGGCGCAGGGGTAACCCCACCAAGAGGACCACACAGAGGAGTCGGTCCTATGCATTTTCAGGAGGCCAACCCTGAAATGTGGGTTTAATTAGGTGGGGAAAATAAAAATACAAATGCTATGTTAATAGAAACTATCCAACAATTAGATGCAGGAATGAGGAGATTAAGGGTTGATAATGAAAGGATGCGGTTGGATTAAGAAAATATAATGAAAGCCTTTTATATAGGAAATATAAGAGAAATTAACACCCTAATCAGGATGAAGAAAATGGGGAGGAGGTGCATAGACAACAAGAGGATAATCCATAATTCGAAGGAGGAGAAGTTGGTAACGAAGAAGAATATGATAATTTTTATTGCTAGAAGAGAGCCAAGAAATATAAGATTAAATTGCAAGGGAAGTTTAAGAAAATAAAACCCCCGATGTTTGAAGGGGATATGGAAGAGGTGGTTGAGGCAATCTTGATCAATATGAGAAAATATTTTCAAATATATGAGTATGATGATAACTTGAAGGCAATTCTTGTAGTGTATCAAGTACAAGGTAAAGCCACCTTAGGATGGGAATAAATTAAAATGGTTCGAGGGATTGATGAACAAGAAGTTACTTGGGAAGAATTTAAGAAACATTTCAAAGACAAATATCTGGCTGAGAGATTCTATGATGAGAAAGAAGAAGAGTTTCATGACTTGAATCTTGGGAAGCAGACTATGGATGAGTTTATAACCAAGTTTACTTCCCGGGTAAGATATGTTCCTCATATCCGTGAAGAAAAGGCCAAGGTACAGTGATTTATCAACAATTTACTTGCTTTTATGAAAGAAAGGTTGGAATTTGATAACCCTAAAACAATGGATGAACCCATTCGAAAGGCTTGAATCTACTACCATAAAATGAAGCAGTAAGGTGAAGGTACCAAAGGTTGGACAAGTAAAAAGTGGCAAAAAATAATTTTGAACAACAAGAATATGAGGGCTGCTGGAAAAAAAAAAAAAAAATAGAAAATTGTCAAGTGGACCTCCTGGTAAAAGTAAATAGAAGTTCAGATGTCAATGAAAATAAACATACTGAAGCATCCAACTAGCCAAAACCTAGCCAAACTTAGAAACCTCCTTTCACTACAAGGAAAATTCCCTCTAGTAGATTTTTTTAGGAACCCCTTATAAAAATAGCCCAGATATCCATTTTTAGCAGAGGTCTCTAGAGGAGGTTGGCGAGTGGAGGTTTTTGCCGGTATTTTATTTTCTGTGCGTTTCTTATCATAAACTGCACTGGTGCATTTTACTACAAATGCACCGGTACGTACTAAAAACTGGCACACCGAGACACCGTGCTCTCCGTAAAAACCCGCATGGTGTGTCTAAGTAATATAGCACACCGGTACTCTACGTGTGATGCGCCATCGATAATACCGCCCGGTGCACCTTAAAAACCAACGCATCGAAACAGGGTTAAATAAAAAAAAAATTACTGGCCTTAAAAATGTCATTTTTACTTCTTCAATGCTTCATTCCTCTCAAGAACCGGTGTGATTTTTTCTTGTGTGAGGTGCCCTGCCATTGGTGCTCCCAGTGCATGCATTATTGTCGTCCATTTCCCACCTTGTGGATGTAATATCCCAAAATTGGGATTGAACAACAAGCCTACTGAAATAATGCACTTCTAGGAGATTTATGCACACAAATGATTTTTAAGCCCTTGGATCCCTTAGATCAGAAAATATGGAGTCTATATCCAAAAGGGGAGCAAAAAAAAAATCAAACTAGGTGTGGTAAACAAATCTCCCACCACCTAGTCTAGCTGAAAAACACCCTTCAAGAGGGGTTGCAGCTATGCACAACAAACTTCTTCAACTTGTGAATATACAGCAGCAAATCAGAATTACAATGATGCTCTTACATTATACAGTAGAATACAGAAGACAAGAGAGAAACTAATCTTCAGAAAAGAGGGCTGCAACACATATATAAACTGCAAAATGGCTTAACAACGTTATTTTATGGAGCTGCAACAGCTGAATGTTACACTTAAAATATAGAACAAATCTGTGGATGAAATATCAAATCTATTTCAGATCTATACTCTAGAAAGACTCTATTACAAGATCCCCTTGGGGTTTTGACCAAATCATGCATTACAAAGAGTAGATCTGAGTTTTAATTTGCAAACCTGCAAAATGATTCAGAAATTTGTGAAGATGACTTTACATTAAAACAGATCAGATCTAAACAGAACATGGATCAGCAAGCTAATCCATGGATTACCAAAGTGAAAGGCAAAGCCCAGCACTAGAGATCTCTCATCAAAAATGGGGTCAAAACACCCTGCAAAACCTCCACTGAAAATAACGCAGACCCTCAAGGGAAACTACGTTGTAGCTTGAATAACATAGATGGCCTGATGCCAAGATACAAATCTGAAGCTCAAACAGTGGATGCACTCTTCCAGGAGGTTAAAAGACACACTCACTGAGAAGAGGCTCCAATACAAGCTAGATCTAAACAAATCTAGAGTTCCACTTGCTGCAGCCTACAAAAGCAAACAAACCCTCACTGGATCTGCATTGCAGTTGGAATTACAACTTGGCCCAAAGCCTGATAGTGGATCAAATCAGCAAGAATCCTCCAATAATCCTTAATGGAAGAGGTGAAATCCCTGCATAGGAAATCCGAGTGCTAAGCAGCACAATTCTCTACTGAACAGCAGAGAATGGTATTTTTCTAAACAGACAAGATACTCAGAAATATAGACAATCAACAACCTTCTCTTGCTGCCTTCCCCATCCTTTTATAATATGAAAGCCTTTGCAAACCCTAAACCACCTTGATGAGTTAGCTCCTTTCACATGAGGGGCCTCCTTCTAGAACTGCGTTGTCCCTTCATGAAGTGCATTGTATCTAGACAACATTGTAGATTTGGTCAAGGTTGACCCAGTCTCATAGCTCAAACCCCTTTCACACCTGCAAGTGATTTATTTACATGGCCCAGATTTATCCATGTTCATATGGGCATTGATTTATTCATTCTTTTAGGAGTTTTACATTTCCTCCTTTATTCAATTATTCATGCAACAAAAAATGAAACAAAATTACATATTCCTCTTAGCTTAGGCTAAGTAGGAATATTACAGTCCTCCCTTCCAAAATGTTGCTTGTCCTCAAGCAACTGATAGCGTGAGAGCTGTAGTACTTCCCCTCATTCATTGATGACATCATCAATGATCAATTCCTCATCATAAGCCAAGTGCTCATCAAGCCAATACATCAGGAATTGTTCCTCCAAGGTCAACATAAGATGTGCATAGTCCATCCCACCAGGAGTGAAAATTCAATAGAAATAAACATGGCTGGAGCAATGCTCCATATAAAACTTGTAGCATGAGGTACAAGAAGAAGCTCCAATCCATGTGGTACATACAAATTGCCCATACTTCCTCCATACAATCCCATAAACAGTACAACTATATCATCCAAGTATGGGAGAAAAACTACATATATGCAAACAGAAATTTGACCTTGAAGAGGTGGGTCAAAGTCCCACATGTGATGCCAGCACAGTGCATCTCCTGCCTGCATTAGATCAAGGTGTGGCAAGTGGCATTCCCACCACACATTTTCTGCATAATTCATCTCAACATAGCTGAAGATATCGGATATGTTTGGTGCCTTTGGGAAGCACCCATCATGAAAAGGAATCTCCCTTTGCACAACAAGGGAGTGGCCAAGTTCAAAATTTCTATTGACCCACCAAAATTCATGAGATCCACAACATCTCTCACTCCCTTTAGGAGTCATATCCTACAAAAACATGGTAAAATAATATGACAAATCAGAAGATAAAGCTTGCTCTACATGATCAGATATTTCACCATCAAAGTTCCTCATACACATGGACTTGTGCATGGGCATTCCCCTCCTCTCAAAAGAAGGAAGGAATGGCTGAAATGACTCTTGCATTGAGTCCATTGGCTATCCCAACTCCTAATAGCGCATTCACTCTTGAAAGTGCTGATGTAGTTCCTCTCTCAAGCCTTCCCAATCAAAGATCCTCATGATTAGGGTATAGATCTTCATTGAATGCATATAGCTGAGAAAGAATTCTTTATGTGCCCCTTGTAGTATCTTCTACTTGAGCTTGGAAGCTCTGGCCAAGAAGACCCTACCATGATGATAGATGACTCCCCCTTGGACTAAGTAGCCCTCTTCTTGCTGCATGTCATCTAGTATCATACCTGTGTGGAGATCTTTGGAATACTCTACAAGCAGCTGAGATTTCCAATACATATCCACATTGTTCAACAATGGCAGCGCTGATGATACATCCATGGAAGTGTTTGTCATGTTGTTGATCTCTTCTATGACATCCCTCATGCCAAAGTTGTGTTTTGGAAGGTTGTTCCTCCCATTCTTCTCCTCCCACAGCACAGATCTAGGAAAGAGAGAGGGTGATAGTGATGCAGGAAGAAGATTCCCCTCACTCTTGAGCTGTTCCAAGCCCTCCAACATTGTAGCTTGGTCTCCCATTGCTCCAATCCCTTCTGGATCTAGATTTGGAGCAACACTTTGTGAGGCCTCCCCCACAAGATCTGAATATGGTGGCCGCCCAGGTGGTTTGCCACTATATAGAAATGTCCCTTGCAGAATTCTCATGAACATAAGAGAAGGGACTATGAGATCCTTGCTTCCACTGCGCAAATCCATCTCTATTGTTTGTGTGGAAGTGCTAGGCGAGGGATAAGTATGAGGTTTACCACTCTTCATGTCCACCCACTCCATCTACAAAGCTTTCCAATCAGTGGTGACTTTCCCCAATGTAATCAACCATTGGACACCCAAAATGATATTGGTGTCTGGTATGTCAACTACAAAAAAGTGATCCACCAAAGTGTAGGACCCCATAGTGACTGAGATTGATGGGACATATTGCATGCATTGCATTGTCCTATCTCCTGGGACCAAAATAGAGAATCCATCAAAAGTATCAGTGGGGATTTCTATCCTCTGCACAAGATGAGCATCAATAAAGTTGTGGGTTGCCCCACTGTCAATCAGTACAGATACCCTCTGATTCATGATTGAACCTTGTACTCTTAGGGTCAAGTACTTAGGCACTCCTCTCAAAGATGCAAGAGTTCCACCTATTGGAGAAAAGGCTCCATCCCCATCCCCAAATGGTGTTGGATCTCCCTCAACATTATTAGCGGTGTGACCCCTCCTTGGTTCATCATCTTCATCCTCCTCCTCAAAATCTAAGAAGACTTCTATGTAGTGTGCTTTCCCAGCAGCACATCTATGTCCAGGTACCCATGACTATTGGCAAGTGAAACATAGTCTCTTCTTTCTCAACTCCCTCCTGAGTTCAATATCAAGAGGCTTCTTGAATGAGCTCTCCTTGGAAGGAGCATTTTTTTCTTCCTTCCCTCTAGAAAGGTGAGGGGCCTTGCTCTGGAAAGTTGCCTTTGCTTTTGTCAAGGCATCTTGGAGGACTATAGCCCTCTCAATGGCATCATGTAAAGTGATGGGCTTGGTAAACTTAACCAACCCATTTAAAGGTTCATCCAAGCCATCGATAAACATGTACACCCTCCTTGTTGCAGACAGAACAGGAACCATAATAGATAATCTCATAAACTCAGAGATATAAGTTTCTGCATTTCCCGATTACTTTAACTTTGCAAGGCTCATGAAAGGTGCTTCTGGATCCTTTCTGTTAAACCTCTCCACCAGTCTTCTAGTGAATTCAGAGTAGGCAGTCACATTGGCATGGCCCAATGTAGACAACCCATGGAACCACCAATTGTGTGCTTCACCTTCAAAGTGCAGCGCTACAATCTTGATGGCTTCAATCTCAAGGACTTTGTTCAACTAAAAGTAGATATCCAGCTTTTCTACCCATGCCTTGGCAGAACTGGTGGATGACCCATCAAACTTGGGAAAAAATAATCTTCCCATAGAGTGATGTCTATCATGATTATGAAAGAAACCACCATCTCTATACTGCTGCCTTGGTCTTCTTTTGTCCTTGAGGTGACAAAACTCTTGGAAACTCAAGTGGTCTATGAATCTCTGATTTTGAAATTCATATTCCACAAAGTATTCTTCAAGGGATGCTTGCTCTTGTGGTCCTTCATTCTCCACAGCCAAGAAGGTAGGCATAGTGGAGCGTTGTGGAGCTTGTGGAGCTTATGGATGGTTCACTGGTTGACCAGTCCAGTGGTGAGACATGTCAGAGCTTTCCCCAGGATGAAATCTCCCAGGAGATTCCCTCATTCTGTCCATCCTCATCTCTTTTATCTCTCTAGCAATATCTTGCATGGCCACCAAAAGAGTTCTTGCAAACTCTTCTCCTTCTTTATCACTTGCAGTTTTAGGGGATTTACCCTTGTCTTGATCATCAGTGGTGTAATCAAACTTCTTGTGACTTCTATTCTGATACCTCTTCTCCCTCTCAGTAAGAGGCTCATCTTCTTCTAAATGCAACATGTTTGTGGTTCTCCAATGAAAGCACAGGCTGTGCCAAGAAAGGAGCTTTGATACCACTGTAATATCCCAAAATTGGGATTGCACAGCAAGCCTGCTGAAATAACGCACTTCTGGGAGATTTATGCACAGAAATGAGTTTGAAGCCCTTGGATCCCTTAGATCAGTAGATCTGGAGTCTAGATCCAAAAGGGGAGTAAAAGCAAATCAAACTAGGTGTGGTAAACAGATCTCCCACCACCTAGTCTAGTTTAAAAACACCCTACAAGAGGGGTTGCAGCTATGCACAAAAAACTGCTTAAAAAATAACGCGGTCTTGGAAAGCATGAGTAGGAGGCCATCAAATGAGATCAACTTGTGAATATACAGCAGAAAATCAGAATTACAGTGATGCTCTTACATTATACAGTAGAATACAGAAGACAAGAGAGAAAGAAATCTTCATAAAAGAGGGCTGCAACACATATATAAACTGCAAAATGGCTTAGCAGCGTTATTTTATGGAGCTGCAACAGCTGAATGTTACACTTAGAATAGATCTTTGGATGAAATATCAGATCTATTTCAAATCTGTACTCTAGAAAGACTCTATTACAAGATCTCCTTGGGGTTTTGACCAAATCATGCATTACAAAGAGTAGATCTGAGTTTTAAGTTGTAGATCTGCAAAATGATTCAGAAATTTCTGAAGATGACTTTACATTAAAACAGATAAGATCTAAACAGAACATGGATCAGCAAGCTAATCCATGGATCACCAAAGTGAAAGGCAAAGCCCAGCACTAGAGATCTCTCATTAAAAATGGGGTCAAAACACCCTGCAAAACCTCCACTGAAAATAACGCAGTCCCTCAAGGGAAACTGCACTATAGCTTGAATAACAGAGATGGCCTGATGCCAAGATAAAAATATGAAGCTCAAACAGTGGATGCACTCTTCCAGGAGGTTAAAATACGCACTCATTGAGAAGAGGCCCCAATACAAGCTAGATATGAACAGATCTAGAGTTCCACTTGCTGCAGCCTACAAAAGCAAACAAACCCTCACTGGATCTGCGTTGTAGTTGGAAGTAGAGCTTGGCCTAAAGCCTGATATTGGATCAAATCATCAAGACTCCTCCAAGAATCCTCAATGGAAGAGGTGAAATCCCTGCATAGGAACTCCGAGTGCTAAGCAGCACAATTCTCTATTGAACAGCAGAGAATGGTATTTTTCTAAACAGACAAGATACTTAGAAATATAGACAAACAACAACCTTCTCTTGCTGCCTTTCCCTTCCTTTTATAAGATGAAAGCCTTTGCAAACCCTAAACCACCTTGATGAGTTAGCTCCTTTCACATGAGGGGCCTCCTTCTAGAATTGTGTTGTCCCTTCATGAAGTGCATTGTATCTAGACACCGTTGTATATTTGGTCAAGGTTGACCCAGTCTCATAGCTCAAACCCATTTCACACCTGCAAGTGATTTATTTACATGGCCCAGATTTATCCATGTTCATATGGGCATTGATTTATTCATTCTTTTAGGAGTTTTACATGTCCTCCTTTATTCAATTATTCATGCAACAGAAAATGAAACAAAATTGCATATTCCTCTTAGCTTAGGATAAGTAGGAATATTACAGTGGAGTTTAAATTTTCGAAAACTGTGGCCCAATTTGGTTTCTTGAATTCCTCAACAAATATGCCTCCTTGACACGCAAATGTACAAGTATTATAATTGTTCCTCAATAACTAAATGTTTTAGCGGATCATATTTTCAAAAAAACTTAAAATTAACCATTTTTAAAATGTATATATATATATTTATGCGCGGTGCGCTCAAGCCATTTGGCTCACACTGTTGGCGGTGCTTCCTGTAAATTTACAAGCTGCACCACGAACGGTGTTAACGAAAACTGCACTGGGTTCCAGTGTGGTACCGAAAAAACATGCACTATGAATAATTTAAAAAATAACATGTCGGTGCGGTCATTTAAATGACCCGAAACCATTCACTATGTACTAGTGTCAGGAGGGTGGTGCGTTGACCAAACTAACCGCCTCGGGTGGGATAGATAGGTCAGCGCACCGCTCGCCTGACAGCATTACATAGTCAACGGTGTGGTCGTTTACAGGACCGCACTATTGGCCATGTACATCTGTTGGGCGGTGTGCTGACCAAACTATCACACCGTACATGGTGAACGATGCAGTCGTTTACAGGACCACACCGTTGACCATGTATTGTTATTGGGTAGTGCATAGACAAAATATCTACCCCAGGGCGGATAGTTTCATCAATGCACAACATAAAAATATTTCCATTTTTTGCAGTGCGCGAAGATTTTCCATGCAGACTGAGAGTGGTGCGCGATAAAAACGTACGCACCAGTACCGGTGCATGACTGTTTTTTTGGGTGCACCGACTATTTTTTTTTTCAAAAAAAAAAAAAAATATATATATATATATATATATATATATATATATATACATTTCTCATTTAATAAAAAAAATTATTTAATATGTGAATCATTCAACGACATCAACAAAGAGAACAATGGGAACAAAAATAACATATGCAAGACCAGTATAACGCAATTCACCTGTGGGAGGAACGAGAGAGGGAGAGACTTATGTACCCTCGCCATATTACGGCAGCCACCCAGTTGCTCCTAAGGGAGGTTGGCCTCCTAAAGTTCTATGAGGAGGCTACATCCTTGAAGGGCCATAGTGGGTTATTGGGACAACTGATCAAATATTATAATATCTACATCGTAAGAAAATCACCCTAAAATACATCATATTATCAGCCAGATGCTTAGAATGAGCAGGGAGATCACCCAAATAGGGTTGCACGATATGTTTAATATCATGAAAAGCATAATCTATGGCCCGCTGAAACATGGCACCAAAATTATTCAAACCAAATGGGAGTTTTCAGTAGGAAAATGTACCCCATGGACAAATAAATGCAGTCTTAGGTTGATCCGATAGGATAATGTTGATTTTATTATATTCATAGAAACCATCCATAAAATAATATATTTCACAACTGGCACAGTCATCAACAGTCTGGTCGATGAACGGGGTCGGGTAGTTTTCCTTAGGACAAGCGTGAGTCACATCCTGATAATTGAAACATACTCAGATAGTACCTTGTTTATTCATGACAGGGATGACTTTAGACACCCAATCAGTGAGACGAACCAGATAGATGAAACCAACACGAAAGAATTTTTAAACTTCACCCTTAATAGTGAAAACCTTCTTTGGATGGACTGGACGAAGGCGTTTCTAGACCGGTTTAGCAACAGGATACATTTTAATTTCGTGCACTACTATATTTGGGTCGTTACCTGGCATATCCTCATAGGTCCAGACAAAGAAATCACAAAACTCCTGAAAGAGGATTTTATAGATCTCAATATCTGATGGAGGGCAAGACGCACCAATGTGTATATTTTTGACAACACATGGTTTGATATAAATTTCAAGAGGTATCGTCTCTTCTATATTCAAGATATTCCTCTTGGAATCGAATTTATGGATAGAAACAGAACTCATAAAGGATCCATCGAAATTTGGTAGATAAACATCATTGATATTACCTTCAACGGAATCTGGCAAGGAGGAACGATGGTGATGATCATCCCATGGCGTGTCGTTTTGAATCATGATCTCCATGATGCTCTCATCCATGGAAAATACATGAGAGAATGGATCAAAAGATGTGCCATAACCTAGTTATCAATCGACCCAATTAATAGAGGTAAATGTATAAGTCACATAAGCCGAATAGATAGCTTTGTAATCAAGTTCAATAGGGCTAAGTGACATTTGGTCGCCAAAAATGTTGATGTCGGTTTCTTCTGGTACTATCCATGAATCATCTTGGATAGTAGAAGTTGATATCATGTTGATAAAGGAAAATGAAGATGAGTTTCCGGGAAGAGGAGGAGGAGGAACTGAAAAGATCCCCATGAGCGAGGAGTCCTACAATAGTCCAACCCTGACATGATGATAAGAGTGTAGGGCTTCCCCTACGAGTGGGACACTTCTAGTAACATGGGAATGAGAGGAAAAAAATATGAATTTGTTGATGACCACAATCCCTCCTTTATGAAGGAAGGTGACCATACATAAATAATGCGAAATGAATGCAACCATGGCGTAAAACCACGTATGACCAAGTAGAAGATTATAATCAAGAGGTATGTAAATAACTTCTACTTGTATAAATACAGTCTTGTCCCCTAATTCCACTTGTAAGGAAATCATAACACCACAAGGCTGATATGTTTTTCCATCAAATATTTTAATGTGGTGGATGACTGACTCAGTTAAGGAGAACCAATATCCTTCCAGCAAGACATAGACATGATGCAGGTCAAGGCTCCCTCGTCCACAATAGAATGATGAATGTTTTTACCATGGACGACATCCTAGATCATAAAGGCCAATTGAGTTGGAAGTAGAGGGTAATAGTTTCCATGATTGAAAACAACAAGGTTGGAATCCGAAGGATCCACATATCCGATAGCTAAAAACAAAGGCTTTTTCTAGGCGGGGCAGTTTTGCAACACCTCGAGGATCGACATAGTTGATGGGGACTGAGCCAAGTCCTCAACTATGTTCTAATTTTGAGTAGCCCTGGCATAAGGGTTCAAGGCAGAATTATGAACAACGCCCTTCAGAGGCTTAGTAGTTAACTCTGTAGGAATTGAAGGAGGAGGAGGATCGGATGGAGGTGATGTCGAACTGGTAGGGTGATCAGTAGTCTGATTGTTTGGGAGATTCACATTACCATAATCCTTGTTCTGAGTAGCCACCATAACATCCTATTTATGCTTTGCGAAAGAAAGCATTAAAACTGAGTTAGAGGAAGATGGGTCCCGAGAAACCAGATGGGTCTCCTAATTTGGAAATGAGTCAGTCAACATGGCGGGAGAAGTAGAGGGTTTCAAAAACTGGTTCACTTATGTGTGATGAGGTCCGTCATAAGTAAATTTCTCCTTGGTGCAAACCAAGCATGGGTAACGATGCTTTCGTTTCTCATCGTAGGATTGATTAGTTTATTTATCTTGTGTTGAATAATCTTTCTTCTTCTTTTTTCCCTTCCCTTTCTTCTTACTTCCTGGTTGTTGTTTATACTTTTCTTTATTAGATGAAAATACATTTATCTCATAAGAAGATGCTGTAAAAGGGTTATATAAAGACTTTTGGGCAGAAACAATGAGAGCATGACCAGATGGTTTATTCATTGTCTACGAACTAGAAGAACCAATGATGTCATAAACAACATGAGATTCTTTACCATTAGTGGAAGGAACAATGTTCAAAGGTCTCGGATCATATGGTATCTTTTCATAAAGCATGCCATATTGGGTATAGATAAGGTCCAAATAATGAGCCCCAGAAATTAATTTCTCTTCAGTCACGCCTCCACCTTTATCTACATCCTCTGTGATAGATGGAAACACGGATTTAATGAACCATTCCACCAACAATTGATCCGTAACAAAGGTCTTAACAAAGCAGTGATGACACTGCCACTCATGAATGTAATCTGAAATGTGAGTGGATTTATATTGTTTAAATTTGTTAAGAAGTTCCATTCTAGTTCATATCGAATGGGTAACTGGAAATATGTCAGGAAGGTGGTAGCTAAGGAACTAAAATCCTAAAACAAATCTCTAGGTAACTCAATGTACCATTTCGTTGTAGTACCTGTAAGAGTACACTGGAAAAGACGTAATCGTATGGAATCATCATTAAGGGAGTTCAAAGAACACCATAAATGATACATCATGACATGGGTCAACGGGTCTTCTCCAGGATTCGAATTGAATTCTAGGATATAAGAAGGAAATTTGGTGGGAATTATTGGCCACCAATGTGAATGAGCAATGGGATCTGCTGTACCTTGAGAGACAACCTCTGGTTGAGGGGAGGTTAGTGCCCAATACATTTAAATAAAATTGTAAAATAAACTCTTTATTGTCCCATCTTAAAACCCAAGAATTAAATTATCAAAACAATGCTTCAAAGTATTCTAATGATTACAACAATCTTTCAAAGTGGCATTTTTGTGTTTACTATGACTTAAATGGTAATGTTGTGAAGAAAAATATGGTGGAAAGCTTAACAGAATCTCTTGGTATTAGATTTAGAGGAAAAATTGAATTATTGTGGAATGGTAAACAAAAAGGAAGAGAGCATCATTAAGGTTCTCTTTTATTAACTCATAGAAATCAAAACTTGAAACTGTAAATCTTAAAATGCCAGCAACTTTATTACTCCTTTCTATTGAAGAAAACATTAAATGGGAGAAGAACAAAAATACATAACATACTCAACAAGTTTCTTGAATCACACTAAAATGTTTATTAATATCATCAAGAAGATCTAAAAATATAAAAGACTTTCTGCTTTTGAGGTCCAAAATTTGGAACCTCATTTTCTCTTCCAAAATTTCTTTTATACAAAATTACAAAAAAGGAGATAGTTATGAAACTGTCAACTGTCAAAGGTGTTAATTAACTAAACTACTCTTAAAGCTACTTGTCCTTCCGAGGACTACATTCTTGATGAAAAATAAAAGAAAACTACATTATTACATAATTTTTCAAAAAAAATTCCAAAATAGTTGCTAAAAGATAGGTGGCATTAAATCACTGAGTGGGTTGAGACTCTTCTATGGCTGAAGTTCCATCTTCTACACTTGTCACTATTGGTGACACCCATTCTATGCATATCTTCCAAAGATTTGTATCTGCATTTCGACTCTTCAAAAATCTAGTATGTGCCATCCTAAAAAAATTTATTCTACTGTATGTTGGCTTCTCCATAAACAGGGTTCTCATAAACCATAGTAACTGAAAATATCTCTGCAAATTGTTTACAATGGTTGCTCCCTTTAGAATTTTTGTCTTCTTGTGTGGAACCAATATTTATCTTAGCCTCCACCAGCATGGCCTCATATGTCTCCCATGGTAATAATTTTCCCTGTTGATCCTAGCAAGAAGGTAAAATTGATCTCGTCCTCTTATCAAAATCATTATTAAACTTAATTACAATTTTCTTGACTTCAAGAAATTTCGTTTATGTTTTTTCCCTGCACAAATTCTTAAGAATCATTTTATTAATTTCTAGGACATATTCTGTCATGTCTTCAGTCTTCAATTCCTTCAGTTCCTGAGATTATCTTGAATTAAGAAAGTCAATCATCTTTATGGCAAAGTTGGCACGTTGTTGAAGTTGCTGCTTACTAGCAACAATCAAACTTTCTAGATCCCTCACTATATTTTTCTCTTCTACCACTATAGACAAAGACCCCCACATATTCTTCAAAATATGAATGATATCATTCCAGTGTTGGCATTATGACAAATGTGTTTTCCTTGATGAAAACCTACCTGATATGTTGTCCTTGATGACAACCTACTTGATTAAGATGAGTTTATAAGGCAATGCAGATTTGAAAGAGGCACGCAGGTAAGAGACAAAAGAATGATGAAGGTCAACAATTGAAGAAATATATGTGGGTTTGGTGAAGCAAATCCGCGTACACACTCGGGTATGAAGAATAGAAAGCGCATACAGTTTATGCACTATGGTTTCCTAAATACCAAGGGTCTTTACCATGGTATTAGCCCATAATAATGAGTATATCAATTAATATTTGATCCCGTCCAAGAATACCATTGACATCAGTGTGTTTTTATCCTATGGTATTGGCTAAGGCCTAAGCTATATAAGGAGAGGAAGATCCAAGTGTTGAGTGTGCAAGTGAGAGGGTGATTGATGAATACTTCGATCTGAAGTATGATTGCATGGTATGGGTTATTGATGAGTGGTTAATCTGAAATAAGTATGCACCCGATAATACAATGATGGATTAGGCTCGATAGAACTGAAATGACTATGTATTGAATAATTTTCTTATGCATTGATTAGATATATGGTATGACGTGTTTTTATTACTATGTATGTTGTGATCTGGGTATGTCTGAAGTCCTCATGTGCAACGCAACTATGAGTTGATAATTGTAAATATGTATGTGAGTTTGTCTCAAGTAAGGCATGTACACACATGGATTCCCTTATGAGTAGTAGTGTATTGATTCTGTAGTATGGGTAGATCTATATGTGGGTTTCATTCCTGAAAAGACCGTATACACGCAGAAATGATTTATAATAATAATGTATATAAGATAGGGTTTTTGCAGAGCATGATGTTTGATCAGTCTAATATGTTTTGTTGAAGTTTTTTGTTTCCTGTCTATGATGTCTCTCATTAATATTTGAGTTTAACAATGATATTTGAAGTTAAGTTGATTTTGATTTGATACGATGAATGGTCATAATGCAGCTAGTTGTATGGGGTTCAGAGAACTATGATATGACAAAGTGATTCAGTGATTGGTTGAATGATTTGGTACAATGATCAATTTTAATTTTATTATACGATATTGGGCTTAAATGATGGTAGTGGGTCCAGTCTAAAAATTTGATGAAAAGTGGTATACAAGTTGTGATGTTTTGAAGAAGGTAGATCTAGTATGAAAATTTATGAAATGTGTTCCACGATGTTACTGAGGGTTGGAGCCTTCAGTGAGGAAGTTGAAGCTTCATGCCAGTAGTAGCTGGTGATTAGATCAGGGGGTTGGATCTCCCTTCCAGTAGGTGTTGGTAAACATGATTAGGGGTTGGAGCTCCCTTCCATTAGGAGCTGGAGAATGAGTGAAGGTTGTAGCCTTCTACAGGTGGGTGCCTGTGTGCTGGTATAAGCTTGCACCAGTACAAGATTGTAAGAAGCTTTCATTATAATAAAATTGAAGGCAGAGATGACAACAACGATGATTTTCTTGCACATTAGGTTTCCACATAAAACCCCAGTTTTCATGTGTGTTTCTTATGTGTGGTTCTTTATTCTGTTCTTATTGCACATGTTTACTTATTATCAAATGTTTGATGAAACACTGATACACTGGTTTAAGATAAACAGATGAAGATTTAATTGAAATATAAGTTCTCTGAATATATGCTAGTTTCCTACACAAAATTCGCGTACATACGCAGGTTTACTTCAGTATATTTGCATACATATTTTAGAATAATAAAAGAAAAATTTTATGTATGTTTTAGAATATTGATTCACCCCCCCTAATATTTTTCCCAACAATTGGAATCAGAGCAGGTCCTTCTGAAAAGGCTTGTTTAGGATGGGGAATATCACTATCTATGAATTCCCTCGGTCTGTTTTCCTCCAACACTTCCTCCATCATGCCCTTCCATGCTATGTAATTTGAATTACCCTCAAGGGAATATCCGGGTCTCAATGCAGAGAAAGACATCCTGATCTGTTGTTGGTCTTGAAGAATAAATCTGCAAATTCGATTGACATGTTCAAAACAAAATTTGGTTCTTCTCTTCTATAATGATTCCTGCTCTGATACCATGTATAAATATCTAAATATATTCAATTGATCTTGTAATATGATATAAAAAAAAAGTTTGAATCAATTCTACAAATTGCGGAAACCAATTATGATTGCACAATCACATGAAAAAGAAAGAGAAAGAATTTCAATCCCACAACAAAAAGATGTAAATGGGGAAAGCCTAAGCTAAAACCCCCGCTATTGGTATACTACATTAAGTCAAGAATATGAAACAATATAATGCTAATTCCCTTCCTCAGAAACCTTTGCACTATCTTTGACTGCCTCACTCTGATCCCTAAAAGAATGGTTTGATACTTAACCAATTTTCTAATTTGGGTTGCTCAGCCTTGCTTAAGCATTCTTGGAGGAATTGTGGCCATATTATTTATGAAATTACCAATAATTGATTGTGAAATTCATCTAAAGTGTCATGCTAACCTCATGCATGACCTTTACAATTTTCTAATTATACAATTGATAGTTATTTCCATTTAACTCTGTTAGCCACCTATAAGTTTTGTTATACCTAATGGTGGCTATTTTTGTCTTTTAAACCTTAAAGAGATAGTTCCCTTTGAAAACTTATCATATTTTGAAGTTTTTATGATGATTATTACTCTTTGAATTAATCTTCACTGTAGTTTCCCTTTTATCCTAAAAAACCTGTTGTTCACCAAGAAAAAAAAAACTGCTTATGAAACCCCATTTTCCATCATTTTCACTCCTCCTTTCACTCATAAAAAAATTCCATTGTTCATCCTTTTTCCTCCATAAAATCCTCTAAAAACCCTTCATCTAACCTCTGAATCATCCCAAAAACCCTTTAAAACCTTTTATTCCCCCTTATTTGGTTTTAAATCTCCTCATTTCACCTACCAGAACCTTATTTTGGCCTCAAAAACCCTGTTTTTGGCCTTAAAAAGCACTCTTTTGCATTTTATAAAGATTTAAGCCCCCGAGGGCTTATGTTCATTAGCCCTCAACCTCATGTGGCCCTAGCCCCGCAATCGGGCGCTAAAAAGCTTAAAAATCCTTCCCAAACCCTTTTTTCCATTGTTTTTTACTACTCCGACGTTTTTGGTCTGAGTTAATCTAGACTGTTGATCTTTGCAAATCAACGGCCCTCGGTTTATCCACTCTCCTCCCTTCCATCATGCCTTCCCTTTTCCCTTTTCAGAACTCCGCCCCTTCATCAAATCTTGACCGTTCATTTTCAAGATCCCACAATCAGGATTAAACCCGATGAACCCCATTCACCTACCCGTCTCTTTTCTCCTTTCGACATAACCCACTTTTTCCTTAGATCCTAACCGTCCGTCAGAATCATCCGACGATCGGGACTAAAACCCAATAAACCAACAAACCAACCCGCTCCACGAAAAGAAACATTATGTCATCCCCGGGCCCTGCTTACTTTTTAACCATGCAACTTCCCCATCGCATGCGATCCACACCGTCGGATCTCCACCCGATCATCCAACGGTGCGCGATGCGTTTCGCAAAATTTTTCCGAAACAGGCAGTATTCGGAGGGACGGGTGTCAGCAGGCGTATCGTATCGCATTTTTTTTGCAAAAACCGCTTACCCCTTCAGAGCTCGCGTGAAAACCATTAGTGGTTTTTCGCTTTACCACTGACCCCACCATGTTGTTTGTAATATAATCTTAACCGTCGATCTCTGAAGATCGGATGGCTCTGTTTTAACCTCGCCCTCATTTTATTTGTTCCACCAAACTTACTCCCATCATTTTCATTCTTAATCTCAGCCATCCATCTCTGAGATTGAACGGCTCTCATTAAATCTCGGCTCCAATTTGTTTGCCCTCCATCTATTCCCCAAGCGACTTCGTTGGAAGATCTTGACCGTTGATTGTCTTAAATCAACGGCTTCGATTCACCCTCACACCAAAGCCTCCATTTGCCCTGGTTAATTGTTTTTGCCAGGATTTTTCTCCTCCTACTTCTGCATTTTCCCATTTCACACAGCTCCAAACCGCCTCCATGGGCCCTCCAAAGCAGTTTAAACCAATAAAATGTAGGATTTAACTAATGTTTGTGTGTGTGTGTGTTTTTTTTGTGTGCAGGTTTAATAAATTTCAAAGATAAATCCCTCCCATAGGAAAATTACAGTGTTATGGGCATGGATGACGATCCTCATAGCCCTGAATTCCAATTGAGCATATCAAGGGGTTAAATTTCATGGTTTGGAAGGGTCGACGAGTCATGATCATCGACTTTTCGTACAAAAAACTCCACAAAACCCCCTGCGCACCTACAAATAACAGAACACAATGAGCATCAACCAAATTGAATGATCAGAGCATAACTAGAAGATTAAAGGCTCTAAACAGAGTTTAAAGGAATCAAAGGCCTAAAATTCACAAATAAAACAGATAAGCACACTCAGCCGTTCGAAGATGGTTAAAGATAAAATCTTTAGGCCTAATTAAGCCTAAACGCAGACCAAAAGCAAATCAAAGGTGTTTTAAGGTAAAACAGAGGAAAATATCAACAAAAGAAGCCTCCACTGCCACATCAGAGGCTATTGATCCTTTTCAGCTACCAAAGTGCCACCTGCAGCCTCAATGAATCAAAAGAAGGCATAGTTATTGCCTAGTCAGTTATATTTTGCCTAAAGGCAGTTGAACAATTATTTCAAACAAAGGAAGATATTTCAAACTGTCAGTAAAGTTATTGTAAAGGATAAATAAGCCTTAAATTCAATCTGTTTACCCATTAAGCCTAAAAAGGGCAGAAACAGAGTAAATGAAACAGACTTGTAATTCGATGCTTTCCTACCTTATGCCTTGCATGGTTTTCAAGGCTAGGAGTTGCATTTAGGGTAGAATTAATTACACTTCAATCCTAAAACTCTTCCACCTCCTCATTTCTTCTATAAATACTTCAGAAGAAGATGAGAAGTTGTTGGTTGGTCACTAGTTGTAATACTGAAACTCTCTGAAATAATACATAGTATGTCTGAAGTTGAAGAAGAAATTGAAGTCTTGGAAGCTTGATGATGTTGTGACATGCTTGTTCTTGAGAAGGCTCTACCATTGGATTCATGAGCTTGGTTGTTGGTGATGTATTTTGAACTGTCTGTTGTTTTTCCTGTTTACATTATGTTTCATAAATTCTTACTACAATAGGATGAAAAGTTTAGGCTAAGAAATGACTCTTGGAAGCACCTTAGACCTATTTATCCTTCATTGTTTTATGTTTTCTTCTGCTGAGATATTTTAGAGTCTTTAATATTTCTCTTTAGTCCTCATGCTTGTTTATTTCTCTAATATTAGTTCAAAAATTTGGTTCGAGCATGATCTATGGTTTTCCCTACTTGTCTGCTACCACTTGAAAGCAGTTTTTGAAGTCTCCCTTTGAAGTACCATTGTTTATAGTTAGCCAAGGAGGTCTGTTTTGATCATACCCTTTGTCCTTGCTTGAACAATTGTTTTAAAGGTCTTTATAGTTGTGATCATAGATGTGTTAGGTGTTCCCTCTTCTATGACTGCAATTATCAGTGAAATCTTTTATGTTTTCTAAAGTCATTTGAAATAAAATCTTTGAGGAAATAGGATATGCTCCCAAATCTTAGATTTCATTTTGAAAGTTGTCATTGAAATCATTATTTGCTTAAAGTATGGTTTGTAGAATTCATGGTTAGCCCTGTCTATAAAATACCTCTTTATTGTTCAAGTTATGTTTTCAAGTTCCCTTTGTTGAGAATTCAAACTCTCTTTTCAAATCATTAATGTCCATCTCATTCACAAAAACTAAAGGATCCTATGGCCAAGTTAGATTTACCCTTAGATATCCCATATCCATTGATGAGTTTGTCATAAATCTCTTCTTGACTCCATTTCCCAATGAATTTGACACTTCTTCTTTCTATTTATATTTCTTGGACCTTTCATGTCCTGCTGTGCCAATTTAACCAAACAAACAAACAGACACTTGCACTTAATAACTATTCTAAAACCAATACTCAAAAGCAAACAAGATAAACCTTTGCAAAACAAATAATTTGAGAGATCCCTCTCTGAGAACAGGAGGATTATATCCTGGAACTCTAAATATTGGTTTTGATGTTGCCTTGTCTTTTGATTTTCCAATCTATCAAAACACAAGACCCCAACATAATGGTGATCACAATGGGACCCTAAGTAAAATACTTAAAACAAAACACTCACTGTTCAGAATAGTATAAGTAGCTCTCTTCAAGCACTACCAAAGCTAATGGTAATCATGATAGGACTTATTTGAATCAGTGACAAAACTAAGCAACCCTTAGGATTCTCATAGAAGCCTTATCAAACCTTGAAGGAATCAGCTAGCTAAGCCATAAGAGTAAACTCTATTTGTCTCATCACTCTAGCTAAGTGTTGAAACAGGTTTAGGACACTCTCAAAAAACAATAGGACTGAAAAAACTCAGAAAAATCCAAAAATATTTTAAATTGGCTTCATAATAATGGTGGTGGAACCATAAAACATTTTACCTTCACAAAAAGCTAAAAATTTTCCACCTGGTGACTCCACAATCCTAAATAGACCTAAAGACTCCACTGGGAAACCCATTTACTATCATAACATCATACAAACTCAGTTAAGAAGACTTTGAGGATTAAAGTTTTCTTGCTAAAAGATCAGTTAGCCTATTAAAGATTTTCATATTTGGTTAAACTTTTCTTGTTGTTGGGTCTAAAAACATAGCATAGTGGCTTCTAGAAGAGTTCATACTAGAGCATATCCTGACCCAAACCCTCCTGAGATAGTTGATAATCCTGAACGAATACTTAGGAAGTCTCCTAAGGCTCAAGCTTCAACTATTGTTAGATCACTTCATAGAGCTAGTTCTGTTCCTGAAAACCTTTTAGCTCTACAAGATTCACAAGTTGACTTAAGAAACCCATTCAGAACTAGGTCACTTGATGATATAGATCAGATAGATTTAGATTCTCCATCCTCATCCCAAGATAGAGGTGAACATCCTGGTAGCAGAGAAAGTACTCCACCTGATTTACATTTCCTCCATAATTTTGGTTTCTCTCATCCAAGATCCACTCAACAATCTCTTGCTGGTCTATCCACATTTTTTCTTCACACATCCACTGTACAAAACACTCCATTTCAACCCACTTTCCCTCTTGTCAATCCACCCCTTGTAAATCCACCTTTCCTTCCTATCATGGCAACATTGTATGCCCCTCTAGTCCTACCTTTACCTCTAGTCAATCTACCACAAGACTATCAGTCCAAGATACCCTTGTATGATGCCAGTGGTGCTACTACTACTTCACAACATGTGGACAGAATGAATGATTATTTTGATAGAAATGAGATTGATGATGAAACTGTCAAACTCGGACTGTTTTCTTAAAGTCTAGGGGGAGAAGCAAGAAAATGGTTCAAAAGCTTAACCCCTAATAGTATTAGTGATCTCCAAGCCCTCCATCAGTTATTCCTAAGCAAATGGGAAGTCAAGAAAAACCCTCTCCAAATACTGTCAGATTACAACAATCTCAAAAGAAACACTAGAGAAAGTGTCCAAGATTATTGCACTAGGTTCAATAGTGTTTATAATGCCCTTCCCCCAAATTTGAAACCTCCACAAGGCTCAGCTTTGGCCAAATTTCCTGAGGGATTTGATCTTGAAATGGCCTATCAGCTAAGAGAGAGAGATCCCTTGACATTAGAAGACATGCAAAAGGGAGCTCTAGCTGTGGAAGTAAATCTGATTGAGAAAAGAGCCAGAATGAGGAATGAGAAGAAAGTATCATTTAGGGAGGAATCTGCACCCTCCACATCTAGCTCAAAAATGGAAAGAATGATGGAAGAGATGATGAAAAATATGAGTATACTTGAGAGAACACAACCAAGAGATAATCAGAACAACCCCCAAAACAGAAATAGGAACTAGAATTATAGAAGAGACAACAATCAATATAGACAAAGGGACAATGACCAACAAATTAGACCTCCCTTCCAAAAAAACTATGTAGATCAAGATGAGGAATAAAGGGATATTGAAATATTGGGAGAAGATCATGTAAACTTGGTTAGATCAGACAGTGGGGATGGTGTTTTCCTCACTGAAGAAGAACAAGGTTTCTTCTCCTCAGATCAAAATGAAAACACCTATGAGGATTCTGATGATTATAAATTGGGATTTGAAAATGAAATCATGGAGGTGCACAAACAGTATGATCTTAGGATCAAAGGGAACATAGAGGATTCAAATAACAAAAACACTAGCACCATTGTTAGGAAAAATGCAGAAAATCAGCCTAAGAAAACAGCAGAGAAACCCAACATTTTGGCTAAGAAAACAGATTTAAACAAAGAGAAAAGCAGCCAGCCAAATGTTGAACAAGGTAGCCCTAGCACTTCAACTAGTGGCCCTAACAAAATTGTCCCAAATAGCAGTCCAAACAAAGTTCAGCAAATTAGAATTGCTGAAAGGAATTTAATTGAAAAAACAGATGTAAATATGACAAAATCAATAGTTCCTTTCAACCTTGAGGGAGAGATTGCAAAGATAAAAATTACCATACCTCTAACTGAACTAGTAACCCAAGAAGTGTACAAAAACCAAGTTTTGAAAGCTTTGAACTTAGGAAGTAACACTGACACATTGAACTTGACAGATGACAAACCTGAGTTGTTGTTTGGTCCAGAAGTTGAAGGAAAATACCAAGAAGGAGTTGTCCCTCCCTTCTATGTCAGTTTGAATATACATGATAGGATATTACACAATGCCATGTTGGACTCTGGAGCTTCACATAATCTTATGCCCAAAGTAGTAATGGAAAGCTTAGGCTTAGAAATTACTAAACCATACAAGGATCTATATTCTTTTGATTCAAGTAGGGTCAAATGCTTGGGTTTAATCAAAGATTTGTGTGTAAACTTATCTCAGATCCCTACCAAGAGTCTAGTTATGGACATAGTAGTAGCTGACATTTCCCCAAAGTATGGCATGCTTTTATCAAGATCATGGGGAGACAAACTTCATGGGAGCCTTCAAATGGACATGTCTTATGCGACCATCCCAGTTTTTAACCAAAAAAGAAGATTATACAGGGAATCCCACATGAAATACATGGTGAGCAACATAGATAAACCAAACAATTCTCCAATCTATTCCATTCAATCAAGTCTAGATTCCTTTATCTTGTACAATGAAGACCAAATCACTCAACAAGAAAAGGAAAACAAAGAGGAAATCAGTTTACCAGAACAATCAGAACTTCCCTCAAATCAGATACAAAACATTGGCAATCAACAGCAACAAGAAAATGAAAATGAGGCAGAAATACTTTGGACAATAAACTTTGATGGATCTTGTAATAAAACAAGTGCAGGGGTAGGTGTATGGATTCAAAATACAAATCAAAGTTATTCATATAAACTAGATTTTCCATGCATCAACAATATTGTTGAATATGAAGCCCTTCTCCTTGGCTTACAGTTGCTTAAACAATTAGAAGCCCAAAAAATATCAATCTTAGGACATTCTGAACTCATCATAAGACAAATCAAAGGAGAATATTCAACTAAAAACCCAAGACTTAGAGAATATCGAAATGTTGTCCTTGATTTATTAAAGACCTTTGAAAAATATGAACTCCTTTTCATTCCAAGAGCACAAAATCATCTAGCAAATGAACTTGCCTTCACTGCCAGCAATTGCCAAGCACCTCAGATAAATGAACATCTTAACATAAAGGTCAAAAACAGGCCTGCAGTGCCTGACAATGAGGACCACTGGCAAGTGTTTGACACTAACAAACACATAGATGACTTCCTAAAATCAGAAAATGATTTTGCCATACCAGCATTAGAAACCAGCCATGAAGAACACTATTTGGATAATGAACAAACCCCAGAAACAGAAATGACATATTCTGCTGATATAAATCACTATGAGAATCTTTTTGAAGCAGAATTAATTGACAATGCAGACCAGAAAGACTTGGAATTTTTATAATGCAAAAATGATACAATTCCAAGAGGTCTCACACCTTTAGAACACCTTTTTGACTTTAATGATGTAGCCAAAGAACCAAGAATGGAACCTGTGGAAATAGATGTAGAAGAACATAACATAGGCAGCCTAGCAGAACCCAAAATGATCAAATTGTCCAGCACTCTCCCAGCTCATATAAAATTGCAATACATAGAGTTGTTCAAAGAATTTAGAGATGTGTTTGCTTGGGGATACAAAGATCTAAAATCTGATGACACTAGCATCATTCAACACAAAATTCCTTTTAAGGAAAATTAGAAGCCTTTCAAACAAAAACTAAGGAGGATAAACCCTGTTTTATTACCTTTAGTTAAGAAAGAAATCGAGAAAATGTATGATGCTGGGATTATAGTACCCATTAGATATTCAGAGTGGGTGTCAAACTTAGTTTCTATTAGGAAGAAAACAGGGGAAATCAGGCTCTGCATTGACTTCAAAAATATAAATAGAGCCTCCCTAAAAGACAACTACCCCTTGCCCAAAATGGACCATATACTTCAAAGGGTAGTTGGGTCTAAGAGAATATCATTTTTGGACGGGTTATCAGGTTACAATCAGGTGTTAGTGCTCCCAAGTGATCAACACAAAACTGCTTTTACTACACCTTAGGGCACCTTTATGTATGTCAAAATGCCATTTGTTTTGATGAATGCAGGGGCCACTTTCCAAAGGGCCATGGACATAGCCTTCTCTGAAGATATTGGCTATTTTATAATCATTTACCTTGATGACATAACTGTTTTCTCAAAGACTGATGAAGAACATTTGATTCACTTAAGAAAATTTTTTGAGAAATGTAGGAGATTTGGCTTATCTTTGAACCCCAAAAAGACACTCTTTGGTCTCCAAGAAGGTAAACTTCTTGGTCACATACTTTCAGAAGAATGAATCAAAGTAGACCCTAAAAGGATTGATGGCATATTGAAAATCAGCCATCCAAGAAGCCTCAAATAATTACAATCTTTCATTGGGAAGATTAATTTCGTGAGGAGGTTTATCCCCAATCTAGCTGAGCTATTAAAAAACATTACAAACATGCTTAAGAAAGAGGTAGGTGTGAAATCGACTACACAAGCTAAACAATCATTTGAACTGGTTAAACAAGCTCTCACTCAAACACCAGTCTTGATTAGCCCAGATTTCACCAAAGACTTTTATATCTTTTCTTTTGCATCTGAACATACAATAGCTGCAGTATTACTTCAAAAGAATGACTTGGGGCAAGAACAACCAATATCCTTTTTTAGTAGGGCCTTAAGAGATGCTCCTCTCAAATATAACATCATGGAGAAGCAAGCCTTAGCATTAGTGAAAGCATTAAAAGACTTTAGAGTCTACATTTTACACTCTCACATAATTGCTTTTGTTCCACATACTGTTGTCAAGGATATTCTAAGTCAAGACCCTGATGGTAAAAGGGGAAAATGGATTGCTACTATTCTTGAATGTGACTTAGAAATCAAGCCCACCAAACTGATTAAAGGGCAGGGATTAGCAAAACTCATGGCCGAGTCAAACTTCCAAGCACTAGATATGAATATGGTAGATATGTTGGAAAAAATAGAAGAATTCACTGTTCCTTTCATTGAAGAAACATTTTTGAATTCTCCTTGGTATGCTGACATCATTTATGTGCTTTTATATTTGAATGCCCCTCCTTCTTTGTCTAAAACTAAAGCTAGATTTTTGAAACAGAAGGCTTTGAATTATTGCATATTGGATGGGGTATTGTATTGGAAAAATGTTGTTGGAATTTTTCTTAAATGTTTACTTGAGGATGATGCAGGAAAAATCATGCATGAGCTGCATGCAGGAGAATGTGGAGGACACCTCTATTAGAAGACCACAGCAAACAAAATCCTCAGATCTGGTCACTATTGGCCCACCCTTTTCCCAGATACTCAAAAGTTAGTCATGTCTTGCCATAAGTGTCAAATTTTTGATGGAAAAAGAAAGCTCCTTCCCTTACCATTACATCCCATCAGTGTTGAGGCACCTTTTCAACAATGGGGCTTGGACTTCATTGGGGAAATTCACCATCTTCATCATCCCAACATAAGTGGATCCTCACTGCCACTGACTACTTTACCAAGTGGATAGAAGCCATACCATTTAGGAATGCTACTGACTCTGTCATTATCAAGTTCATTGAAACAAACATCCTATCCAGATTTGGTTGTCCTAGAAAAACCATCACAGACAATGCTGCTGCCTTTAAGTCTAAAATAATGGCTGATTTCTGTCACAAATACCACATCACCATGGGCCATTCTACTGCCTATTATCCCCAAGGAAATGGATTAGCTGAATCTTCCAACAAAAGCCTTATCAACATCATCAAAAATCCGTTGGAACAAAATTAGAAATCATGGCACAGTAAGCTGGTTCATGCCTTATGGGCTGATAGATTAACTACAAAGAAGTCAATAAACATGTCCCCCTATCATTTGGTATATGGCATGGATGCATTATTCCCAACCTCATTAGGAGTTCCAGTCATGAAACTCCTCCAAGAAGTGCAAACTGAGGAAAATGATGTGCAGAGAAGAATCAACCAAACAATTCATTTACAGTAGTCCAGAGAAGAAGTCTATGAAAGAACACAACTAGTTCAAGAAAATATCAAGAAATTGTTTGATAAAAGGACTAAGGCAAATAATTTACAAGATGGAAATGTTGTTCTTAAGTGGGATTCAAGAAGGGAAGAGAAGGGAAAACATTGCAAGTTTGAGAACTTGTGGAAAGGACCCTATGTTATTCATGTTGAAAGGGGTCACAATGCATTTTTCCTGAAAGAATTGAATGGAGAAGATCTATATGGAGGTCCTGTCAATGGCAGGATGCTCAAGAATTACTTCTGTCAAGAGTTATGAGTTTCAAAAATTTTTACTTTCCATTTTAAATATCATAGTCTGAACATTGCATTCAAAGTTAGAAAAATAAAAATACAAAAACAATAGAAAAGAAAAGAGGGCAGATTGTAAAATAAGAAAGGTACAGCCCCATACCAAAAAAGAGAAACAAAGTTTGAAAGTGTGCAAGCTCAAATGCCACTCCTAAAAACACACTTCTAGTTAGTCATACAACCTAATCATGACTAATTAGCTTTTCAATTTACTGCTGATAGGTTAGTGAATTAGATCAGCCAAACAACATAATCTTGGCTTACCAGAAAGGTAGATTAAGATAGAAAAACAAAGGTTCAAACAAGCTAAAATTCTGAACCTATGAGACTGATGAAGAACTGGTTCAAATATGCTCAAAACTTGGACCAAAAAGAGAGAAAAGATAGCTCAAACAAAATCAAATCTAGAGCTGAAGAAAAATGAAGGATATTCTTAATTTGTCAGCTCTTAAACCTTCACAATTTTGTTTTAATTTTACGCAAATAAATGTACATGTGCGACTTGTTTTTATGCCACAGATGCAACGACAAGTCAAGCTTTGCTTAATCTTGGCTTGAACATTTTTTGAATTTCTGTTTAGAAATTAGAGAATAAAGGTACGTAATCGGACGGTCTAATCTGACAGATAGTAGTTAGGTAGAGAATTTGTGAACTCAGCTGACTTTAGCGAGTTCATGTAGAAATGAATTAAACTTAGATTATTTTTCTTTTTTTCAAAAGAATAAAATGTTTGATGAACGAGAGTTTGCTAGTCCAAATGCACTCTAAAAGAAGAAAAAATGTTGGGACCATTAGGAATGGGTAGGTAGAGATGTTGTTTAACGAAATTCCATTGTTTCAAATTGCTACGAATCATCCAATCGGAGAAAGGTCAACTAAAAAGGAAAACAAAACTATTTGCCCAATGGATTAGAGCCTTTGGTTTAATGAAATCCATAGATTTATAGGCGAGGTTCTAGACACCTAAAGAACCGATTTGTCTTCCCAAATTAGACCCACTTGTTAGCCACCTATAAATTTTGTTATACTTAATGGTGGCTAATTTTGTTTTTCAAACCATCAAAGAGATAGTTATTTTTGAAAACTTATCATCTTTTGAAGTTTTTATGATGATTATTTCTCTTTGAGTTAATCTTCAACATTGTTTCCCTTTTAATCCTAAAGAACCTACGTTCACCAAGAGAAAGCGCTTGTAAAACCCCATTTTCCATCATTTTCACTCCTCCTTTCACTCATAAAACGATTCCATTTTCATCCTTGTTTCCTCCATGAAATTCCTCATTAACCTTCATTTAACCTTCCAAATCATCAAAACCCCCTTTAAAGCCTTTATCCCCCATATTTGGTTTTAAATTCCTTCATTTCACCTACGGGAACCTTATTTTGGCCTTAAAAGCACTCTTTACCGCATTTTATAAAGAGTTAAGCCCCAGGGAGCTTATGTCCATTAGCCCTCCACCACTCATGTGACCCTAGCCCCGCAATTGGGAGCTAAAGATCTTAAAAAACGCTAGAACCCTTTTTCCTTTGTTTTTAATTACCTTGATGTTTCAATGTTGGAATAGATGCGGACCGTCGATCTTTGCAGATCCAACGGCCACACAGGTTATCTTCTCTTTGCTCGTCCTCCCATGCCTACCTCTTCCTCCATTCAAATAACCCGACCCACCTTTTAATCTGCATCGTCCATTCAAAAGATCGGACGATCGGGACTAAGCTCGATGACCCTTTTCACCCACTAGCTGCGAGCAAAGAGGACACATCGTCATGGACCCCACTACTTCATCCCGCCGTGCAACTCTTCATCCATCGCGTTCAACACAGACGAGTTGGATTTCCGACCTCTGTCCGACGGCTAGAGCGCATATCGCGTAATTTTGCGCCTAAACGTTAATGCCAAAAAATTACATGATATGGGCCGATTTTGAAAGGACGAGTGTCACACGATGTATGGAATCGCATTTTTTCGACCAAAATCTTAAACCGCTCGACGAGCGTACATGATAACCATCAATGGTTTTCTAAAAACTTCTCCCCGAATCCCTGATACTACTCCGTACGATCCTATCCATCGATCTCGAAGATCGGACGATTAGGAATTAATCTCGCCCATTTTATTTTCCACTTAACTTGCCCCGAGTCATTTTTACACATTTTAATCTCGGTCGTCGATCTTTGAGATCTAATAGCCCTACATTAGATCGCAACCCAAATTCATTTCCCTCCATCTGATAGCGAGCAATTTCATCGAGCGATCTCCACGGTTCATTATTCTAATCTAACGGCTCCTGGTCGTCGTCGCGCCAAACCTCCGTGACACAGTTGGCCACTCTTGCCGGGGGTTTTCCGATTTTACGCTACATTCCTCCATTCGTACAACTCCAAACCACCTACGCATGAACCCTTCTAAGTAGTCCAACCAATTTTGGAGGATTTAAATAATGTTTGTGTGTTTTTTGTGCAAGTTTAATGAAGTTTAAAGATAGAACCCTCCGCCGGAAAATTACGGTGTTATGGGCGAGGATGACGATCCTCATAATACTGAATGCCAAATGAGAGATTAGGGGTTAAATTTCATGGTTTGGAAGGCTTGATGAGTGCGATCTCATCAACTTTTCGGACAAAAAACTCCACCAAACCCACTGGCACCTACGAGTAACGAGAACATAGCGAGCATCAACCAAATTGAATGATCGGATCCTGTGAAGAGGGTAAAGGCTCTAGCGAGTTTAAAGGAATCAAAGGCCTAAAAATCCACAAATAAAACGGATAAACGATCGGCGGCCGGTTCGAGGATGGTGAAAAGATAAAGTCTCGAGCTAATTAAACACAAACACGGACAAAAGCAAATCAAAGGTGTTTTAAGGTAAAACGAGAGGAAAATATCGACAAAGCCTCCTTGCCACATCAAAGGCTATTTATCCTCTTCGGTGCAAAAGTTTCACACCTTGGCCTCGATAAATCAAAGAAAGGCATAGTTATTGCCTAGTCGGTGATATTTTGCCTAAAGACAAACTGAGCAGTTATTTCAAACAAAGGAAGATGTTTCAAGCATTGGTAAAGTTATTATAAAAGATAAATAGGCCTTAAAAGTCAATCTTTTTTTTACCCATTAAGCCTAAAAAAAGTAGAAACGAGTTAATGAAGCCGAGTTGTAATTTAATGCTTTCTATCGTTAGGCCTTGCATGGTTTTCGAAATTTGGGAGTTTCATTTAATGTAGAATTAATTACCTTCAATCCCTAAAACTTTCCCACCTCCTCATCTCTTCTATAAATACTTCGAAAAAGATGAGAAGTTGGTTAGTTAGTTGGTCACTAGTTGTAACAGCGAACTCTACGAAATAATACATAGTCACAATACCGAAGTTGAGGAAGAAATTGAAGTCTTGGAAAGCTTGATGGTGTTGTGACATGCTTGTTCTTGAGAAGGCTACATCATTGGATCCATGAGAGCTTGGTTGTTGGTGATGTATTAGAGTATGCATTTGTTTTTCTGTTTCCAATTTATTCCATAAATTCTTACTAGAAGTGGGATGAAAAGTTTAGGCTAAGAAATGACTCTGGAAGCACCTTGAACTTTGTTTATCCTTCATTGTTTTATGTTTTCTTCGCTCGCGGTATTTTAGTCTTTAATCATTCTCTTGAACCCTTATGCTTGTTTATTTCTTAAATAGTTCACATAGTTGGTTCCGACCATGATTTATGGTTTTCCTACCATGTCCGCTCTGCCACTTGAAAACTATTTTTGAAGTCTCCCTTTGAAGTACCAATGTTTATAGTTAGCGAGGAGAGTCCGTTTTGATCATACCCTTTGCCCCTGCTTGAAAAAATTGTTTTAAAGGTACTTTATAGTTGCGATCATAGATGTGTTAAGTGTTCCCTCTTCTATGACTACAATTATCGGTGAATCTTTTATGTTTTCTAAATTCATTTGAAATAAAATCTTTGAGGAAATAGGATGTGTTCTCAGAATCTTAGATTTCATTTTATAAAGTTGTCTTGAAGTCATTATTTGCTTAAAGTGTGGTTTGTAGAATTCATGGTTAGCTGGTCTATCAAAGTGTCCTCTTTATGTTCAAATTATGTTTTCAAGTTCCCTTTGTTGAGAATTCATTTTCTCTTTCCAAATCATTGATGTCCATCTCATTCACAAAACTAAAGGATCCTATGGCCAAGTTAGATTTTCCCTTTGATATCCCATATCCATTGATAAGTTTTTCATAAACCTCTCTATGACTCCATCGCCCAATGAATGCGACATTTCTTCTTTACTATCCATACTTTACTTAGATTTTTCATGTTCTGCGATACCAATTCAACCAAACAAAACCTTTGGGCGAAACACTTGCACTTAATAACTAGTCTAAAACCAATACTTAAAAGCAAAACGAGATAAACCTTTGCTAAACAAGTAAATTTGAGAGATCCTCTCTCTGAAAATAGGAGGACTAGATCCTAGAACTCTAAAGATTGGTTTTGATGTTTCCTTGTCTTTTGATTTTCCAATCTGTTAAAACACGGGACGATAGAAAGAATCCAGGTGAATTGGGAGGCACACCTCTTCTCTCCCGGAGCCAAGAGAAGCCCAGGAACCAAGGCGACAGTCACAACACTACCACAACGACAGAGAAAGAAGCAAAGCTCAGCAGAAGCTAAAAAGAAGGCAAAACAAGATGAAGAAAAGCGTAGAAAGAACTTGAGGGGCGAACGACAAAGAAAGAAACGGGCGAGAAGAGGCTTGGAGAAAGAAAGGAAGAACATGAGGCAAAGAGGCCCGAGGTAGAGCAGGTAGCTCAAAAAAGAATTAGATCGGGTGGATACCGAACGCGAGAGAAAGGAAAAATAGGAAAGCGACGAACGGTAGGGCAGAAAGCGCATAGGCAGCTAATAGAAGTAAAGAGACGTAGAAGCATGAAAGCGTAGGCGTAGCGGTATCGGGACAAGGTAGTTTTGCGGAAGCGTGCTTCGTAGAAAGAAGAGGAAGAGCGAAAAATAAAAGAAGAGGAAGATCGAAGATCAAAACATCGAGACATCTCCTCCAGTCACGGAGTCACAAGCGCTGCGTAGCCCATCGAATCTTTTTCGTAATCGACATACGTGTTTTTCACTCTCCAAGCGCGAGCTCTTATGAAGGACAAGAAGAGGAGGTGTTTAACCTTACAAGGCTTACTGATGACCAGTTCTCCTTCAAGATCCAACATGTGAGAAAAGGAGATGCGAGCACGAGAACCCTTACGCAAATCACGACCACGACGAGAGAAAGATATGGTACTGAGATACTAGGACGACAAAGTGATGATAGCACTCGGTCGGCACTTGCTTTGCTTGCGCAACCACGAGAAGAAAATGTGGGTCGAATGGTAGAGAGATGGTCTCCCTACAACATGGGATTCGCGGGATCTGCGAACGAGAGGGAGGTAAGAGCGCAGGTAAGAAAAAGACAAGATTAAAGGAGGAAATACAATAGCTTTGAGACAAAAGTGCTCCTGTTAACGAAGTACCGCTCAGCATGCGAAAGAGGGTTGCTGGAGAGTGCGGAGGTCACCATGAGCGTGCTTTATGGGGGAGATGTTCACTATAAAACAAACGGTCGCATACTAGGAGCCCAAGTAGAGACAAAACGAGAGGAGCGAGCAACCTATGAAAGAGGCCTCTGCACACTTTGGACGAGAATGATAGAATGGAAAGGTCGGTGACCCACGCTTCGAAAGACTTGCCCAAGAAAGGCCCGGATTCACACCCGAATGCCAAGGTCCAAATTCGTATCAAAATGCAATCCCGAGGAAAAGCTATCCAAAAGCATTCCCAGAAAAGGTAATGGCCGCATATAAGCTACTTTGATGGAGCATCGACTCAATGCATGAGACTACACCACATTCCATCTCTAGGTGCATTAAAGCGAGGAAAATACATGGGGACATGTGGGATCGGAGAGATTCAAAACATTTTCGCAACTTGTCGGGCAAGTCAAGGTTGCTACGAATCTCATGCGGCCTCGCGAGAAGAATTTGGGTAAATTCATCGTTACACCCGCGTTGGATCTACACTAAAGGCGGCCTCTTTCACCAAATCCTGTGTCACACTCAAGAGAGAGGCTCCGTGATTTCCAAATGCCTTGAGTGCCTGCATCCTAGCTGAGGGAAGAAGTCCCCTTAACCTCAGTAGGCTACTTGCATTATCGCGCATGGCAAAAATTCTCTCGAGGAGCAACGAGATGATGCCCTTGGACCTCGCGATCACGCACATGGACATTCCCTTGATCGGATGGCAAGAGGTGGAGAGTCACACTATGCGTGGTCGCCGAGGTCACACGATCCAGGGCGGTCCACGAGCTCCTGCTACCGCGTGAGTCGCGAGGTTGCATCCCCGGCTCGAGGCCGCAAGGCGGCGTGGCCGAGCGGAAAGTTGGGTAGCCCAAAGGGAAAAGTTTTGGTCTGTAAAAACTTCCTTCGGGAAAGATTGTGTGATCTTCTTTTTTTGACTCAAAGGAGTGCGAGGCATTGTATAGAAGGGACTGGCTACTACCCTTTGAATATGAATACGGATACTTGTATAAATTCCTTTTGGATTTGATGTGGTTTGACGTGTGAACACTATGAATATTTCGTGTCGGCTTCTAACATCTTTTGATTATTGAGCTCGTGTCTCCAATTACATCATTTACGCATTATAGTTTTCTAAAAATGTGTTAATGGTGCTAAGTTGCTTTCTATTTCTCAATGAATGTTAATAACTTTGTTTATTGACATTTATATTTTAAATCCAAAACATTTAAGGAAGTGAAGGGCACTACGCCATAAAAGAATTTGCTTTCTTCCATGGTTTAGAATAGCATGCAAGCATGACCCTAATGATATGTTGTTGACGACATTTCCTTTGGCCCCATGCTCTTAAAACTCAAAGCTTGCTACGCATGAGTTTTATATGTTCATTTAATTTCATCAATCATGTGTCTTGTATCATCCTGGACATGTGTGTGTCCGGGTTCATCGAATCCTATTGGGACGAGGAAAGGATAATTAAGCGGCAGCCGGACCCACACCCGATGGGATCCCTTTACCTCAAAACTGGTTTAGAGTCTGGTTGGGTTTTACTTAATCGGGATATCGTCGTAGGCCGAACCGAGATTTTCCCGTCAGCATGTACGCTAGGTCGTGGACTCCAAAATGGCTTCTGAAGGTGTCCTCCGTCATTTCTTACCAATATTACAAATTACAAAGTGATGACACACCCTTGGCAAGTCCTATAGAAATTAGCTACATGATATTTCAAAGCTCCATGGTGTAGATGGCAAAATCTTCTATGCCATAACTCTCCAATGTCTCGGCTTTGCACCTTCTCTCGACTTTTGTGCTCAAGCAGCAGCACAATATTATACATCCAATTTTTTAGGGTTCCTTTACTCCGAACTCCCGATATTCTTCAAATTATATCATGGCTATATGAAAAAGGAACGCACCTCTCCTTTACTAAAAATAACATCGTAGCCATAGCCTTCCAACATAGCAAACACGAAACTAAATTCTTCTTTTGTAACAAATTCCATGTAAAAAATTATAAGACCAAGGTCATGAGACACGTATTCCAAAAGACTTTGAATGGTGTGGGAAAAACATCCTAGTGGGTGTTCATTTCGGTTATTATGGCTAAAGAGAGAGTGGCGAAGGAAATGGAAAGAGGCTTTTTGGAAGAGGCATGAGCCAATAATTGACATTTTATTTATGAAAATAAAGGGAAAAAGGGATAAAATGGAGGTGAAAGGTCATAGGTTGCATGTGAGGAGGAAAATGAAGGAAAATAATGGAAAATTAAGAAAATAGAGGCCTCATTGAGAAAAAAGGCTTCCGAGGGATAAGTTGGAAATATTTTTCTCAAACATTTTGTCAATTTAGTTTTCGGAGCTCTCTCATTACTCTCTCTCTCTCTCTCTCTCTCACACATTATTGGAAACTGGTAGTTTTTCTTGGAGCACTTTGGCATTGGATCAAGAGAGGAACATATGGAAAAGAGGAAGGAAGGAGAAATCAAGGAAGAGTAGGATCAAGTAGCTACAACGAGGATTCTTATGCGAGGTATTGATTTGCATGTGTGATTTCCTTGCTAGATTTGGCATGCATAGGTATCGCCATCGTGGTTCTAAGCACTACTCGTCATGGCATGGGTTTTTCCAAGTGTGACAAGGTGTTTTCAGCCTAGCCTTGCCATTTACGTATAGCCTTAATGAGATGGGTTCTCGTGCTTTAGTTGAGTTGGACTCTGCTGGACGGATTCCGAATTTGAGTGAGGTGGATCACCAAAATGAAAAACGCATGGCCTAGTGATCGGAACTGCTGACTGTGGATCGTGGTGTAGCCACTATCCTAGTGACGAGATCGGACTGTGGGTTGCAGTAAACTCGAGGAATGTGTGCCTCGGTGGGCCTAGGAATCCTTGCCGGTCGAATGGAGGGATATGTGGTAAATCCAAAGAGTGTGGGTTGCTCTCGCTGGGCTTAGTAGTCCCGGGATGGGATGTATGGTGAAGCTCTGGAGAGTGGGTTCCGGTGTAGACCTGGTGACGGGATCAGGTACGTGGCTTACGATAAAGCTCTCGAGACTAGGAGGTAAGAAAATTCCTCATGGTGTAGGTGGAGAACTACGGCAGCACTTGTTGTGGCTCATTTGAACTTTACCTTTGAAATATTTTTCAAAACACCAAAAAGCACATATATGATAGAAAACGTAAAATTTTGTGTGTGATAGAAAAATTTTGATTTATATGTTGGTGCATTAACATTTCATGATGAGATGTGAAGGTGGGTCGGGCCGAGCTCATTGGACGTGCGTAGACATTTCAAGAGCCGTACCGACAAGCATGCTCGGAATATTGCATGTCAAATAGGGTTGAGTCGGGCACATTCGCGAGCTCTCGGGAGGTACAAGCATGGAGCCGGATAAGCTCGGGAGTGGTTACATTGTGGAGCATATACTTTCCCAAAGGCGGAGAGAAAGGGTGCCTTTCCCTTAAACACTTAAGATTTTTGGAGGAGGCGCAAAAGGGAAAAATGGATGGTCGAGGATCAAAGAGCAAGAGAGATGCAGACGACGAAGATTAAATTTGCAAAACCTGCGAAATTACAAGTTTCAAAGGATAGGCTCGAGTAGGTAAGTGATAAAGTCGTCGAAGTGCGATGTTTGATGCAGAGGTGGGACCCGATCACATAGCGTACATCGCGGGTTTGAAAAGAGAAGTGTTAAGGGAAAAGGTTAAAAGTCGTGAGAAATACGAAGTGTAAATCGTGGTCTTGGCCCTCATATCACACGGCGCAAGTTTTAAAAGGTCAGGGCAAAGGAGTAAGTCGTCATAATCGCCAGAAAGTGCGACAGTGCGATGCGAGTGCCTGATCGCAAATCGTGAATCGCGGCTTTTAAAGGATCACCACACGGAAGTAAGTGATAAGGTCAGCGAGCGTGATGTGTGATGCCGTGGGACGCGCATCACATAGTGCACATCACAAGTTTTAAAAATATAAACGCTAAGGAAAAGTTAAAGATGGCGAGATGCGAAGTGCGATGTTGGCACGGACGCGATGTAGGTTGCAAAGATGAAATCTAAAGGATTTCAAGTATGGGCTCATGCGATGTGCACCATTTTATGAAGAAATAGGTAGAACGTGGTAGAAAAACTCGGATAAGTGACCTAATGCGCATCAAAGGAGAAGAGGCAAAGTCGGGTAGCAGTCGGTACTGATTGACAACATTTGGCATGCACGCACAGGCAGAGTCGTAGAAGAGCGTATAGCGGCCCTATTGGGAGCATGAAAAGCCGGTTCAAGGCAAGCAGCGAGGCATCGTTACAAAGGCTTTGTGCGACCTCTCCGCATCATAACCAAAAAGGACACCTCAACACTTCGGGAGAACGCATCGGCATCACTAGATTCGACAGAAATCGTAGCATCAATTTTAATTTGTTTTCTCAAGTATGATTGCGAAGCATATTAACGAGCTTTAGGTATCCGAATAGTTTCAAGAAGTTAAGGAGTTGGGAACCATTGTGATGTATTTAAGTTGATAGAAATAAAGAAAAAGAAGTTCTACAAGTTTTGGACTGGATTGTGTATTTGGTGCGAATTCTCATAGAAATAAATGAAAGAAGACCTAGCTTTCTTGCGAGTTGTTGATGTTGATATGTCTTTCCGCCAGCTTCACTGATTATTCCTCTTTGAATGAATTGAAGTACTGTGTTGCGCCATTCTTTAATTACATCCGCTGAGTAAGAGTTAAACGACCTTAATTTGTGCTCCTTCACCTCATATCTTCTTTATTCGAAAATCCTCATGAAACTTTAAAGTAATAGATTATGTGTTCGGGCAACATATTATTTCGAGTTTCCGTCTCTCCATGAATTTCCTCTTAAACTTAAAAGTGATATATTATGTTTCTCGAGATATCACTTCAAGTTTCCTTCTACGATTCTTCTTTTCTATTTCATTCGGATATCGGTAGTTTATGGCATTGTGAAGGCTTTTCATTATATCAAATTATTGAGAGTATTAAAATAATTAGATTCCAAAGGCAGCTAAAGCGTGAGGCCATTTGATATTATAATTGTGACATACATTTACAAAATGTGCGAGCACCTGGATTCCTTTACCACGGCCCAAGGGATTTTTTCTTGAGATACGACATTTTTTGGCACCATTGTCGGGGACGAAGAAACGAAGTTTATTTCCCCTAGGTTTTTCAAGCATTATTTCTCTCACAGTTTGTTCGGTGAGTAGGAAATATCTGGGCTTGTGTTTGTTATTTTTCAAAATTCTAGCTTTCAAAAAGGCCTCACACGAGGTCGAGATACCTCACATTAGATAGTCGCTTTTCCGTATCGAGAAAGATTGGTTTCATGAGCTTAGCGAAAGCTCTAACTCCTTCAATACCCGACCCCGCATTACCTACTCCCGGAAGCCGCTTCTCATAACCCTTTGTTTTTAAGATATTTCCAATGAACTCTTTCGAGAATAATATATACTCCTTCCACACCCATTTATTTTCAAGAGACCTCAGGTTAGAAGAACATTATTTTAGTGTCTGTTCTTTTACCTCCACTCAAGCTCAACCAAATATAGTTGTTGGTCCCTTTGTCTATTGTCCATCAACCCACCCCATATCATTTTTCCTCCACCTTCATTCACTTTCACGGTAGGTTAATCAACCTAAACCACCCAAGGAGCGAGCGAACCAAGTTGTTAATATGGTAGCACCGAGCTCTTTCTTAATGGATAGATATGCACCACTAAAATCTTGCGCAACCAATGAATGCCATGCCTCAAGAATACCTCAAATTACTTCCTCGTTTCACTTTGGAGAAGATGAAGTAATTTCAAAAACAACATTTACTTAGAAGGACTAATGATGGACTCACTTAGGAAGTCCGAAACTTGGGTTATTAAAAAACTCGCGAGACGGAGCTATTCCTCTTTTCAGAAAACATTTACCCTTGTTTTGCACTTTGTTGAGAACTTAAATGTAGAACATCTTGATGTTGTGATGAGACTATTTGTGCGGAACTCTAAGTGGAGAGGCTAGGAAATGGTTCAAGGAGCTGGATCAAATAATTCCATAAATGACTAGGAAGAGTTAGAAACCCAATCTACACTCGTGTAGATGGGGAGAGAAGAGATATCATGGTTACTCATTGATAGAGTTTAATGCAATTAAAAGAAAGCCTAATGAAAACATTTCCGAGTTTGTAAAAAGATTCAACAAATTGTACGATAGTTTACCTATAGAGATGAAGCTCACTTTGTAGGAGCAAAGGTAGTTTTTGTTGGGGCTTTTGAAGATGATTTTAGCTTTACATTGAGAGAGAGAATGTCCCTCACTACTGAGCGGATACAGGACATATGATTTAGATATTGAAGCTAATATGAGCTCGAGTAAAGGAAAGAGCGAAAGGGAAACAAAGACCCGCCAAGAGAAGGGAAAGGTAAAAGAAGAATCATCACAAGATCTAAGAATTGAAGATATGACGAAGGTGATAAAAAAATCCGACAACAATCTAGCTAATATGGAATTGGAAAATAAAAACTCCCAAAGACAAGTACAACAAAACCTAGGGGTTTAACCCTCAATTTCAAAGACATCTCAGTCATTGCGGAGGGGAAAGAAGAAGATCAAGACCAAGTTCAAGCTCCATTGTATATAGAAGAAGCACTTGAAGAGCCGGCGAGAAGATTACGAAAGGGAGGCCGAGGATCGGTGTATCTGCTATGTATGCTGATAGAAGAGGATGAAGAGGAATATTGAGAGGGAGAATATGTTGAGGTCGAAGTTTCTTTTCGATCAAGATGAAATGGATGAATATTGTAGGCAATTCATAGATTTCATGCAAGGCCGGAGTTACATAAAAAAGTATGATTTGAGATCTAGAGGAGTAGGATAATGAAGGTGAATAACAGAGGTTCCATTCCTCCTCCAATGGTGACTCCACTACATAAAAGGATCCTACGAAACGTGCGTCGGTAATAAGAAACAACTTGTAAATTCACTTAATAGAACAAATGTGCATCGGTGGTGAATCTTCCTAGAAAAAAATCGCTGACACTAATATCTTGGAGAGAATTGTCTCTTGTACTCAAAACAAGAAGAAAATTCTAGAAAGATCGAAGAAGAACTCGAAAAGAACGTTAAGAAAACTCATGCTTTCAATTTGAAAAAGAGTTGGAGAAGGTCAAAATTCAAGTGACTCTTCTAGAATTAGCCAAAATACCCGGCTCACAAGAAAGAAATTTGAGAATTTATTAATCTCAAATCGGGTGGAAGACATAATTGACACGTTGATCTTACATGAAAAAAAGCCAATGGTCAACTTTGGTCCTCATGTAGAAGAAATAAATCCCTTTGTTCCAACTTTCCTTCTATATTTCTTCGTTGCTTCATGATTATACTCTACATAATTACATGTTGGACCTCGGGAGCATCCCATAATCTCATGCCATTGTCTATTATGAAGTAACTTAACTTGGCTGACTACTAAACCTTAAAGGGATCTATATTCATTTTGATTCCAAAAGGGTGAAATGTGTTGGGTTAATTAAATATGTAGCGAGCTTTCATTGGCACAAATCCCAACAAAGAGTATAGTCATTGATGTAGTGGTTGCTAACATCCCGGCCCGAGGTTTGGAATTCTCTTGTCAAAATCTTAGGGAGAAAAATTTGGGAGGGTGTACTAAAATTAGATTTCACTTATGCTTATCATTATGATTTTTTAATGGTGAAGAATGGACTTTAGTACGGGGAAACAAGGTTTGTGAAGACTACCTCCAAGAAAGATGCAAGAAATTTTCCCATTTATAGTCAAGAAAGCAAAAAGACCTTTCTTGTTTCGTGCCGCATGAAGATGCGCGACTTTGTTGAAGACACGGGGAAGCATCTCTCTACGAGCTTGGTAAATAATAAGCTACACTCAAGGAAGATTTGGAAGTGCTACTTTCGAGGGTGCCTACTCCAAGAAGGCGCGGCTGTGGATCTCTGATGATATCACTCGGAAGGTAACCTCGTGCCTTTTCTCTCTTTTAAAATAGAATTTGATTCAAAAAACAATGTGGATGAGTATGAGGTCTTCCAATCTCAAGCCTTCAAGTTGCTAAAGCAAAGTGGGAGTTAAATTTATTCTCAATTTTTGGTGACTGCGAGATTGATAATGAGGTAGATTAAAAATCATTGTCAAACCAAGCATGCGAGAGTTGAGATCATATAGGAATAAAGTGTGGGATCTGCAGAAAAATATTTTGAAGCATTCAGCCTTCAATATATTCCAAGGGGAGGAGAATAGATTGGCCTATTCTTTATTAGTTGACGGCCACACCCGTAAACCTCCGATAAATCCAGAGGTTAAGGTATGAGATTGAAATTAGGCATAGAACTTCTATCCTCGCTAATGTGAAACATTGGCAAGTGTTTAACGATGATGAATAGATAAGTGGGTTCTGACCGTGATTGGAAAACTTTGAAGACAGCGAGATAGACCAAGAGGAAGAAAAAGCAGATCACAAAACGCGTAAATAAGAAACCTTAAGCAATCATTAGGAGAACGAGAAGATTATCTAATTGAAATATAATGTGCTCCCAAAGGGTTGGTTCCCCTTGAAAGATTATTCGCTCGCTAATGATGTTGCTGTTGATTCAAAGAAAACACATCAAGAAGAAAGAGATGGAATATTGTAATTTGGGAACTTCAGCCCAGGAACCCAAAATAGCAAAATTGTTCGATGGTGTTCCCAAAAACTACAAAGAAAGATACATTGATATTTTTAAGAAATATATGGATGCGTCGCTGGTCATATGAAGACACGAAAACATATGACAAAATCATTATTCAACATAAGATTCCATTGAAGGAAGGAATCAAACCACTACGGCACAAAGCTCGGATATATCAGTCCATTGTTGTTAGCTCCAATCGGAAAAATAAGTGAAGAAAGCTCGTCGTGGAAAGTGAAAATTATAGTCCCTCTCGGATATTCGAGACTAGGTTTCTAATATGGTCCCCGTAAGAAAGACTAATGGAGAGAGATAAGACTGTGTGTAGAATTCAAAGGAACTTGGGCTGAGCATCTCTAAAAGATAGTATCCTTTACCTGAAAATGGATTGTGTTCTTAAGCAAGAGAGCAGTGGACGGGAGCTCACGGGTTAGGTCCATGGTCGACGGATTTTCTAGGCATAGTCAGTGCTTGATGAGAAAAAGAAGATGGTAAAGAAGATTGCTTTCACTATGCCCTCGCACCGTCATGTACTCAAGGATGCCATTTGGCCTTATGAGCATGCAAGTGCAACATTTTAGAGGGCCATGGACATAGCCTTCGTATGGTGACGGAGTTTGTAGTTATATATCTAGATGATGTAAGCGTTTTCTTAGGTCAGATGATGAACACTTTGGAGGCATTTGAAAAAACTTTTCAAAGTGCAAAGTTTGGTCTGGCTATTATTGGGTCACATAGTTTCTAAACGAGTAAATATTGACCCAACAAGGGTGGAAGTCATTTAGACTATTCCTTTACCAAGAAGTAAGAAGGATATCCAGAGATTCTGGGAAAAATAAAGTTTCTAAGGAGGTTTGTGCCCAACTATATTGAGATCGTGAGAAGCACACGGATATGTTGAAGAAAAATGCGAAGTGAAATGGGATAGAGGCAAAGAGATGCATTTGCTAGAATAAAGGAATCATTGCAGGAAGCGAGCTTTGATTAACAAATTAACAAAAAAATCCTTTCAATTATTCTCATTTGCATCCCCCACTACTACTGTTGTTGTGTTGTTAGCGTGAAAAATGAAGACAATAAGGAGTAGCCAGCGCATTTTTCAGCAAAGTTTTCGCAGGTGTTGAGCTCAAATATAATATTCGGAGAAAATGTATATGCTTTGATCAAAGCAACGAAAGCCTTCGGACTTATGTGTTGGCGATCCAAATAACTCCTTATGTTCCTAATTCTACTATGAAGGATGCTCGTCCAAAGTGATGTTAAAGGAAAAAGGAAGTGGATAGAAAAATACAAGAGTATGATTTGAACATCAAACCCACCAAGTTGGTCAAGGGATAGGGGTTAGCGAATCTTTTGACGGAGACAAATTTTCGAGCCTTGGGAATTAATTTTTTTGGCACTCGTGGATGGAGTTGTAAATGAAGAGGGTCAAAGCAAGTTCAAAACATGTATCCAATACACTTTTTTTGCTCTAATTGGTATAAAGATATTGTGCATTGACCTATGTTTCTTTTCCTATCCAAATTACCGAATAGAACAAAATACAGAGCTCTCAAGCTCAAGTCTCGCATCCATATGTTATCGTAGAAGCGAAAATATACGGAAAGATCATGTTATATTTTTGTTTTTATGTTTGACCGAAGGAGAATATATTGAAGTCACCAAACAATATCATGGAAGTCTGTGGAGGACATTATAGTAGTAAAGGTCCTTGCTCATAAAAATTCTTAAGTCAAGCTTCTATTGGCCAACCCTATTTGGCGGATGTTTGTAGACCGGTCAAAAGTTTTCGAAGTGTCGATTGTTTGTTGAAAAAGAAAAAACTTTCTCCATTACCTCTCATCCCAATGTTTATTGAAGAACCTTTTAGGAAATGGGATTGATTTTATTGGAGAGACCAATCCACCATCAAGTGGACAGCTCAAGTGAATTCCGAGTGCCATTGATTATTTTACAAAATGGGTCGAAGAAATACCCACTAAGAAGGCGAATGACCAAGTGGTGATGAAGTTACGGAGGAAAAAATTTTCAATAGATTCGGATTTCTAGTCAAAATTGATTGATAATGCTCGTGTATTCAACTCGCTCATTTCATTAATTTCTCGTCAAACATATAATGCGATTTTTCTCACATTCCACAAGATATCATCCCCAAGGGAATGGATTTTCGAGTCTTCAAATAATACATTGGTCAAAATATTGAAGAAAACAATCACCGAGAATCGAAGGATTGGGATATGAAGTTGAAGTTTTCCCTCTAGGCGCTAGTCAATACGAGAGATCTACTAGGAAGTCTCCCTATGAACCTATTTATGGAACTCAAGCATTATTTCCCTAGCTCGGATAGCGAAAACGGTGATTTCTTTCCTTCAAGAATCTTAGGAAGAACCGAATGCTCAGTAAGAAGATTGAACAAAATAATTGAATCAAGTGAAAACAACAAAGTCAAGGATAACTTGATTACTTATTAGGAAAATATGAAGTCTATAATTGACATAAAAAGCAAAAGTTCTCTGTTTCAAGCGGGAGATTTGGTACTAAGATGGGACACTAGACAAGAATAAAAGGGGAAGCATGGTACTTTGACCTCTCGGTATGGTCCATACAATATCTCCGAGGCAAGGTCAAATAACACATTCATTTTGGAAGATCTAGATGAAGAGACGAGTCATGCATTTCACACCGTGAGCAGCAAGATCTAAAGCATTATTTCCAACATTAAAATTCGAATTCCACCATTGTAAATGTTGGATTTCTCATTGTTCATATGTCACCAAGAAATATTTGAATCCATTCCCAATGCTGTAAGGTACTAATGCAGGTTCTTAGCACTTCCGTGGAAAAAAGAACTACCCCCTAGGTGGAGCCAGATGTCGTGGCTCATTTGCATTTACCTTTGAAATATTTTTCAAAACACCAAAAAAGCATATATGATAGAAAATGTAAAATTTTGTGTGTCATATAAGAATTTCTGATTTATATATTGGTACATTAACATTACGTGATGATGAAGGTGGGCCCTATTCAAGCTCATTCACATGCGGAACATTTCAAGAAATAGACCGATGGGCACGCTCGAACATTTCACGTCAAACTGGGTCTATTCGGGCTCATTCGTAAGCTCGGAGGGACCGACACTTTACGCGAACACTAGATAAGCTCATGAAGGTTACATTGTGGAGAAAACAAACTAATTTCTAAAGGCGTAGAAAGGGTGCATTTCTTAAACACTTAAGAGTTTTGGAGGAGTGCAAAGGGAAAAATGGATGGGTCGGGATCAAAGCACAAAAACTGGAGTGAGAGATAGATGGTAGAGATTTAAATTAAAACGCAAATCACAAGTTTCAAAGGATAGGGTGGGAGGTAAGTGATAAATTCGTCAAAGTGCGACGTGTGATGCCGGGCGGGACCCGATCTCATAGTGCACATCGCGAGGTTTTAAAAGATAAGTGTTAAGTGAAAATTTGTAAAGTTAGTGAAATGCTAAGTGCGACATGGCGAGCCGACATGGCAAACGACATGGCCCCCTGCCCGCATACCGCACAACGCAAATTTTTAACAATTAAGGTGAAGGGTAAGTGTTATAATCATCGAAGTGCGATGTGTGATGCGGTGAGATTCGATAGAAAATCATAAATCGAAAGTTTCAAAGGATCAGCGTGGGGAAAGTGATAAGGTCACTAGGGCAATGTGTGCGTAGTAGGACCTAATCGCATAGCGCACATTGCAAGTTTTAAAAGATAAATGCTAAGGAAAAAGCAATATGGCGAGATGTGAGGTGCGATGTTGGCACGAAACGAGATGTGGTTCCAAGATGAAATCTAAAGGATTTCAAGTCTAGGCTTATGTGGTTATGTGCCATTTTGTGAAAAAAATAGGCGGAAACATGGCGAGAATGGGTAAGTGACGACACGGATCAAAGGAGAAGATGTAGAGTTGGGTAGCATGTTAGGTCCCTATATTACTAGTATAGTCCCTTATTGTTGTTATTGTAACCCCCTTATTTTTATGTATTGTCACCCTCGTAACCCCATATTGTTATTATTGTGCCCTTAAATTATTATTGTTAGGTCATTCTAGGATTACATCGTTGCCCCCACTAAGATTACATTGTGGCCCCATGGACTCCTATCCATAGAAAGGAGGTTTTCGTAATTTGTATCATCCAAAAATTGTTCATTCATGTAATGTATTGGAGGTTTCCTCTATTGGCTTATTTCTAAGGCGTTGATATCTCTTTATTTTATTTTTGGAGTCGGTTTCACAACATTTGGTATCGCAGCTTTTTGGATTCTAGGGTTTTCGCTGCTCCAAACCAATCATCGTGGCATTTGCGCTATAAATTTTTTTCTACCAAGATTTAGAAGCTAAAATTGTTAGAGTGCGAAGCCACGATCCTAAGGAACATCTTCGCAAAATTTCAGAGGCTTGGTTTGCAATATTTTGGAGATATGATCTATGGAAGTTAGGGCTTTTTATGCGGTTCCTAAATTTTACCTAAACGAGGTCATCGCTGAATTTGCGCTATAAATTTTTTTTCTACGAAGACTCGGAAGCTGAAATTTTTAGAGAGCGAAGCTAAAATCCTGAAGAACATCTTCCCAAAATTTCAGAGCTTGTTTCGCAATATTTTCGGAGATATGATCTATGGAAGTTAGGTCATTTTTTCGTGCTCGAATTTCATCTCAAAGAGGTTATCATGGGAAAATCTTCATAACTCTCTCTCCGAGCATCGGATTGGAATTTCGGTAAAAAGTGGCCGCAAGTACACAAAATTTAGTTTCCTTTCTATCCATTTTAGGGCCAAAGGAGGAAACAGTAACACGTGGCAATTCATACAATTTCACTTTCTGAATGAGTTCACAATTGAAGTTATTGTGGGAGATTGGACATAACTTTTGCATTGAAGAATCCAAATCGAGTCATACAGCTGACATTTGAAAGAAGCTTCAGCGGGGATAATTTTAAGGATGGAAAATTATCTTGAAGTTTAAAAAATTGTTGAATCTCACTAGTCCCTAATATGCAAACTATAAAATATTTATTGATGTATTTGTAAAAGTGTTCAAATTTATAATGATATTATATATATTTTCTATATAACGTGGGCAATTTTTAATGTAAAATAATTTTATATTGTAAAATTTGGGTGAATCATTTTTATAAAAATGGAAATTGGCAAATCTTTTTTTGGAAAAACCATGGAAAATTAGCCCACTGCGAATATTAGCCCCTAAAATTTTCCATGCTTCAAAGGGATACTACAAGACCGAATTTCTTTAGATATCGAGGATCCGCAATTAGAGAGATAATTCAATTTCAATATAGAGCTCCTCAAAAGCAAGTAAAAAGGTGTATTTTTTTCCCGAATTGCATAAGTCTTGTTTGAAGAATCAAGTTGAATTGATTCTAAGGGCATATTGTAGAATAGATATCAATATTGGATTTTAAAATGGACCCTAAAAAGAATTAACACCCATTAAGCCTTTATAAGGCTCTACTATGACTCATGAAGATGAAGAATGACAACATGACATATCAAAGTTACAAGAGCAAGTGCAACAAATTACTTCGCAAAGACAACAAAAAATGACATGGAAGTTTTGAAGAAAGGCGTGGAAACTAAGAAGGATGGTTTGAAGAAAGAAATGGAATCTAAGATGGATGGTTTGAAGAATGGCATGGAAGCTAAGATAGATGGCATGGAATCTAATATGGATGACATGGAAGCCAAGATCGATGAAAAAATGGAAAACATGAAAAATGATATAAAAGAAGACATGGAAGCTTTGACAAATTTGATACAAGAAATGTTTCCTAATGGTGAAAATATAGAAGGAAACTCATGATGAGAACAAAATAAAATGTTAATCATGATTTCATAAACTCTAATGTTGCAGAAGAACCACCATATTCCAAAAAATGGATATGAAGAAGTTTGATGGAAAGGATCCTGTAACATGGATACTACGGATGGAGCAATAATTTGATCTCAATAATGTGCAAAACACACAAAAGGTACGCATTGCAACTTTAACTTTAGAAAAAAATACATTTGTATAGGTATCGATGGTTTTGCACCAGTAAAAAAATTGTCACTTGGTCAATTTTTTACGGAGGAAATGATAGCACATTATGAGGATACAAAGAGCATCACCTTCTTTAGCTAATTGATAAATCTCAAACAAAAGGGTTTAGTGGGGGGAGCACATTGAGGAATTCCAAAAATTGAATATAAGGGTAATTGATATTCCAAAGGAACACAGGATTGATCTTCTTCACAGTACTTTAAAGGATAACATCTAACATGAAGTTCGCGTTTTTGGAAACTCGATTCATTGGAGAAGGCATCTCGGGTTGGCAAGAAAAAATTGAATGTAAAATTATGGCAACAAGGAAGCCTACCACTCATTTCTATAAAGAAGGAATTGTTGCTACTCCTAGATTTCCACAACCTACAAGGTTGACACCACAACAATTGGAAGAAAAAAGAGCAAAACGGCTTTGCTACGCCAGATAGCAAATACACTAAAGTTCATAAGTGTGATGAGAAGAAATTATTTTACATAGATTGTGAAGAAGAAGAAGAAAATGAACAAGAAGAGCACATACACCCAGGAACCAACCCTAGAAGAGGAAGAAGTGAGACCGACCATATCGTAATGCATTGCAAGGTGAATTACCACACCTCAAACTCTCAAGATAGAAGGACATATCAAGAAGAAAAAAGGTAATAGTGTTGATTGACTCGGAGGTAGTACCCATAATTTTATTCATTGTAAGGTAGCCAAGAATTGAATTGTTTCCTATACCCAAAGCACTCCGAATGTCAAGTGATGGTTGCGTATGGAGGAACTATAAATTTCTCTGGAAAATGCCATAATATCAAGCTAACCATGGGGGAATATGTATTGAATAGTCCAGTGCTTTCAAGTCCTATGGGAGGTGTTGATGTTGTACTAGGAGTACAATGGTTATAATCTTTGGGGACGTTCACTTTTAATTTTCAAGAACTTTTCTTGAATTTTTTTTCAAAAGGAAAGGAAGTCGAATTACGAGATATTGCAGGGAAGCGAGGAAAGATAATGAGCTCTAATGTCATGATAAAGCTTCTAAAGAAATAACAACAAGGCGTAATTGCACAATTATGCTCACTAGAAGTTCCAACATCAAAATCATCTATTTCTGTAGATCTCCAAAAAGTCTTGGACAATCATTCCAAGGTTTTTGAAACTCCCAAAGGACTCCCACCTATTCATGATCATGATCATGCTATTCATTTGATTCCGTGGAAGTGTTCCTCCAAAAATCGTGCCTTATAGATATCCTTATGTCCAAAAAGAACGAAATTTGGAATGTATGATTGCGAAAAATGTTAGAGGTCGTTGGTATAATTCCAACCTAGTCAAAGTTCTTTTCTCTCCGCTCCCAGTATTGGTACACAAGAAGGATGGATCATGGCGCATGTGTCCGGATTATATGGAGCTCAATAAGCTCACCATTAAATATAAATTTCCCATTCCCGTGATTGATGAATTATTGGATAAATTACATGGAGCAATTTATTTTACCAAGTTGGATCTTCGTTCAAGATATCATCAAATTAGAATGAAGATCTAAGATATTCCTAAAACAAAGCATTCAAACTCATGAGGGTCATTATGAATTTTTGGTCATGCCTTTTGGCCTTACCAATGCACCTTCTACATTTCAAGGGTTGATGAATTCCATTTTCAAACCCACCCTTAGAACATTTGTGCTAGTATTTTTTGATTATATACTAATCTATGCCAAGTCTTGGAAGGATCAAAGTTCAACATGTTGACAGGGGTGCTCAAACTATTGCAAGAGAAACAATTATATGCAAAAACATCCAAATGTTTCTTTGGAGTACAAGAGGTGGAATATCCGGGTCATATCGTATCTCACGAGGGTGTTAAGGTAGACCCTAACAAAATTAAAGCCATTAAAGAATGGAAAGTCCCCACAACAATAAAGAAATTGCGAGGATTTCTTTGGGTTAACGGGTATTATCGCAAGTTTGTTAGAATTATGGGAGAATAGAAGCACCTCTAACAACATTATTGAAGAAAGATGCATTTTCATGGACTCTGAAGCAACTCAAGGCCTTTGAACATCTTAAAGAGTCGATGTTCCTAGCACTGTCTTAGCTACGCCAGACTTCACAAAAACCTTTATTGTGGAATGTGTTGCCTTAGGAAATGGAATTGGTGTTGTTTTAATGCAATAAGGAAGACCCATTGCTTTTGAAATTCATCCAATCAAAGGAAAGTATTTACAGAAAGCTATTTATGACAAGGAAATGTTAGCAATACTGCATGCACTAAAGAAATGGCGAACTTACCTAATGGGAATACACTTCTAGGTAAAAATAAATCATGATAGTCTTAAACACTTTTTGGAACAAAGACTATCTTCAGAAGAGTAGCAAAAATGGGTCACAAAGATGTTGGGTTATGACTTTGAAATAATCTACAAAAAAGGGAAGCTACATGTTGTTGCAGATGCACTCTTAAGAAAGAATGAAGAGGTGGAAGCATTGCTTTGTGCCATTTCTACTATCCAACCAGATTAGAAAACCAAAGCAAGGGATGAATGGAAGAAGGGCGAAGAAGTGTGGACACTCATTCAAGTTTGCAACAAGATCCTAGTACATCTTATACATTTATTTGGAAAAATTATTCCTTGTGTGCAAAAGATCGCTTATATTCTTTGTAGGAATTCCCAAATAAAACAAAATATTATTTTGAATTGCACACTCCTCCTTTAGGAGGACACTCGGGATTTTTAAAAACTTACCACAAGGTGAAGAAAGAATTTTTGGGATGGCCTTAAATCGATATTCAAAAGGTTGTGGCGTGAATGTTTTGGATTTTCCGGCGATAATAAAGTTGAGACAATTAAGACCTCGGGTCTTCTACAACCTTTATCCATTCCAAGTCAACGTTGGGAGGAGAATTCAATGGATTTTATCACAAGTTTACCTAAGTCCGAAGGAAAGAGTGTCATCATGGTGTTATTTGATAGGCTTACCAAGTATGCAGACTTTTGTGCATTATGTCATCCATTTAAAGAAATTACAGTCGCTACTACATTTATGGACACAATTCAAAAGCTACATGGAAACCCAAGGGTTATTGTGAGCGACAGAGATCCCATTTTTACTGGAAATTTTTGGACGATGTTATTTTCTTATTTGGGTACTCAATTAGCTCACAGCTCATCTTATCATCCTCAATCCAATGGTCAAACTGAGATAGTAAATAAATTTTTGGAAGGATATCTTCATTTTTTTGTATCCGATAAAGCAGGCACAATGGGTTAAGTGGTTACCTCTCACCGAATGGTGGTATAACACTTCCTTCCATAATGTGAAAGAAAAATGATCCCATTTATGGGACTTTATGGATATCATCACCGTCCATCACATCATCTTTAAGAGAAAATTCGAAGGTTCAGCGGTGGGAAGATCACATCGAGCATCAACAAGAAGTTCTCCAGCTCTTAAAGGATAACCTGAATTTGGCACAAAATCGAATGAAACAATAGGCAGATCAACATCGCAGCGAGAGAAGTTTTGATGTAGGAGGTTGGGTATTTTTACGGCTACAACCGTACAAACAAATGTCCCTCAAGCAAGCTAAGAAGGATAATAAATTATCGCCAAAGTACTATGGTCCTTATAAGGTGTTGCAAAATATTGGTACTATGGCATACAAATTGGATCTTCCCGTCGCTTTGCTTCATGAGTGCATCGAGTTTTCCATGTTTCATGCTTAAAGAAGGTTATAGGTGAAAATATTCGCTCAAACAATATTTCCCGTAACTTGATGAGGAATGAAAAATCATATTTGAACTCGAAGTGGTCACGGAAACAAGAACTCGACAACTACGAAATCGAGCAATTTTCAGTATCTCATCAAGTGGAAGAACTTACCCACCCGAAGATTCTACATGGAAGGATGAGAATTTTATACGAAGCACCCGCAGTTGTTGAGGACAACGCTTTTTTGAAGGAGAGGGGCATGTTAGGTCCCTATATTACTAGTATATTCCTTATTGTTGTTAGTTTAACCCCCTTATTGATTATTGTACCCCCGTAACTCCCCATATTGTTATTATTGTGCCCTTAAATTATTATTGTTAGGTCGGCTAGATTACATTGTGGCCCCATGGACTCCTATATATAGAAAGGAGGTTTTGTAATTTGTATCATCCAAGAATTTTTCATTCATGTAATGTATTGGAGGTTTCCCCTCGAAGTGGCTTATTTCTAAGGCGTTGATATCTCTTTTTCTTCTATTTTTGAAGCCGGTTTCACAACATAGCATGTGATATGATTGATAGTGTTTGAACCATAGGGGCATAGGTAGAGTCGGGTCGAAGAGTGTATAGCGGCCCTATTGGGAGCAAGAGAGCTAGGTCAATTCGGCACCGAGGCGTCGTTATAGAGTGCGTAGCCGGCCGCATCTATAACCGTAAAGGACACCTCGCGCACTTCAGGGAAGATGCATCGCAACCCCGCATTCAACAAAATGATATTTCCAGCTAATTTGTTTTCTCAAGTATGATTGCGTACAGTAATATTAACAGCTTAGGTAGTCGAGTAGTTTCAAGAAGTTCGAGTTATGAACCATTGTGATGTATTTAAGTAGATAGAAATAAAGAAAAGGGATTTCCTAGTTTTTGGACCTCTGAGGATTGTTAATTTAGTACTAAATTTTTTGAGAAATAAATGGAAAAATATAAAGTTTCCTACAACCGTTGATGTTGATATTTCTTTCCGCGTTTGCTTTCGTGTTTATTCCTCTTTGAATGAAGTGAATTAATGTAACAGCAAGTCTCTTAAAAACATATGTGAGTAAGAGTTAAACAACCTTTAATTTGCGCTCATTGCCCTCATCTCTTCTTTCTTCACAAAATTTACATGAAACTTTAAAGTAATAGATTATGTTTTTTGCAGACATATTATTTCAAGTTTTCCTCTCTCCATCGATTCTCCTAAAACTTAAAAGTGATAGATTATGTTTCTCAAAGATATCACTTCAAGTTTCCTTTACATTTCTTCTTTTTCATTTCATTCAGATATCAGTAGTTTATGGCATTGTGAAGGCTTTCATTATATCATATTATTCGGTGTATTAAATAATTAGATTCCAAAGGTGTTAAGAAAAGGCCATTTGATATTATAATTGTGACATACATTTACAAAATGTCTTGAGCATTGATTCCTTACCACACCAAGGAATTTTTTCTTGAGATGAAACATGACACCCATGCTTCTTTGGTTCTTTTTGGTTGGTTATGAGTCCCACATTCAAGCTTGAAATATGGCACGGGTGATAGGATGAAGAGATATTTGGCTCAACTAACCTATGGTCGGGTGGAACATAGTAGTCCAATCCTTGGTTGTTTTTTACATTCTTTAATGAGAAGTTCATTTCTTGGCATTTGATGTGTAAATGCACTCAGGCTTATGTGTGGATCATATGGGATGATGTATCCCTGATATTTTTATTTTATTATGTTGGTTATAAGCATAATTGTTGCTCTTTACAATTGTTTACATGACTGAGTTTTTCATGCCTTTATTGTTGGTTAAGTATATGCTACATGCATGGTGTATTTATTATTATACAATGTGCTCTTGATCTAGATCTAAATGATGGTTTGACGGGTTCTTCGGTTATTTAATATGGATGCATGAGCTAATATGTGTTTATCGCAGCAAGTACGACGTGAAGTAGTCCTTCTTGATGAACATCGGATGAAACTAATGTAAACAGTGACTATGCATCCATGACTTATAGGTACTATGTATGCAAAGTGTTTTTAAAAATGAATAGCATGTGTTTGAAAGTTAGACCCATTTCCTTAATTGTACCATGGATTTGGGTCGTATGTAACTCTTAGATCATGTCTTCCTTGGTGTTATGAGGAATTATGAATTACGGATAAAACACATTCCCTAAATGTGGTGCTATGCATTTAGAACAACGGATCAAAGACTTTGTAGACACTTCCTCTAAGAGTAAATAGACACACGAAAAGATAGAGGAACTTACTTGTGATCCAAGCGCTTCCTATTCTCATTCCGTCACCCTTGTTGTAACTTCCAATCCAACTTAGATCACCAAACTAGTTCTCTGCAACTATAAACACTAAACAACAAAGATATTGCAATATATATATATATATATATATGCCTATTTATCTTAATCAGTTAAATTGATTGAACATGAAACATATATACCATTTAAGAATCCATCATATGAAAAGTAGAAACATAGCAGATACATATCTAGGAAAATGAGAAACAATATTTATTAATGAGTAGAAGGGGAGGTTACAACCAACGATCGATTTGATGGTACTGTACTCTGACGATCATCCCATCTCATCACAATCAACATATCACTCCTATCACTCTCTCAATTTAGAATCCACGACATTTCTTTACCAAATTTCTTCCTTTCCCTAGCACTAGGATTTTGTTTCTCGATTTATAGGGAAAATTAAGGTAGTTTCCTGATAAATTACTTTCTAATAATGGGCAAGACATGTTCCCAAGCTCAGAGGTGTTATATGGACACATGGATTCAAAGTTTGACACATATGGACTCTTCTAAAGTCACTGGCCATGTGGAGATTCCGGAACAATGAGAATTCCGTTCCCATTTGACCAATGTACTCTTGAATGTCAAGAAGTGCTTTTAAAGCACCCTTGAATGGAGGGAGCTGCATATGCAAAGCAGCTAGTCCCTTGAGAGGCGACATTGGTGAGCTCATAAGTGATATAACTTATACTTCAAACCTTGGAAACCTTGCAATGGAGGTCATGAATGGTTTGTTCTTGTCTTAGGGCATGTTGCAACTAAAATGATAGGGGATGATAAACCCTATTTCATTGGTCCTAGGATGATGTCCAGTTTTGACCATGTCATTGGGAATGATGCCTAAAATTGACCTATAATAGTTGCCCCCTAAAGCATGAAGTTAGAATAATAACAATATTTTTTGAATGAGATGCTTTGCGTGGTGATGGGATGGAACTAAATAGGAGTGATGACCTCGCATCAATCTTAAAATACATTACATCATGATATATCCTCTTGATCATAAATTGTGAGGGAGGCATTCCCATGCACAGCACATAAACTATCTAATAACATGTACATAGTGTAGAAAGTTGTCTACATTGGAATGTTTCCCAATAAAGACATGCCTAGAGATATATTCCCATGTTTGGATGACGATATGTATGTAAGGTCACCGTAAAGATGACGTGTACAACAATCCTCAAATCGTAGCGTGGATGGCCGAAACTGGATCTCGGTGTCTTCTTATCTCGTTCACTCGATCGTTCGGGTACAAGTCTAGCCATGTGAATATATGATTTGTAGTCGAACATGGTAAGACATCGTTTGATTACCGACTAATGATGTGAATTGTTAACAAACGTGGGAGAATCACCATTGATGTTAATGGCTCTCAAGGTACCACAGACATTTCGTAAGGGCTCGATATAGATGATTTGATGTCAAACACCAAAAAAAATCTTTCGGTCAAAGGTTCCGGAAGCGAGGATCTTGATGATGTTGTAACAAGCCTCATGGTACTAGAAGATGATGTTTCTAAGTGAACTTCCCGGATGATTATTTGACGTCGAAAAGAAACCACTTTATTGCGAAGCGAGAGTTACCGAATTTGGAGACAAAATGTGACTTGATATAGCAATGTTCGGTGGATGACTATCATGAGAATGAAGGTTTATGAGTATTGTAGAAGGATGAGTATTCACTAGATGACTTCTCTCTTGAACATGTCGGCGACACCGAGATGATTTGGTAGCATTGACCCAAAACCGAAGTGAAGGTATGATGAACCACGTATGAATGAACCATCAAGAAGATTACCCAACACAAATAGTCACGATGATGGAGTGAAGTGTCATGTTCAAGAGCGACCTGTCTACCGTAAAAGTTTTGTTCACTTTCTCAAATTCTCCCTAGTCATTTGTCGACCAATACCTCTTTATTTTTTTAACAAGCTTGAAGAGGGTAACATATATTTGATCTATAATTCAACCCTTTGGGCGAATAATGTATCGCTATTTAATAATTTAATGAGTCTAGCGACGAATGAAACTCGATTTTGCCATGATCGACAAAGTCTCGTCACTATTTTATTTTTTAACGAGCCTAACGACAATGACGCGGTACTCTTTTTCATATTTAGAGAGTTTAAAAAAAGAGGAAAAAAGAAAACTCCATGGGTACTTTTTTCGTAAAGCTGTCGCTCGTATCCGAAAAAGTGTAAAAAATATACTCGAGATAACCTCCTAGCCATGTTCACTAAGGCATTCATTTTTTTATAAATAATCTATCTCATCTCGAAAATGGGTTAAATTTATACTCTGTAGATATCAATTCATTTAATTATACAAGCTCGAAAAGACAAGTCTCGACAATATTTTTCACATTATCGGAGTCTCAAAAGAGCTAAAAGAAGACTCCAAGCGTTCCTTTTCGTTGTTATCAAAGCTCAAAAAAGAGATAAAAAGTGTGTTTCAAGTCCTTTTTCATTTTTATCAAAGCTCGGAAAATAAGGATAAAATTATGCTGGTCAAATCAATCTTGAAATAAATGTGCACACTAATATGCTCATCAGCTTGCAAACCCTTTCGTAACAACATCAAATGGATTAAAAATACCGCTTTTCATGATAAAAAGTGAATAAAACCATAGTCACAACAATAAATATTATTTTCAAATAACCAAATGACTAATTAAAAAAGAGTTTTACTATTCATTTTTACCATTTCAAAGTTACCATTTGCATTTTGGAGCTTTGAACCCGTTTTTTGCACTTAGCTGGCCGATTGTGTGCAATTGGTAAGAATGTTTTGAATGCCCCTACAAGAGCACATGTCGAATGCCCTCGCAAGAGTGATCAAAAGCTTCATTTCATTCACCTAAGTAGATTACCGGTTACTAATAGATTGGATGGAATGAAGTTTCATTATAGGGGAGGATTTGTTTCATTTTTTTAACGAGCTTCACACAAGAAAAAGAAACTATGCTCATGGCCAGCCATTTTTTTACAAGGTTGACATAGTAAAAGAACCATCCTCATAAATCTATTTCATTTTTTAACGAGGTCGACAAGGTAAAAAGAACCATCCTCTTTGTGCGCTTGGACCAGAGAGTGTGCGCTCGAAAAGACGTAGTCTAACGAAGTAATCATTTAAGGAGCACCACAAATGATAAGTTATAACATGTGTTGATGGGTCTTCTCCAGGGTTTCCATTGAAATTAGGAATGTTCGAGGTAACATAGTGGTATCACCATCCACCAAGGAGAATAACTAATGGGATCAGCTTGATATTGCAGATCAAGATGTGAATAAAGGATCGAGTCGTTCGCACTCATAAGGAGGAACCAGATAGGATTCCATATTATGATATGGGTGAATTCAATGGACAAAACATCGAAGATGAAGCAACGATGAGTGTTGTTGTAGTGAAATAGATGGTTCGACCGGGGATGTTGTCTAACCATGGTCAAATGACCCGAATGTATTTCTATAGGATCATATGGGAACTCGAAGTGAAATAGGATAAAAAAAAGTAAAGTAAGGTGGTTGAGGAAAAGACTCGTACACATAAAGTTCCTACCCAAATGAGTTGGAGTTAAAGGTGTTTAGTCTTGTGGTATTTCTTCAATCGAAATTAAACCGTGTGGAACGATTTCATCGTCGGGCCCAAAGTATATTTCGCAGAGGTTGACCGCACGATATGGGAGACTCAATGGCTACAATAGATTGTGGGGCGGCACGATACGGAACAACTTCGGTCATTTGACTTCGAATACGGATGTTCGGGAAAGACAAGATCTAGATCAACTTCCAATTGAACAACGTCGTCGTTGAGTTATGGTCTCACCGATTGGATGGATTGTGACCACGGGTAGTCGTGAGGACTCTATCTCGACAACATTAGATGAACCATGATTTGTAGAAACAACTTGTGCTCGACTCGGTATATGTGAAGATGATGCTTCACCGGAGGTACCGATGGTACCGGTTTCGAGGACAATGTCACCTTCGCCGACCAAAAGTGGCTTCCGCTGGTAAAGGTGGTTTAAATGCAAGTATACACTAACTATGGAAAGGGATGTTCTTCTTCCATGATGACTGATTTATTTTATGACCAAAAAACAAGTAAACAAAATAAAAGGGTAATGCTAGGAAAAAATTTACCAAGAAATCGTGAATTGCAAAATACCTCCTAGTGTACCAAGAAGTACGGCAGTAATCTCCTCGAATGTTGTGTTCGATGTATCACAATTTACAAGGTTTTCCGACTCGATTCAATATGCATGAATAGCAACCTAAATTTGTCCTCCCAAATATACTCGAAGTTACGTGAAGGCCTCAAGTCCGTATTAGCGTTGTCTAATGTGAAATCGCATGCTGAGAGCACCCCTTATACTTTTTATGTACTATAACACCTACCCCGATATGCTCGAAGGTACGTGGATGAGCTACGATATACTTATGTACGTGGAGTGAGGTATCACACTCGAATGTATCACGGACAATTAACGATAGCTTCTATGTTTTATGATGTCGGAACACATCTCTAGCCTAGACCTTCTAAATGTTATTGTTATGGTTCCAATGCTTTTTTAGGTAAATTGGTGTAAATTTTAAGTTGATCTTGTTTATCGATTTTCCTTTCAAGGTTCACCGCGATGATGTGATTGAAATTCCTAAGATGAAAACTAAAATGATAAGAAAACTTTTCAATTTTAGCTTTTTTCAATAAAAATCCTAGCTACCGAAGGGAAAGAGAAATCGAGTTTTGAGAGCAAACAACAAAGAGCACAAATTAATATGCAACTTTCCTAACTTGTTCCTATCAAAACACACAATTCACTATATGCAAATGCGGGTTTCTCATTTCAAACCCCTTAATGTGAATTCAAAAAGGAAACGATATGCATCAAATCAACAAAAAACAAATGATATCTTCTTTGAGAAGTGACGAATTTAACAACAATTTATCTTTTTTAGGAAAAAATGAAGAATGGAACTACAATTTTTCCTACAAGAAACGAAGAATTTAACGACAATTTCCTTTACGAAACAAATGATCTAATGCAAAAATAAAATACTTTGAATTTGATTTGTCAATGATAAAGAAAAACATTTAAAGAGACATTGAACAAACTTACTTTTCAAGGAGGAACAATCAAGAAAATGCATTGGTCTCTGTGAGGTATTAGACAATTGAAAAAACGAAACAAAAGGTTGAGTATGATGGAAATGAAAAATTCAAGGGAATTTGGTTGGCTAAGGGGGAAACAGCGGTCTCTAAGCCAGGGGAGACAGTTGCTTTTGCAAAGCACCCCTAAGTGGGAGACGTTGCTATGCAAAGCACTTTGTCTTGACCAACGATGTGTTGGGCATAGCAGAGATTCAAAATTAAGCTACTGCACGTACTTCTAGTGAATTTATTTGATTCAAAAATTTAATAATTGACGGAGATGCTACTCGTGGATACAGCGATGAAAAAACACCAAGAATGATAAGGAAACTCCCCCAACGGAGTCGTCAATTTATTATGCGGAATTATGAATTATGGATAAAAACACATTCCCTAACGATGGTGCTAGGCATTTAGAACAACGGATATCAAAGATTTTGGGGACACTTTCCGTAAGAGTAAATAGAAACATGGAAATATAGAGGAACTTACTTGTGATGCAAGCGCTTTCCTATTCTCCTTTTTCACTCTTGTTGTAACTTCCAATCCAACTTAGGTTACTGAATAGTTCTCGCAAGTATAAACACTAAACGATAAAGAGATTGCAATATACGGATGCCTATTTATCTTAATTAGTTAAATCGATTGAACATGAAACATATATATCGCTTAAGAATCCATCATATGAAAAGTAGAAACATAAAACAGATACATATATGGGAAAATGAGCAAAGACAATCTTTATTAATGAGTAGAAGGGGGAGGTTACAACCAATGATCAATTTGATGTCACCATCTCCAAGCATCATCCCAGCCTCATCACAATCAACATCTCACCAAAGCGAAACATATCACTCCTATCACTCTCTTAATTGAGAATCCAATGCGCATTTCTTTACCACCTTCCTTCCCCAGCACTAGGATCCGCTGCTCAATTTATAGGGAACGCAAGGTATTTTTCTCAATCAATGACTTTCTAATAATAAGCAAGACCTATTCCCAAACTCAGAGGTGTTAGATGGACACATGGATTCAAATTTTGACACATAATGACTCTTCTATATGGCACTAGCCATGTGGATATTCCAAAACAATGAGAATTTCGCTCCCATTTGACCAACGCACTCTTGAATGTCGGGAAGTGCTTTGTAGAGCACCTTGAATGGAGGATCCGCATATGCAAAGTAGTTAGTCCCTTGAGAGGCGCGTCAGTGAGATCATAAGTGATATAACATGTACTTCAAACCTTGGAAACCTTGCAATGGAATTCATGAATGGTTTGCTTGTCTTAGGGCATGTAGCAACTCGAAAGTGATAGAGAATGATAAACCCCTATTTCATTGGTCCTCGGGATGATCATCCGGCTTTGACCGGGTCATTTGGAATGATGCCAAAATTTACGCACGCAACACACGGGTAAGTATTTTAAAGTAGGTAAATGTGGGGTGGGTGGTTACATAATGCGCATCGAGCTTCTAGGTTCAAACACTTGGACTGGATCAGCTCAATGAGTACAAAGAGAATTTCATTTTTGTTATGTATAGTTTCAGAAGCTAAAAATAATTCCACATTGAGGGTAAATCCCACCGATAATGTGATTAAAATATCGTGATATTGGTTCACAATATTTTAGAAATTATGATCTAAGGAAGATGACATTCTAATGTACCTCTAATAGGCTATGTTGGAATTTCGAAATAACTTATTTTATGTAGGCTTTCAAAAAGCTGAAAGATGGCCCACATTGAGGATACGTCCCGATGATAATGTGTTATGAATTTCGGATATTGCGTCACTATATTTTTAGGATATATGAGTAGAGAAAGACAAGCCTTCGCTCCTCCTAGAATCGCGCTTTAAATAGGTCATTTTTGGAATTAATGTTTTAACTTTTCTTATGGGAACTAGAGAGTTGAAATTTTTTCCACAATGAGGGAAACTCAACTGATATTTTGAGAAAAAAATTAGACATAGAGTCGCTATATTTTAGGATATATGACCATTGGAATTCGAGCTTCTTGAATGATCATAGAATTGTGCACCAATTAGTATTATGTTGATATTTCTATTATAACTTTTCATCTATGAAACTTGAAGTTGAAACATGAAAAATAGTAAGGGAGAGTCCCATTAATAATATGGTTTATTTCCCATAAATTTTCCTACTACAATTTAGGATATATGCATTTAATCATTTGATATATTAATATGCATGTGAAGTGTTTGATGAAATGCTTTAAATGGTTCAATGGTTCATTTCATAAAAATTGTTTGATAAAATGCCCCAAATGAATATGTTGTTTGTGGTTGGGGACAGATTGATGTGTAATATTATTGTTGTAGTTTATATATGTTTAATTGTATGCAAAAATTTCGCTATATTAGTTTGCATGTAAAGTTTTTCAAGAAATTCTTACATACAAATGTAATAGTATAGTAGTTGTTTGAAGAGAATGTAATAGTGTGGTAATTGTTTGAAGAAAATGTTATTTTTGGACGGGATAGTATTGTAGTATGATAATATTTCTTTAGCTCATCTATTCATATTTTCATCGAGGAATTTGAAGAGTTGCATGCAAGGAATTTGAAAGGTTGCATGCAAGGAATTTGAAAAGAAAGTGGCATAATTATTTGGCATGTTTCTAGTTAGTATGTTACATGTGGAATAAGTGTAATGTTTATGATTTGATCTCATAAAAAATGTGTGAGAAATGAAAAATCAAGTTGTGTAAATTGTGGTTAAATTTAGTAGATCTTTGGAGATCCCATTTGCATAATGGGACATTGGAGATCGATTCATTATAGTAGATTCCTCTTTCTACCCTTAGTATGGACCATTGATTGTAAGGGGGTATGTTTATATGTTGTTTTAATGCTTGATCAAGTGCATGGTATGCTCTTGTAATATTGCATGAATTAATTATCTTGTTTTAATACGGTTGTACTAATACAATATGTGTCGAGATTAATCGATATGCACTTAAGTGCAAGTGGTTGCTATTTGTAGAACTATGACTAATGAGTGTGAGTTGATTGTGAGACTATGAAATGGTTGTCGCATGGTAAAGAGCTAATTTTAAATGAATGGACACGATGTCTTGATATTTAGAACATGTGACCGACATGTGTGAGTTGTTGTGGAAACATACTTGGTATTAGAATGACAAGTAATAGTTGATTTGTTTATATAACTAACATTTGGGTGAATGTGATATCACATAATAAGACTCAATTCAACAAGGTAATATAACCTGTACATTGTTATATTTATTTATACGATGACGTTATGTGTTTATGATAGTATTATGCAGTGGGATTGAATGGAAAAAAGATACTACCATGAAATATTGAAGAAGCCTCATGTTGATATTTTATTTATGCACACTTGGAAGCATTGGGAAACCGTGGGGGATTGAGTCATGACTTTTTGTTGCTAGTTTTGTGCTTTTGGTCCTTTGTGATTAGCTTCCACTTGTTTGTAGTTTTGTTCATGTATGGTGCATGGCCATGCCACCTTTTGTTTGTGGTGTTGTATTGTTGTTGGTTTTCCATGGTTTTCTTGTTTTCCTTTTTTCTTGCCTTTTATGTTTTGGAGGGCCTTGGGAATTGGTTGGGAAAGGAAATTTAATGGAGTATGGGGAGAGCTTTGTGGTACCTGACAGTAATGAAATACTTGGACAATGCCCGTGCATGTATAACGGAAATTGAAGGTAAGAATATGACAACCAATTGGATTGGTTGGGTCTATTGAGGTAAATGGATTGTGGCAGAGAACAATCGCGAAAAAGGTAACAAGAAAAGGTAAAGTGAATGGATCCGAGGTGTTAGATTCCTTGGCTATGTTGGGAATTGTTGTTCTCAACGTTGTGCATGTTGTGCACGAATAAAGGAATTTATCTTAACATAGACTTGATGATATCTATCAATTGTGTTGTAATCATGATTATGTTGATGTTTATATATGTACACATGTATGTATGTATGTATTTCGTGTCTAATAGGGTCGTCATGGATCATGATTGTTTAATGATAATGTTTATATGTATATATGTGTGTATGTGTGTCATTTGCGACAAGATCATGATTGTTTTTATGCTAATATATATGTGTGTGTGTGTGTGTGTGTCACTATATCACTAGGTTTTCAAGGATCATTCTTGTGGGAGGAATGATTGCTTATGAAGGTGATTGGCATGAAGAGATTCTTGGTCTTACGAGGAATCAAGTGGGAAGAGTAACTACGACATATCTATGAGGTCAATATCATGTGGACATGAATTGATATTATATGCTTGTACTATGCATATGTTTATGTTATGGACAGCAATGTTGAGGGGTACACTAGCGAAGTGAAAGTAGTGTGATCTTCGACATACTAGGATAAGCATGGATAGTGGAAATACACTAGAAGAACGGTTGCTTGTGGGGTCGTTGTGTGGTCTCATGGATGTGTAGTACTACTATTGTGTATATGTTGTGCATGTTGTATATTCGGTGATTATACCCATGGTGATTTTCACATGTAACATATGTAGTATTTGTAGGTTTTAACCCCATCGCAAGTATCTACAAATGAATCTTAAAAACATAAAATAAACAATAGCAAGAGAATAAAACATAAAACGGATATACACATATATTTTTCCCCTTGGATCCCAAATTGGGACGACTAGCTTGATTTTTTCATTATGCTTTTTTTAGTGTTACAACACATATATATACATGCCGGAAGACATACATAAACCCTAATCCATTAACCCTGGATTAGAACACATAACCGTAGTTCCCTTGACCGGATCTACAAAATATCGGGGGCCGAAAACCATCATGCCCCAAAACCATGTTCAAACTCATGCACAAAACCATGGGTGGGTCTCGCCCATCGAAACAAATAAGGTCCACTTTTCCCGGTGTGTCGCCCACGACCAGCAAGGGGGCCGCCACCCCCCATGACCCCTCCTATCACAACGCGCAACGTACAGAGTTTCTATCACCCCCCCTTGTGACCTCACGCGTGACTAGTCGTGGAAAGAATATAACACAAACCCAAGCAGATATTTTGTACATATGATGTTGTATGAATAATGTATATATGGTGTTATGTGTATATTGCATATGTAGTGCTAGGTATAGATGGTGCCATGTACATGTTGTATATGCAAGTATGTGTACGTATTGTATTGTGCACATGTTGGATATGCGGTGCTGTGTTCATGTTTGATATGTAGTGTTGTGTACGTATGGTGATATGTACATATTTGTATATGCGTGTTATGTACATATGGTGTTGGTATGCATGATTGTACTTTGTGGTGTTGTGTACATGTTGTACATGTGGTGTTGTGTGCAGTGTTGCTGTGTACATGTCGTGCATGTGGTGTTGTGTACATGTCGTACATGTGGTTTTGTGTACATGTGGTATTGTGTGAACATTGTGCGTGTGTGGTGTACAATTGGCATTATGTACACAATGTGCGGGGTGGTGTCATGTACATGTGATGTTGTGCAGTAGTTTTTGGGTGTATAGGTGGTACTATATACATGTTGTGCATATGGTATTGGTATACATGTGGTATTTTTGTGCATGCCATACATGTTGTGTTGTAGGCACGCGGTACTATGTACGTGCATGGTGTAGTCGTGGTATCGCGATATGTGTATTCATTGTGTTGTACTATGTATATGTATATGTATTGTGTGGTGTTGTACACCGTATGTAGGTGTATGTGTTGTGTGTATTGTACAATGGGTTTAGGTGTATGTGTTGTATGTCGATGTGGGAATATGTATTGTGTGGTATCGTACACTTTGTGTAGGTGTTTGTGTTGTATGTCGATGTGGGTGCATGTATTGTATGGTGTTGTATGTCATATGTGTTTTGATGTACATTGTGTGTATGTGTACGTGATTGAAGAGAATCGAAAGGCATTGGGTGCTTTCAGTGTGGAAATCGATTCGATGTGTGTACGAAAGAACAAAGGCATGAGTAAGGACCGTATGAAGGATAAGTAGCGATATTTTATTTTAGTTATATTATGCATGTGATCTATGCTTCTAACTTACGATTGTTACTGTGATTTATGATTATGGTTTATGGTGATTTCATGCGACTTTTGTGACTTTAATTTATGATGGTTGTGTTTTCGAGATAACCATATGTGATATGTTTATACATGATGATTTATCAAACAACTAGTTTGAGTTGTTATGACGGGAAGTAAATAGGATTTCAAGTCTACCTCATTGATGAGCTACTAATGAGGTATGATTTGAATTTATTTCAATTTATTTTGAATCTAATGGAAATTATGTGCTTGGTACAAGAAAGCATGGAAATGCCTAGGTGAGTGGTTGAAACTGATCGCAATAATGTCCAAAGACAGATAAAAGGAATTGAAACTAGCGATAGTATGTTGGTAGCAGCAAGAATGGAAAACATGTGAAAATGGTGCGGTTCCTTCCCATTCTATATCAGTTTAACCATTCATGATCAAAATTCTACGTAACACAATGCTAGATTCGGGAGCTTCCCATAACTTAATGCCAAAAGCCATCATGGAAACCTCGAATCTAGAAATTACAAGGCCATACAAAGATTTGTTTTTCTTTTGATTCCGGTAAGGTTAAATGCTTTAGGTTTAATTAAGGATTTGTGTGTAACACTAGTTCAATACCTCGGTAAGAGTATATTAATGGACATTGTAGTAGTTGATATCCCACCAAAACATGGTATGCTTCTTTTCTTCCTCATGGGGAGCAAAGTTGCAGATCTCTACAATTGGACATGTCTTATGCTACTATCTCAAGTGTTTGGCCAACCTAAAAGTTATAGTGGAGAAACACTAATGAAATACATGGTCATTAGTGTTGAAATATCTATAAATTACCCCATTTACTCTCCAGTACACCAATTGACCTTGATTCTTTCATCCTTTGCAACTATGTAGCAAATGAAATCCAAATCGAACTAGTAGATAAAAAGAGGGAACCAAACAATGATAACATTTTTCATGAATCTTAATGGAATTTAGACTTTCGATGGTTCGATGAATAAGTTAGGGAAGCGAGGAGCGAGTCCGGGATAACAAACATGGAAACCAATCATTCGAAGGTCATGCTTTCAAAGCAAATGTTAAATGTACAACAATATGGCCGAGTATGAAGCCCTTATCCTAGGGCTCCAAATCATTATAAACTCGGAGGAAAAAGAATTTTAATTATGGGAGATTCGAGATTTGATCATTAAACAAGTAAATGGAGTTTATTCAAGTGTACAATCCTAGACTAAGCGATATATAGAGACATTATCATAGATTTAACCGATGATTTATTTGAATGTAAGTTTGTTGTTATACCTAGGAAACAAAATATACAAGCTCACTTTGTCCTACAAATTTTTCTAGTACATGCAATTTACCATTCCAACCTAATCACAGATATACTACTAAAGTCAAACATAGGCCAATAATCCCCGTATAATCTTAAGTATTGGTAGATTTTTTTCTCAAGATGAACATATTTACAAGTTTATGAACAATGAAGAAGAATTTTGAATTGTAATATAGATACAGACATTGTACATTAAATCATGATTTGGATTTTGAAGTAGACTTAAATGACTTAGATGCAAATAAAATAAAGTTTGATAGACCCACTAAATTTATTCAAGTCGACATAGATAGCTTAGAAAAAAGTAGAGATTGAAGAAAGTGTTGAAGATGAATCGGATATAGTGAATCTTACGTGATAATTTTTTACCTAAAGGTTTAACTCCAGAGGATCTTTTTTACTCTAATGATGTAGCTAGAAAACCAAAAATGGAGCTAGTAAGTTCGATATAGAAGAACGTAACATTGGTACGTGAGTCAAGACCAAAGATAATCAAATTGTCCAAAATTTTACCTCAACAAGAAAAGGATAAATATATTGAACTTTTAAAGGAATATCAAGATGTGTTTGCTTGGAGTTACGAAGATTTAAAATCTTAAGTGATACGAACATAATCCAACACAAAATTCCAATAAAAGAAGATCAAAAGCCATTCAAACAAAAGTTGAGAAGGATTAACCATAGGTGTTATTACCTTTGATTGAAAAAGCAAGTTAAGAGAATGTATGATGCCCGGATCATTGCACCAATCGGATATTCACGATTGGGTTTCAAACCTAGTTCCTACAAGAAAGAAACAGAGAGAAATTAGATTGTGTGTGGACTTTAGAAATCTTAGCAAAGTATCTTTACAATATAATTACCCTTTACCCAAAATGAAATATTACAAAGGGTAGTAGGTTCTTCAAGGATTTCTTTGCTAGATTGTTTTTCAGATACAACCGGATCCTAGTTCAAGAAGAAGACCAAGCTAAAATAGCATTTACTCACTCCTTGGGGCACTTTTATGATGTAAAAATGCTCTTTTGGCCTAATGGTCAGGAGAAACATTTCAAAGGGCTATGGACATAGCCTTTGCAAAGGAAATACATTAGTTCTTAGTTATTTACTATATGACATTACATGTTTTCCAAAACAGATAATGAACATTTGGATCATTTGAGACAAGTTTTCATTAAATGTAGGAAATATGGCATCTCTTTAAATCCTAAGAAAAGTATTTTTTGATTAGTAGAAGGTAAGTTACTAGGACATATAATCTCAAAAGAAGGAATTAGGATAGATCTTTCTAGGATAGAAGCAATTCGAACATCAACCCACCAAGAAACATCAAAGAATTACAAGCTTTTTTAGGTAAGATAATTTTTTTAAGAAGATTCATATCTAATTTAGATAAGATAATTAGAGAATTGAATAACATGCTCAAGAAAGATTCAGTTCTTAGATGAAATCTTGTGAGGCTAAACAATCATTTGACTCTATCAAACAAGCCTTAACTAAAACTCTAGTCCTAATAAGTCCCGATTTTAAGAAAGATTTCATGATTTTTTCATTTGCCTGCAGAAACACACCATTGCTACAAGCTTTCTTTGCTGAGAAAAATGATCAAGGATTTGAATAACCCATAGCTTTTTTCAAGAAAGCCCTTAAAGAAGATCCTTTGAATTACAACATTATGGAAAAACAAGCCTCAGCCTTGGTTAAGGCCATTAAAGACTTCGCAGTTTATATTCTCTACTCACACATTATTGCCTATGTCCCAAAATTCTATAGTTAAAGACATTCTTACTCGTGATGGTCCCGATGGAAGACAGAGGTAAGTGGATTGACACTATCTTGGAATATGACATAGAGATAAAACCCACCAAGCTCATTAAAGGTCAAGGATTAGCGTGACTTTATGGTTGAATCCAAATTGTAATGCCCTAGATATAAATTTTATTGCTCAAGTTGATGATCGAGAAGAGATGGCGACTCCATGGATCAGTGAAGCCTTTTCACACTCAACTTGGTATACATATATCATATTTGTACTCCAAAACTAACAAGCTCCACACGGATTGTCAAGAACCAAAGCTATATTTTTAAAACTTAAAGCAAGAATATTTTGTATCTTAGATAATGTACTTTTTTGGAGAGATCATAGTGGGATTTTACTAAATTGTTTACTAAAGGAAGAAGGTGACAATATACTTGAATAATTTCATGCAGGGACCGTGGAGGACATTTATACGGGAAACATATCATGATGAGAACTCACGAGAGTTGGTTTTTACTCGGCCTACCTTGTTTCTTGGTGTTAAAAAATATGTTACTTCATGTCATAAGTGCTAAATTTTTTAGGGTAAGAAGAAATTATTACCTCTCCCTTTAAAGCCTATTTCAACTAAAGTGTCATTTCAACAATGGAGTTTAGACTTCATTGGTGAAATTCACCCTCCCTCTTCGAGGCCAACATAAGTGGATTTTTATAGCCACTAATTATTTTACCAAGTGGATTGAAGCCATACCCTCCGTACAATCCACCGATATCGTCATTATTTCGTTTCTAGAAAACAACATCCTTTCAAGATTTGGGTGCCCTCAAAAGATAATCACCGATAATGCGGCGCGCATTCAAATCCAAGAAAATGATTGACTTTTGCCACAAATACCATATTACCCTAGGCCACTCTACCGTATATTACCCCAAGGTAGTAGCCTAGCTAAATCCTCAAAACAAAAAGTCTAGTAAATATCATCAAAAAACACTGCGAAGACGGGAAAAGACTTGGCATAAGAAGTTAGTCAATGCCTTATGAGCAGTAGACTTATGAATAAGAAATCCATTGGTACTTCACCTTACCAACTAGTTTATGGAATGGATGTTGTTTTTCCTTCCTCCCTAGGTGTACCGATTAGATGAAAATTATCCAAGAATTAAGGTTGAAACTAATGACATCCAAAGAAGGATAAATCAAACTATTCACTTGCAACGAAAACAAGGGAAGAATTTTATGTCAAATCTCAAGTCATTCGGGATAAGATCAAGAAAACCCGTGATAAAAAGACTAAAGAGGGTGATTTTTACATAGGAGATAAAGTGTTAAAATGGGACCGTAAGAGAAGACAAAGGAAAACATGGAAAATTTGATTTTTTATGGAAATGGCCTTATGTAATTTATGGATATAGAGGTAATAATTATTTCTTTCTTAAAAAGAATTGGATGGAACAGTCTGCAAGAAGGACCAATTAATGGCGAATGTCAAGCACTACTACTCACCCCGAGTTAAAAGATAGTTAGTTTTATTCACTTTCATCATTGTACATATACATTGCAAAGTTTAGATTGGATTGGATGTTTCCTTAGCAAATTTAGGCCCGAAGAGAAGGCCCTAAGCTTTGAAAATTGAATATCATAAATATGAATAAGTTGCGGATATCGAAGACATTTATAGGATCATTATAATCAAATTTCAAAGGCTACTAAGTCTTAGAGTTCCCGATATTTCACCAGGAAATTTCATCCCCATGTGGAGCCACTCGTTAGAGTCCTATAATAATAGGGTTCATAAAATTTTGAATTGACTTTGATAAAGTCTTGTAAATATGTACATACCTTGCTTTCTGCAAGTTGTTTTCCCATATTTTTGAAAAAAAATGAAAAATATCAAAAAGAGGTAAAAAGGTCCTAAAAATAAAGATCAAAGGACATGAAAAATATATACCCCAAAATAAAAGAAATAAATCTTGAAAGTGAGCAAGTCTAAATGCCACTACTTTTACTTTTTAACTGCAAAAAATAATGATTATGTGCAGTGTCAATAAATGCCATAATTCATGATCAATTAAACGATTTAATCTTAACTTTTCATCTTTCAATTTCATGTTTTAGATAGAGAATGAATATGTGTCAAACTATTTAAACTTGACAAATCAGTAGATAGGTAGAGAATAAGGAGGAGCTCAACGAGTTTAATCGAGCCCTTGGATGAAACAAGGTAGATTTAGATTAGTTTTATGCTTTGAAAGAAAATGTTTTAAGGTTGCAAAGCCTAAATGCACCCTGAAAAATAAAGAAAAAAATGTTAGAAATACAAGATTGGGTAGGTAGAAAGCGGTGGAGCAATCATGTAAATAATACATCATCGGGAAAAATCGCTAATTTCCCCTCCCCCATGAGTGTTCAATATTCTAAGCTATCAGCCAAACAGGCTCAAAGCATTTCTGCTGACTTTTGTTGGGACCAGACTCAAGGCTCTATGGCTTGGTTAGTTAAAAATATTGAATTCTTATGTTAATCCTCATTTATCATCATTTACCTTCATTCATGTACTAAAAACCCCTTTTTTTCTAAGTAAAAACACACTCTTACTTAGTAAAAGCTAGTAACTCCAGAATAATTAATTTCATCCCTTCATAAACATTCATGAAAAACCCACAAAGTCACATTTATCCTAAGTATTATTCAAAGAAATATAAAGATGAGCAAATGCTTGATTATTTTATATTTGTAAATAATGTGTACTTTGTTTTACATTTCACTCCCCTCTCATATTAACTTTTAACATATTTTATTAAATCCCTAAAAAGTACCCTTTTCCAATATTATTAATTCCATTTTATCTAAATAAATCCCAAAAACCCACTATTATAAACTTTTGACCAAGGTATATTATCCCATGTGCTTAAATAAAAATCCCTTTGGTCTAAAAGATTATCCATATTCAAATATCTCGCTCTCTATAGTTTTTTTTTAACTATTCAAAAAAGTTTAAAAAAAACTATATAATATAACGTATCATTATGCACATTTTGAGAAACATTTTTAATAAAATGTTGCAATATAAACTCATTATGCTTATGTTTTATTAAAAGCATTTATAACAAATGTTTTAATAAAGGACCTATAACATATACATATATATATATATATATATATATATATATATATATATATATATACACCATGACTAAATCCCACCACCTTGTATATAAATTAAAACATTATCATAATGTTTTAAACCATAATTAATCCCCGCCGCTATATGCAAATAAAACATTGCGCATATGTTTTAAACCTATACTTCTCTATTTTTTATAAAGGTTTAAATACATATCAAACCATTCCGCTTACATAAACCAACCCGGTCCCACCTTTCCGCTCCAACCGGCTCTCAGCAATCTCAGCTCCTTCGCTTCAAAGCTTTTAATCCAACGGTTTAGAAGCGATATCGCATGAATAATATGCACGATCTCTCCAACACAATATCCACGCGAAATAGGTTATTTCGCGTCGACCCTCCCCTCCACGAGGCCCTTTATGGTTGGATCGCGTGGATTTGATTAAAAAGCGCACCACTCAAAATCAACGTGATAAACCGTCGGTCTTTTGTCCTTTCAATAATTCGAAAACCGTTTCTTACGATGCGATCCGTAATTAATGCCCGAAAGGGTTAATTCAATCAAATGTTCATTAAACCTTTGTATATGTGTTTGGCGTTAATTCCTTATCTTTCACATTTAAACCGACATTATGCCTTCCCCTATCGTGTAAAGCTGAAAAGAGCCCCCCAATAGCCACTTTTGCGCCATTTTTACACCCAAAATCTCCTAAATTCACCAAAGAAACACGAAATAATTGTCGAGGAGCCACATTTGCTCCATATCAACCAACCGAAGATTCAATTCAACGTAAGACCGAAGTATACCTTGTTTAAACCTATACCTACATCAAAAACGAGTATTTTTCTAAGAATTTAACTCTGCAAATCAAATTCAAAAAACCTCGTTAAAAGAAAAATGAATTAGTTAAAAATCAAGAAATTGATTAATTTTAATTTCCCAAAAGTCTAGAAACAGGCAAAACCCGGAAAAAATTTCCCGGGAACCCTAGAATCCACTACACACCATTTTGAAAGAAATTTATCATTTCTTCATAGATTAAGGATCAAATTCAAGCTCTAAAAGCGAAATCTCTGCGGGTGCACTGTATCTTCGAAAAACTTTTTTTCATCAAAGTTTGAGCCCAATCACAGTCAAGAGACTCGGGAAAACCCTTGTTTTCTCGTGTTTGACCGACTTTTAGCCTCAAAACTTCATTTGAGAGACCCAACCGACCATAAAAGCCGAAGAAGCATTCTATCTTGTTGAATTTGCCTAATCCGGCCTCACGTCATAGTAAAATTTCCTCTCGCAAACAGCTTTAAACTTGCAGAAGCCTACAAAAAATGCCTAAAAAACATAGTGGAAACAAATGTGAAGGTTCCAAAACTCCTAAAGCTACTCTCGCCATGACTCCAAATACGCCATTGTAGTCGACCCATTGCAGCCCCCATGATTGTTCATATTGAGCATATTCCTTTAGCAAACATTGACAACAAAATAGTTGATCCTATAGTTGAGTTCAATTTGTTAGATATACACAACTAGTGTTTTGAAAAATCCCTAGATGATCGAGAAGATGTTCACATATGGGGAATCCCAATCTGCCCAAATATGTAGTCCCCATGACTCATCCTTGTGAAGAAATTATCGATCGTGTCACCAATACTACATCCCCGAACAGAGAGCTATTGTCATTGCAAACAAAGAGGTCCTATTTACCATTACGGCAGAGTCTATAAACCAAATATTGCAGTTAAATCAGATGCTCAAGTAGTCCCATTATCTATTGAAGCCCTCACTAAGTTATACATTAACTTAGACTTTCCTAAAAGATTTATGACTCTTCCGGACTTTCATGCCTCTACATGTTGAAATTCCAAAATTGAACCCTCCATATTCAACTTCCAAGCTCCCTAAAGGTTCGAAGACATGTTATTTCCATGCTTTCCTTTATACTTGGATATTTCACCGATGAACATACTCGATGAGTCAATATTGGGATTTTTGTCTATATTTTCTCCGGAAAGTCACCCTCGGTTATATTTGACTATGTTGGTTTTATAGCTGATAGCATCTCACTATCAATTGTCTAATTTTTCAGCTAGAAGGGTATTTAGATATACCTCCTATCTTTTCCACTTGTTTCTATTTTTCTAATAAGAGAACTTTCCTATTTCACTTCGTAAATTGGATATAGAAATAAAACCTCTAACACTTGTCTTCCGGACATCTGTTCTCAAGAAAGAAGGGACGGAATTCGCTTATTCAAAATTTTCTGAGTTGTTTGTGCATCCATTGACCACCATCTTGACAAAAGGGAGTAGACGTGTACCTAGAATCGGGTGAGGAAATGAAGAGAATTTTTCAACTATCGTAGCAAATCAAATGTGAGAAGATTGGTATTTATATAAGGAATTCAATGAAATTAGAGTTTTTGGTTCTAACTTGTTGCCCTACAAGTTACGTGAGCATCCATCTATGAGGATCTTTGCCTTAGATTACATTAGGGGGACTACGAATTTAGATTCCATCAATTTTATGGCAGCCAAGAAAAAGGTCCAATTTAAACTCAAAAAATCAAATTGGGCCTTTCATCATGTAATCAAAGAAAGCAGTAAAAGAGAAGAAGCAAGTCAATTACAGAATACAAATTAGAAGAAATATTCCCATGTAATTATGATCCACAAGAGATCTTAAGTAAACTAAAGGGTAAAATGTAAATTGACACCCTTATCCATGAGTCAAAGCCGGATATAAAAAAATTTTGCTAATCGAAATTGAGTGGGTTGAGAATACTTTAACGAGCAGGCGATAAAACCAAAGGAATACTATTCACCCTTTGGAAGTTGTCAAACAACGAGAGACATCCACTAAAAGAATCAAGGAAGAAGGAGCTTATACGCTGAAACTACCACAGAGACCAAGTTTAAAATCATCTACAACAAGAGGCCAAAGCGGATACGACGACTAAAGGCAAGGTAACAATAGATGTTGAAGATACCACAGCCTTTGATCACCAACACCGCTACGTATAGAGACCAATGTATCCATTGTAATCATCAGGGTGAGCCAAATCGTAATCAGAGAACGGTTGAATAATGAAGATGCACGAGATAATGGAGAGGAAAAAAAGTATGGAGGCTTCCTCCTCACATTTAGCCGAGGAGAAGGACTTAGATATTAAGGAAAAATACAAGCAAATCAAATTGACGTTAGGAAATTACCACGAGAATAATAAAAAATTTACCTGAGAGAAATAAAGATAAAGAACCCGGCGACAAATCATTAACATAAACACAAATGTTTGTCAGGGAAAACCCCAATTCCGGGAAAAACCCAACCAATGAAATTCCATTAAACATTGGCCAAAACTCACAGCCAGTCCGGCCAAGTGAGCCTTCAGCTCACCTCAGGCCTACATTACAATGAAGTATTCGCGGCCTCTTATAGGCTCCATTACATGTAATACCATGGGCCAAAACCATGTGCCCCAAAACCACTACTATTTACCCCTAGTCAACTTTGACTCTATCCCGAGTCAAGTTTACCTAACAATTGAAGAATGAAGAAATTAAAACCTGAAATATATTCTTAGTTTTTTTAAAGCGAGAGCTGAGGTAATCAAAATAGATTCTTATCAACCTTTGATTATTCAACTCAAAAATTTATTATGTCAGTCTACATCACTATACCAATGCCAAAGACAAGTGCGATTACAAAAAAGGTTGATATGGAAGTAGCCACGGATAAAATCCATGAGTTGGATCAGGTTGAATTTCACAGACAAACATCGAGCATGCTCTATTCCACAAGTATCACAAAAGATATGAGTGCTCATAGACTTCAAAATACCATTTCTAATATGCGAGGACCAAATGAAAATGGATAAATATTCACTATATGCATAAGATCTAAGGATAAAGGCCTTAGAAGAGTTAGTATTGCGCAGTGTAGGATATGATCCTACAAAAATCAAAGCGAGTTGAATCATTGGTTAAAAAGAAAAATGAGGACATAGGTGCCTTGAGGAAACGGCTCAAGCTTCTTCGAGGAGAACATCCTCAAACAAAGGAATTTTTACGGATCGAAAAGGAGAAAGATGAAATGATGAGCTTGATACTTCAACTCATAGCTCAAATCTAAGAAATGGAAGTGAAAATGGACCAAGTTGTCCAAAAAAAGAGACGAGCTATGGAACCAGTCATTCCCATCAGTTATCCCGATCATCACGACAGAGCAGGTACCATCTACTTTGGGAGAGAAATTGGCACCAAAAGAGCCACTAGCCAGCTGCGGTGCCAAAGTGACTTCTTCAACTACTTCGATGTCGAATCTTCTACAACAGATGTTTCCATCTACATATGAGAGCGAGTAAAACTAATAAAATAAATGGAGGAAATGTCCTTGAAGACCAATGAAATCAATAGATTAACCAAGACAATTGAAAATCTAGAGAAAACAAGCAAAGCGACTCAGATAGATGCTAAAATACATGCGCGAATGCTCACAGATTGAGTGAAGAGGTAAAAAAGCTCCAAAAAAAGAGTTAACTCTCGAGGACCAAATATCATATATTAAAAAGTACTTATGGAATAATGTAATTGAAGCCATTCATGATGTTTGGCCATCAATTCAAGTAATTTTTTGGAGCAGGAGAGAGTTACTATTGGCAGACTCAGACGGAGATCCAAAAGACACAAGAAGAATTAGCGGATAAAACCGAACAGGTGCATTGGAGTTAATCAATTTCTAAATAGCAATAACGGGATAGCAACTTGAAGAGTTAAAGATCAATGACAATGACCGACTACAATCCTATAAATTAGGAAAGTAACTACCAAATGAAATCTAATGAGGCAACTTGAAGAGAAATGTGAAGGAATGAACACCGTTGTCACTAGATTTATGGTTAAATTCACTAGCTTAAGGCAAAGGGACTTCGAGTATTATGGTGATTAATGAAAATCTAATGCCTTAGAATGATTATGACAAAAATATCGAGAGAACATGCCAAGGAGCAAGTAAACAAGCCAACGAGGCCAAGGTATTCCCACAAGGAAAGTATTGCTAAAAGTTTTGAAGATCTATTTTATTTGCGGTATGAAATCAAACATTTGTTTGTCATCAAACCTACATTTGCCAGTGTACACTAAGGTTGATGAAAATTTTAGGAAACTAACGAATATTAGAATTCCTAAAAATGAGGAGTGGTAGGCATTAACTAGTTTGCTATGAAGAAATAAAGGCAAACACATAAAAGAAGAAAATTTGTTTTGTTGAGTTTCAACATTAAAACAGATTTTTACAGCAGAAAAGGCAGACTTAGTGAAGGTAAAGAGTATCGAAGTGAAAGAGTATAAGTGATAAAGAGTGTCGGCGAGAAAGAGTATCGTGAAAGGCAACTAAATTCTGAAAATATCTAAAAGGCCGATGAGAGAGGACACACATGAGCAGCCATTTGCTTCTGTCCGTAAATCTTGTTTCTATTTATTTTGAAAAAATAGGACGAAACTTGCATAGTTTGTTGAGCAAGTCTGTCTCTATTATTGTTGTAAGAGATTTAATTTTCCTAAGTTTATTCCTAGAAGTCATCTAGGATATTTTGTAAGACATTTTATATAAATACTTCACTCTTTGAAGTATTGTGGGTGGAATAAAATTGTTGGATATTACTATAGATATTTTCATTGACTTGAAGGCTTTGGATTTCGATTTTGAGAAGCAAACGCGGATCACCTTTTTTGGCATCATACTTCGATCCTTTGTGATAAGCTATACGTGAGTGAAGTACTCTCTTTAAACTTGTCATTGTTATCTTCTTTTTTGTTTCATACATACATATGTGTTTTAATTCTAAATACGAATGTATAACTAGGAGTATTACTACGAGGACATGTTAATAGCACCCCGTTTTTTAACTATTTATCATTTCTTTGTTTTCTTCGATTTCCGGTGTGGGAATTCTTAATTGCTCCTCTCCTCGTTTGACTTCTATCTTCTACTTCCCTTTTTCTAGATCAAAGGATCCTTAAGTGCCCTTTATCCTCATCATACCATCACAAAAATCATTTTTCCCAAGATCTCCAGAGGTTATCTACCTTGCCCAGAACATTTGACCTTTTTAGGCTTTGATCCCAGCTTTTGTTAAGCTTGACTTAGACTCCATAGCCCAATGGAGAAGTATATTTCCCACTCTATCTACCCTCCAAGTGAAATTTTCCCACCAAATCCAACAAAACAAAACCAAATCTACACTTTAATAACTAGCATAATATTCAAAACTAAAACAAAGTTAAACCCTAAAGAGAGAGCCCTCTGCGAACCCTAGGAAGGCTAGATCCTAGAGTTTGAAGTAGGTTTGTGGTTACCTCTAGCATTCTTTGACTAAAAACCATGATCCCACAACTCAAGAATTTACCTGGAGTGATAACGATACTCATGGGAATTGGGTCATGCATGGTAACTCTCGGCTCATGTCTACTCGGTAAGTATGTTAAAGTAGGTAAATGTGGGGTGGGGTGGTTACATCTTCAAACTAGGAACATACATGGCATATTTTAATGTGAGAGGAGAACTAAACTCCCTCTAAAAAGTAACAACATCAATCTGGTCGCGTTATACCTTCCATCATCTCCCATCTCGATGTCCATCTAGTGGTCCTACCTCAAGGTCATTTTGAAGAACTCTTTGTTTTCATTCATATGGAATGAGACTCCACTATCCAGGTACCACACACTACCCATCATTAATGACACCATGCATGTGATGATGGTAAATCCAACTCGAATTATGAATAAATTTCTTCACCCATCGATCCTCTTGAGGGCTTCTTTTACTGACCCTTCTTATGCGGTACACTTCGTGGCATAGTGTCCCGAGCTCGTGATAGTGAAAAAAATTAATATTATACAAGTCCTTCTTCTTGTATGCTTGACCAAAATCCAATTTGTAATGGGATGGCTTCCCTTTCTTTCCTTTCTTTCCCTTTCTTTCCCTTTCTTTCTCGTCATAGCCAAAGGCACGGTTCTCCTCATCGTCATGCTTTGATGAGGATCCATCTCTAGTGTTCCACCGAATCTCTTCTTGTACCAAGTCAAACCACTAAAGCTCGCACTTTGGTAGCTTTCCGCCTCCCATTTACCGAATCCTCGGTATTTTTTCCAACTCTTGGGAAGTCCTAATAGAGTTAGGCTCACCGGGATCATCTTCGAAACCGTAACACCGGCACTTTATAGCTCATTCCGACATTAGGTGAACTTGGTCAAGTACTTTGGTATTGTGCACGCCTTCTCCATATTCATTTTCCTAAGCTTGTCCTTAAGTGTCGTCATCCTATGTTCACTCTTGTTCCGAAACAAATATGTTAAGGCCTTCCACATTGCATATGGATTTTCCTTTCCATGGAGGTTCGCGAACGATATGACCTTGATCTCCTTCCAATAGAATCCTTGTGGCCTTTGCTACACATTTCTTCCACTCTTCTAGGGTCTTATTCATTAGTTGGTTTTGGGATGTACTTGTCAATGAACTCCTTCAATCGTTATCTTCCAAGACTACTTCCATTTGGTCTCTCCATGAAATGTAATTCGAGCTACCCTCGAGGGCATAATCAAGCCTCAAACCATAGAACGCCATCCTGTTCACTGTCGCTATCTATGGAGAAGAAATCGCAAAATGTGTTCCTCCCATAAGTAAAAACTCATATTCCTCTCTTCTATAGTGATTTCGTCTCTAATACCATGTATAAAATCCATGTAGATTCAAACTTCTAATTATATCATGCTAAAACAATAGACTCTAATATACTCTACCAATTGTGGAAACCAATAAACAGTATTGTAAAATCAAAAAGAATAAAAAGAGAAAGAATGTAAATCACACATTACACAATGATTTCCTAGGGAAAGCCTCAATAAAAAACCCGAGTATTTGTATATTCCATTAGTCATAAAATATGAGAAGATTACAACGCTTTTCCCCAACCCTGCTAAACCTCTCGCATTATCTCTATATGTCTCTAACGCTTTCCTAGACAATCCTAGGCCAATACTTAACCAATTTTCTACTTGCCTAGATCCCTATTTTCTTGCATTTTTTCCTTGGATAATTAACCCCTATTAATTAGTGAAATTCCCAAATGGAATTTCACAATACATCTAGAGCCTTCCTACGAATACATGCACCACATGTACAATTTGGATGATTATACAACCGATAGTACAATTCCCTTGAACTCCAATCTCAACGTGGGTCTTTCTACATGTTATGTCACGCATGAGTTATTTATGGTTGATTTATCGGCTTATCCGATCGATCAATGCATATGATTCAAGTTCAAGTTCCGCACTTTGACCTCTCACTAGTTCCTCCATCGGTTAGAACTAGTTAAATTGACTTTAACTCGGATAAACTTTGAGTTAATTAACTACAACTCAAAATAAAATCAACCAAGGATCCTATTTTGTAGGAGCCACTCTATATGACTCAAGTTAGACCCTCAACACGAATTAATTAAAACAAATAATTCAAACTAACTTAGTTAACTTGTACAAGTTGTCATGTGATGTGGAATTACAATTTTTTTTCTAGTTTAATTCAAGGGGAAATTAAATTAGAATCTTTGTTAGTGCCATTTTCAACACCTTTTATTTTCAATAGCTATCTAAACTATTATATAAGCATCAATACATCATATGAATAGCAAGTTTAGCATATAAAAAACATAAGAATCAACACATAAGTGAAACAAATGTAGACACTAGATATAAATGGAAACCCATAAATGAAGAAAACCATAAATTTTGTTGTGATGTAAAGGAAAGCAACCACTCCCTCCTTTACATCAATTTTTATAAGCTTCTACCTACATGAAGCTTCAACCTCCCATTTCAACTACAAGCTACAACTTGAGCACCCACTCCCTCTTCTTATAGGCTCTAACATGTTCTTTATCAAGCTAATACGTGAAAGGAGACACCAATCCCCCGATACATTAAAGCTTAATTTTATTGCCTTACTTGGTCTTTAATTTTTTAAGTTTTCCTTATCTTGGTATTTTTTTGTACTATGTCTCTGCCCTCTTTACAATTGCTTATCTCCTTTTCTCCTCTTCTTCAATTCTACTTCACATCTTCTCCTTTTCCTCTTTCTCTTTTTGCCAAATAATTCATGAACTAGGTCTCACAAAATTCAATCAACATAGGGTTCTACCATCCAAAAAATACCTCTTTTCTATATAGATAGCTCATTGACTATTTGTATTCCAATGCGAGGGATTTGAAGTGAAAGGTTGTCTCTTTGTATTCCATTTTTTGTCTCTTTGTGATCCACATATTCATTTCCAAATTTAAATATCAAAACAAAATAAATTTAAAAAATAGAGTAACATAAGCCAACTTCAATAATTTCATAAGTCATGCCATGAATAAATGATAAATAATTATATGTTTGTGCTCACATTATTTCTTGGAAATAATAAACCCTTTTTTTATGCCCTCATAAAAGATACAATCACCATACACTCTACAAATTATGCTCCAAGCAATAATGCATATAATTATCCAATGCTACCCTACCATCCTTGTTCTATGATTAAACACATCTTTCGATTTCAACTACCCAACTCAAAGTTTCAACTACGAAAAATTTGTACAAGTCCACCTAAGAAATTTAAGTGAGAGGCCATTTTGGACAATCACTTTTACAACAACATATGTAACATGAACACACAAAGTCAAATTCGTTGATACTAGTCTCTTGCATTTGGATATTGATAAAAGACCTTCATTAGATAGATTTTATGCATCGTACAAGTCCAAGAATTTTAACTCCGTAAGATGTGAGATCTCTTTGTAGGGATAATTATTAGTAAAACCTGAATTTGCATAAAGGTTCTCATATTCTATGTTTTTTATAACTCATTAAAATATTTTTCAATTCATTATCTATTAGCTTCACACACGACCACTCAAATTGCGAGCTCTTGACCAAGTATTCAACACACAAATTAGTGACCCTTACATTCCAATAGATAGAAAAATACTTTAGTTTGGGACATGCAATAGTTACTACTTCTACTCCATTGTTAGTGACATTTTGGCAAGCATTTATGATGCAGCTTGCATAGATGGGGCAAAAAAACTTTGGATGAAGATTGGACTCGAAGCTTGCCATTGTGATGGGATGGTCATGTGATGATGTTGGGAGATATTTTAAATGTTTGGTAGGAAATTGTAGATATTTACATTAAGATGTGAGTTTGTTTTACAATAGGTTGGAGGAAATATTTCCTAATGTATATATAATTCAATTTCCCCTTATTTTTGTGGAGAAGGGGAAATGATTCATTTTGTGACTCTTGGTTGTCCCATGTTAGCTTTATTTTTAAAGATAAAGAGTGTTTGAGAAGAGGGGTGAAGCATAGGTATAAAAGAGGAGAATATCCAACGCGAGGAGAAAGAGGCAGTAGGTCGAGAGGCCTAGGTTGCACATGCCCACATTTTATATCTCGTCCGAAATTAATGCATACTTGAACTTTATTAATGAACAAATATGTTTATGTTCCTCTTGTGTTTGTAATTTCTTTGTTTGTATATTATTTCTTGAGTCGGAAATCTATGTGTGATGTTTGTTTTTGGTACTGATTATGAATGGTTGAATTCATAAGGATTGTGATGTTTGAGATACGGAAAATTCATGTAAGAAATGAACTTGAATATCCTACAATATTTTATTAAAGGTTGATTGTTAGGCACCTGTAGAATAGATGTTTATTTTGAGTGTTAAAACCAACATAAATTTTGATTGTGACCCATGTGTTTAGCCCCTCCCCCCATATGAAGCTTTTTAACATAAGTTGGTGAAGAGTTTGTTGTCATAACTTAGTGTAAACTTTGGTTGATACCTAGAGAGTCGATTTACATTAGAAGTCCGAATATTGTGGCCCAATCTGTTGCATTGTTGTTCATGGCTATTTTGTTTCTTGTTCCAAAACCCCATGGATGATTGCTCCCTATGTTCTAGAGTAGTGACTATGTATAACTTACAATTAATAGAGAATTTTCACATAAAAATAGAGCAACTTGTTTGTTGAACTTTGTCAAACCCCTTTTGACTATTTTTTGGAAAAATTGCTATGGTCATGTAAATCCCCCCGAAGGAGGGCATATGAAATCATTGACGATGTTAAGAGGAAAGTTAAGGGCATGTAGAATTGATTGGGAATTCATTTAGAACAAGGCCGACTCTTTTCACCTTCCGAGAATTTGAAAAGATAGTTTTTTTGTGGCACTACGAAATCGGCTACTGCAACGCCTACAATATTTTATAGCGAGACAATGAAATCAACTCATAGCACCTACAACCAACAATTTTTAGGGTTACATGTTAAGTTTTGAATGCCTCGTTTTGGCACGACTATCACACCAATTGATCATTTCAAGCAAATGGAGTTGAATGAGGTTTGAATAAGCATTGCAAGGTGGGGATAAATCCCTCTCATATAATTTGACAAAAAAAATCCATGTTCTATATTAACTTCATATGTGAAATTTTTTCCGAGTTATTGTTTAAAGAGAATTAGGTTTAAAGACAAAGCTATGTGTTTGAGTGTCCTAGGTTATTAGCAATCGGGTAACCCATCTTGGTCTATCATCAATTTAAGTTGATACAGCTGTGCTCTCTGGAGTAACATGCACTTAAGAGACATGAGATGTTTTTCTTCAATATCTTGAGAAAATTCAAGGTTTATCTCCTTGACATTATCCTTACTTAGCTAATGGTTTCATTGAGCACACATGTAAGCTATGAGATTCAAAATATTTCTTCAATAACTATGAGAGTCATTTTGTTATCTCCATGGCGCAAGTTCAATGGGACACTACGCATCAATACTAGTTTTGGAATTGCATCAAGATGCTTAAGCTAAGTTGATTCACAAGCTCGTAGAGTTGTAGCACTAGCTATGTGCCTTATATTTTCACAAGTTCAAAGAGTTGCACCTATAGCGACCTTCATAATTATGAGCATCAAATGAAAGTATCAAGTTCATGGAATTAAATCTTTCATCCCATTTTGAATTATAATTATGCTCTCCTTTGGAAAAAAAAATCATATAGATGTTCGACAATGATTCCGTAATTTGAAGTCAGGGCGACGGTGCCTTGATCCGGACAATAGAGTGCATTTTCTTGTCAAAACAAAATCTTGGATTAAAAACTTTGGGCATGGTGTAATTGGATAAACGAGTCAACTAAAAGGTGTGTTACCTATTTTGTTTGCTTCAAATTCAAATCCAAAGGACACTCCACATATTTATTTTTTATGCATTCCCACACTTATTCCTCCTTTATAAGAGAACACGGTTTTGTTGAGATTCAACAAGATGATGATCCTAGTGAAAATTAAGCACCTACGCTTAGGTGGGGCCCACGAGCTATTTTTTAAGTTTATGTCTATTTTTTATAATGGTGAGCATATTCTATTTATAGCAGAGTCTATTTATAGATGATTGAGAAAATTATATTTATAGATGAGATTATATTTTTTAGATGCATGGGTGAAGTCTATTTATAGATCACATGTCTAAAAAATAGATCGGATGTCAATTATTATTAGCCCCTAATAATAATTAGACAATAAATAATAATCTATTCTCTTTGAAGCACTTGATTTCGATTAACTGATGTGGAAAATCGAGTTGATTGAAGAGAATTACTGAGTTCGAGTTTGGTTGGTGGGACATGCGAGTGGACTTCGTTGTAACCGAGTGATACAAAATTGTAACGAGTTGGATGTGTAGTTATGTGAGTTTTTATTTAGTTTAACTCAATTAAGTGAGTTAAACTCGGTTGTGCTAGTTGTAACTAAAGATACACTAGTGAGAGATCGGTGAATTGATTATTTAATTGATACACAAGCAAAGTAGTCTCACATGCAATCGAAGAAATACTATTGTTAACTACATGCATGTCGGATCCATTGGAGACCCGATTGAGAGATAGGTGAAAGGGCATGTTTGAATATCGAGTTGTGACTATAGTGGGTGCACAAGTGCAACCAAACACACATGGAGATGCCAATGAGGATTGTGCGGTCAAGGCAAGGAAAGATTGAATTTATTCAAGGATCTTCATCGGCGAGGGATTGCACAATGGAGCGCAGCTGTCGGAGGCGATAGAATTGGCGCATGATTATGCCAATTTTTTGTATGATCGTGTGAGACGATTGCATATTGTACACGAGAGCTCTTGGAGTAGAGATTTGCACGAGATTGTTTCATGATCCATGATATACATAATATATGATAGTTGGGGTTTTTTAGCTTTAAGCTTTCCCGGGTAAAAGCATCCGTGTTATGTGTGATTGATTTTTCTTCATGTGTTTGTAATTGGCGATTAATTTCCACAAAGATTTAAGTAGAAGGATTATGTATTTAACGATGGATATAATTGTTAGATCCAGAGAATTCGGCAATACATAATTGTATTAATAAATTTCTACTGAGGTTCTCTATTGTCATTTGGCAGATGGATGTTATTATTTTGAGAAAATCCCTTCAATTATTCTTTGGTACTTAGAAGAACACTAATACTAGTGTTGACATCCATGGATATTTGGAACACTCATGGAATTCCCTCCAAAGAACAAAGTATGCCCAACATTGTTCCTCGAGTTCCAAAATGATTAAATGGGTGAGCATGATAACAAACATGGGCACCTAAATGGGAAGCTACTCCCAAATGAATTTTATGTACGAACATAATATCCCCATGCATTAACCGACCTAGGAAAAAAAAATAGCAACTAGAGCATCATTTAACCAATCCTTTGTATTACGGGCTAATAGTTGAATCACTTTCGCTATAGAATATATGAGATGGAATGCTATCATTTGTTGATGTTTCTTTAATACCCAAATTTCCTTTAATTATTGCAATTTTATAATTGTGATTACCATGAACCGATGATAATTTTGTGAATCTTAGGAGTGATAGTATGCACACACCATTCCTCTTATGTGAAAGCAATCATACTTTGATATGTAATATCCTCAATCAACAAGTTTAATGACATAGTTATCAATTTTTGGACCTTCGAAAGTCGATGAAGTTCAAAAGCTTGAGCTGAAATTGTTGCCTTTGTAAGCTTTTACAATATCATACTATACCATCAAAATCTCATAAATATCCGGGTCCAATTTGAAAAACCATAGACAACTAATTACTAGAGACCTCTTTGAACACAATGCAAGGATTCCATGTTTGAATTTTCTACAAGAAATTGGCTTCTTGGATCTCGTGATTATAAGTCACAATCTCATTGGTGATTTTTTTATGGGAAAATTCTTTTGGATATCCCAAATAAAATCTAAATCTTGTTTCTTTGGATTTTGTGAGGGTCTGCAACAAAATAAAATCTAAAAGCCTATTGACATTGTAACTACTCTTCTCTCTATCAAATATCTTTCTCACCCTCGAACACCAACTAAAACCTTTGACATCGATGCCAAAATATTTAACATTATCCCACTTTTTAACATTGATGGCAACACTAATTTGATCAATTACCTCCCCCTTTGACATAAATGGCAAGGGAGTCAACTCACGGCTTTAGATGTTTATTCCCTAGAAAAGGGTCACGTATTCTTTTATCTATACATATACCTCGAGTCCACACTTGTAAATTCATCTTTGTTATCTCTAGCGTCCTTGTATAACACTCTTTTTTGTAACACATCCTTGTGCAATGCATCTCTAACACCCCCTGAATTGGAAGTGACTTTGTATGGAAAAAATATGTAACTTACAACAACTACATAGCTCGTGTTTATATAACGCTTCCACATTTCGTAGACTTTATAACATATACCGGGAGATTCAAGATCCCTCCTACTCCCTGTAATTGCTCTTGTTTTGGCTTGGTAGAAGATTTTCCTATCCTAGATTCCTTTATTTGTTTGTCTAAGATTCCACTTGCTCTTGTAATTGTTCGTCACGTAACGGATCTACACTAGAGACTATTCTAATGTTTCACATTGTGTAACACTTCAGGTCCACATAAATCAAGGTCAAGAGGTCAAGCTATGTAATGCATACTCCCACGCTCCATATTTGTATCAGCTAGGCTATCATGTAGTTCTCAATCATGTGTCATGCTTCGGACTATGTCTTAGTAACTCATAATGGTTCCACTATGGTTGCAAGTTTATCTAACAATTCATTCCCGGGATTGTTTTTCTCTTCTATCTACTTACATTTCTCTTTGCATTTATTCATTTCACACACAAATGATTGCATAATTTTGATCTAATCTATTAAGGATTCAACCTTAGACCTAAGAACTACATTTTGTTATTCTAAGGTTATTTTCTCTTCTTCTAGATATTTAAATATGTTTTGCATAGAACAATGATCTTCAACCGCATTTTGATATGTGGCTTTTAACTTCAAATTTTCTAAATTTGAGCTACTAATTTCTTCTTGTAGCTTATGTGCATCATCATTAAATATACTAGCTACTAAGTGTAAGTGCGGAAAAGCTCCTCTTCAAGATCATAGATGCATGCACTTTGCTTGCAGAGTTCGAAACAATGTTCTTTCTCTAACCCATCACCTTAGAATTTTCTTCCGTGTCCCTTTTAGCATCTACTGATGGACTTAAAGTTATTCAGATATATCTCAATACTTTTTTTTAAGTGCAAAAAAGCTCCTCTTCAAGATCATAGATGCATGCACTTTTGCTTGCAAGTTACGGAAACAATGTTGTTTCTCTAACCCATCACCTTAGAATTTTCTTCTGTATCCCTTTCAAACGATCTGGCGATGGACTTAAAGTTATTCAAATATATCTCAATACTTTTCTTCTAGTTTTGTTTTATCCAACATGATTCAAGCTATAATTTAATTCTTGAAGTTCTTGCACAATGATTTCCAATGGTTGTAAATGCTCTTGATCAATTTCCAAAGCGTCTATCATTGCTTTGTATATATGCTTTATATCTTGAATATGTGCTACATATATGATATATTTATTTTTTTTATAGTTTACTTCTATCATGGCTCGCTTTATAAAATTATTTGCATTTTTATGCTCTACGATCGACAACATTGCCACTGCCATCGCCACCACCGAGCGCTACCATCAGCACCAAGCCGCTTTCAACGTCACGAAATAACCATTATAATGTGCTCATTGGAAGAAACCTCGAAACACTAAAGGGTTAGCTGACAACCGATAACATGGAAGACAAGCCTTACCTCGATGAAGGAAACCTAGAGGGTTAGAGTATAGACAACCACATGAGGATATTTCTAGGGAACTACAAAATATTAAGCTTCTATAATTTTTAGGAGTACAAGTTGAAGGGAATTGCAAGCTCGGTTGGAAGGAATGACAAGGTGTTTTTCACTAAGCTAATATTTTTTTATCTCCAATATAAATATTACTATATTTCGACTAAGAGAAAGTGCTTTGATTTAGTAGGGAAATCTATAAAAACTATTGCATTTCACAATGCGCAATGTTCCCTGGGAGTTCTTTGGAGAAAAAAATCACGCAAAGTACTTGCTACCCTACTTTCCAAAAGTAGTAGGCCGGATAATTCCACATGTTAATCAAAGGTTAAAAAAATTGGAATAATATGAAATGACTTTTATGGAACTTGTAAAATATGTTCCCTATCTAGATATTGATGAATGTCAAAGTTGAGTGTTTCGTGTATAGATTAAACCCCGGAATCGGGGCCCCGGTTAGAATGTGGAGACCATCATTAGTAGCGAGAGGTAGTTGAATGTGTTCGCTATACATAGGATCATATAGGAATCAAAATGGGTATTAGGTCTGGTAGGGACCCCCACAACCAAGATCTCCACGGAATACTCCCCAAAACTTCGTCAAGGGGGTTAGTATGAGACCACCTCCTTATGGTAATAGGTTTACTCCAAGAGGAATAGGAGAAAGAGCTCCCATGGTATCTAATGTTGTGTTTGAAGTATCGTCAATATCTAACGTAATTTAGTGGAACTCTTGAGGAACTAATAATAGAGGAAGAAGCACAAGCGTAAGTAACATATGAGGACAAAGCTCCCTTTCAAGAAACCCATAGTATGATACAAAGGTATCATCCCAGGTTAATTGTTGGGGATGTGGAGGACCTCATTTTTAGTGTTATTTCCTAGAGTCTTTGTCAAGTGTAATGCATAGGGAAGGAAAAGAACCATCATTAAATACCAAATTCAATCATAGAATCCATGCGAGTAGTCAACAAAAACCAGGCAAAATATTAGTCCGCTATAGTTGAGTCCTCATGTACTATTAACAACATAAGACAAATTTTTATTTGATATTAGTTCCATTGATAGTTTCATTTCTTCATATGCATCAGATAAATGTGGGTTGGAAGCATGCAAGCAAAACTATTTTAGGCAAGTACAAATGGCTTCGTGGGAGCTTCGGTCGTAGAAGAAAAGTTGATCTAGGTATGTGCGATTAAGTTAAAAGCACGTCACAACCCTAGGAACTTTTTGACCTCTTCATATGTATGGATCGGTGAGAAACTCATCAAGCTTGGGTGGACTTTTATGGAAAAAAATAAAATAAAAAATCCTTACATAAATGATGGAGAGTTGATCCAAATCCAAGGTGTTAATAAGAAGTTATCTTTACGCTTCATCTCAACAATGCAAATGAAGTGTTTCCTAAGAAAATTTTATTAGTTATATGTAGTAAAGGAATAAGAAAGAAAAAAAGGGTCATACCTATAGCAATACCTAGCGTTATCTAAATTTCTAGATGTTTTTCCGAAGGAAGTGCCAATATTACCTCCTAAAAGGGAGTTTGACCTCACAATATAATTAAAATCGGTTACATAGCCAATCTCTAAAACACCCTACAAAAATACATCTCTTGAACTTCAAGAGTTACAAACTCAGTTGAAGTAGCTATTAGACATAGGACACATCCAACTCAATGTTTCACCTTGGGGGTGCTCATGTAAGTTTTTTTCAAGAAGAAGGACGGTTCTTTACGGATAAGCATAGACTATCGAGACTTAAATCAAGATATAGTAAATAATAGGTATCCAATTCCTTGAATTAATGACCTCTTCTACCAAAGGAAAGAGGATTTTTGTCTTTTCAAAAAATATATCTACGTCGGGTTATCATCAATTAAGAAATAAGGACGAGTGATATTTCTAAGATTTCATTCCGAACACGCTTCGGGCATTATGGTTCACAGTGGCACCATTTCAGTTGACCAATGCACCAACAATATTTATGAATCTTATGAATATTGTTTTCCACAATACCTCAACCACTTTGTACGAGTATTCTTAGATGATATTCTCATCTACTCCAAAAAATGAGAAGGAGCATGAAGAATATTTGCGAGATAGTATTATCTTTCCTCGGGGAGCACCGAGCTATGGAAATTTATCCAAGTGTTCCTTCTTTCGAAATAGATTCATTACATAGGTCATATTATATTTGGTGAAGGTATCTCAAGTAGATCCTAAGAAGATAAAATCAATCATGGATTGACCAGATATCGAAAATGTGCATGAAGTGCATAGTTTTTTGGGTTTAGCATGATACTATTGAAGGTTTATAGAAGGATTCTCAAAAATTGCAAAGTCTATCATAACCCACGAGCACAAAGGATTTAGGTACGAGTGGACCAAGGAATTCACATTGAATTCACTAAGCTTAAAAGGTTGTTGACCAATGCACCAATCTTATGAGTACCTAACATGGACAAAGATTTTATTGTATGTGTTGATGCATCCAAGCAAGGATCTAGTGCGGTATTAATGTTATACGGAAGCAAGTAATAGTGTGTGTATCAAGGAAGTTAAAGCATCATGAAGAACTCTACACTATGCATGATTTAGATTTGTTCATTGTCGTACTATATTTAAATATGTGGAGACACTACCTAGTAGGGAGGAGCTTTGTTCTCAAAAGTGACCACCAAAGTTTGCAATACTTGTTTACCTAAAGGGACTTGAATGGTAGGAAAAGGAGTGAATTCTTAAGCGAGTATGAATTTGGAATTTCATACATTAAAGGGAAGGATAATTTAGTGGCAGATGCTCTAAGTAGAAGACCAAGGATGTTTTCCCTTATACCCATCAAGGTAGACTTAAGGGAGTAAATGTTAGAACATCTCTTGGAACATAGTTGGTATTTAAAAGTAAGATCCATGCTTAGTTGTAAAGATCCAAAAGAACCTAAGTTTGAGGGATATGAACTAGAGGATAATGGGATATTATGATTCCAAGGAAGGATGTATATCCCTAATAGTGGGGATATCCAAAACACCATCTTTAAGGAAGCCCACATAGCATTGTATTGTGTTCATCCTAGTGTAAATAAAATGTATGTTGACACAAGGAAACTCTTCTTTCGGCCAGGGCATGAAGCGTGATATTGTCCAACTTGTTGCAAAATGTCTTGAATGTCAGCAATTGAAGGCTGATCATTGTCATCCAACGAGTCTCCTACGACCTCATGTCATTATTATGACCAAATGGGAGGTGACTTCTATGGATTTTTTCGTCAGATACCTCTTACCCCCAAAAAAGGCGCAATGTCATTCTAGTTGTGGTGGATAAACTAACGAAAAAGCACCCACTTTATTCTTGTAAAAGACACTTATGGAGTTGTTGATGTAGCTCATGTATTTATAAATGAAATTATTAGGTTTCATGGAGTTCCTAAGAATATCATACCAGATAGACATTCACGATTCACTTCAAGGTTCCGGACTTGAATGTATTTAGCCTAAGGAAATCAACTAAATTTAAGTACAAACTATCATACAAGACCGATGGACGAGACAAGAAGGGTGAGCCAAGTAATAGAATATATGTTGAGGATGTACATCATGGATCAACAAAAACACTATGAAAAGTACTTACCCTTGGTTGAATTTTCATACAATAATAGTTACCACAATTCAATTGGAATGCCTCCATTTGAAGCATTACATGGAAGACCTTGAGAACACCACTAAGTTGGGACGAGGGTAGAGGACCAGGGTGATAATTGGGCTAGAATTAGTTCAATAGATGGAAGGATGGGTAATATAATTTAGGCAACGGTTAAATTAGGAGTGCAGTAAGATAGACAAAAAATTTATGAAGATATTAATAGGACATATAGGAATTATGAAGTAGGTGATCAATTTTTATTTGCATCAAGCCAAAAAAAAACACCATCTCGGTTTGGAAAAGGAAAAAAGTTGGCATCCCGGTTTATTGGGCCATCTAAAGTTCTAAAAAAAGTTGGACTTGTTTCCTATTTTCTTGCATTCCACCCCACTTGCATAAAATTCATAATTTTTTTCATGTATTTGTATTAATACATTACATAACTTACAAATCTCATAACCTTCAATGGGAGGAACTACGAGTATCGTATGAAGGAACCATTCTGGTCAAACCATTACGTATATTGGAACATAGGGTTCGAAAAAATCAAGAACCGCCCTGGTAAACCAAGTGAAAGTCCAATGGGACAAGTATATTCCTAGATCGACTACTTGGGAAGACACAAAGACCATATGCCAAAAAATACCCTATATTGTTTTTATTTTTGAAGCACTTAAAACCTTATTTTGGTTGATTACTTGAGACTATCATTTTAAACTATTCTATAAATATGAAAGGTTACATAAGAATGATATTTCAAATTATTATGCTTAATTTTGTCGATACATGGATACCAATACGAAGTATTTTATATACTTAACATTGTTGATACATGGATACCAATATGAATTATGCTATAGGCTTAACATTGTCTGGTACATGGGTACTAATATGAATTATGTTATGAATGTGATGTTTATAAAAAATAATTATTTTACTTATCAACATGAATGATGAGATGGAAATAATCAAGAATGACTACACTTGGCTACTCAATGTGAAAGTTAATTTACATATATATTGGCTATACATAGCCAAATATGTTATATTAACTCAAAGATAAATATCATAGATAACAACATATTAGGAATGCACATAAATTATTATCCGAATACAATTAGTTTTGAATATGTTGATGCATATGTTATAATGTGTGGACAAGTGTTTGCATTGCATATAGTATCGTTGCCAAGCCGACCACGTGATGACCAAACTCTAATAAAATTTGAGGCTCAAAAGAGATTCCATGATAAGGTCTTGATCATGGCCTTAATAGGAAGGGTGGAGGTGTTTCCCGCCGTTTATCCTCCAAAAACCTAGAGTCATAGGAGGAATGTGTCACCACACTCACTTAGACGTGTGATGATGGTCGTTGGATTCTTATTGGGAAATTAGGTAGATAAATTTGACGTTGACACCCTTAAGGTTTTTGAATGGTTAGGTCAAGTATAGTTGACGCCATGGCATATTCCAATAGAGGATGGATAGGATGCGAGCAAAAAGAGATTAGGAAGGATAGTATGATTATGGAATAGCTTGGGAGCTCGACTGGGTACAGGGAATTACTATTAAAGTTATAAACCTATAAATGTTCAAAACATAAATTTTAAAGTGTCCTCGCATTTAACAAGAATTTTTAAAGTGCCCTTACATGATTATACTAATTACTAAAATAATTATTGATATACGATATAAACCCTAACTTCGGGACAAAATTTTATGAAGGAGGGGTGTATGTAATGACCCATCTTGAATTACATGGAGCATAGGAATATTAGCATGCATATGAGGCATTCATATGATAGCTACGTTTACACCTTGGTCTTATTAATACTAGAAACTCTTCTAAGAAAGCCTTAGCAGCCCCAAAGCAACAACCAAATCCAAATAATGCTAAGAAGCAACATCCTAAAAAGAATGGTCCTAAACCAAACAAGGGTCTTAAGCAATCTCAACCATAAACTCGAAGAAGAAACTCAACAAACCGATAAGGCAAATAAAAAACTAAGGGAGGAAGATAGATAGACATTGAAAATTTTGTGATCGTGATGGACACATAGAGTCAAAATGTTTTAAGAAGATGGAAGCCTTGGAAGCAGCAATAAAGAATCACAACATCCATTTTGATAACTCTTCAACTTCATCTTCAAGAATGGCACTTTGTGCATGTGCTTTTCAAGCATCAAGGTTCGGTTATGCATTGAATGTATCTTCTTCTTCTCATTCTCGTGATCGGCTCATTGATTATGGAGCTTCTTACCACATGGCCAAAAATAAATCCATGTTTTCTTCTTTAAATGATTGTAACACAAAAAAACATTTATGTTGGTGATGGTATATCTCTTAGTTTTGTAGGGTCCGGAACAATTCATCTAGATAATGGTCAGTTTAATGATGTATTATGTGTTTCTACCTTGTCCTACAAACTTCTATATTTTTATCAAATAACTAATTCAGGGTGAAGGGAAAATCGTAGAATTCTTAGCTCATGATGTTGTAATTAAGGACCTAAGAGATCCTAAACAGATTTTAGTTGTTGGCATTATTGATGATTCCACAAGGTTTTATAAGTTTGAGAACTTTGGGTCATCAAGTATTCCCTCCATTTTTGTTGCTCATAATGATGAAGTGAATAAACTTTGGCATGAGCGATTTGGTCACTTAAACTCGTCGCTCTCTTCAAACTCGTATGTAATGAAAACATGGCGACAAGTCTTCCTATGGCATCTTGTCGAGATGGTGTTTGTTCCAGCTTGTGTACTCGGAAAATATAATCGGGATAGTTTTGACAAACATGCCTTTTGGCATGCTTCAACCCCTTTGCAGCTTGTGCACAATGATTTATCCGGGATACTTCCAGCTTGTTTCTTTCTCTAGCTACAAGTACTTCTTAACCTTCATTGATTATTTTTCCATAAGCACTTGGGTATACTTCTTAAAACTCAAGAGTGAAGTTTTAACATGTTCTTGTCCTTTAAGATGTTTGTTGAGAAACAATCTAGACATCAAATTCTTAAGTTAAGATCTAACGATGGAGGAGAATATGTTAACAACAAATTGATCAACTTTTGCATCGAGCATGGCATTCAATTGCAACATGTTGTTCCGTATATTCCACAACAAAATGGTGTTGTCTGAAAGCAAGAATAAAACTCTAAAAGAAATGGCTAATTGTATGTTTCAATCTAAAGTACTTAGTCTTAATTTTTTGAAAGTGAAGCAATGAATTGTGCAAATTACATATTAAATCAAACTCCTCGCTAATGTTTTAAGAAATATCACTCTAGAAGAAGCTCCGGATCTCAATCAAACTAGATGTGAGTCACTTTTATTGTTTTTGGAAGTGAAGCTTGGGCCCATATTCCGGATGAGAAACATAAATCCTTAGAACCTAAGAGTGAATAATGTATTTTTGTTGGAGATTCGAAGATGTTAAAGAACATATACTTCTTCAACCTAAATCCAAAAATGTAATCATTAGAAGAGATGTAAATTTGATGAAAATATATCGGCTCGTGAGCCTAGTTCGGTGGGTGTGCCACCTTTGGCCTACGAGCCTAATTCGGCATATGTGCCACCTCTCTCTCTCTCTTCTACTTCGATGCAAGCATTCCTTCTACTTCGGATGATGACAGCGAGGATAAAAATTCTCCTCCACCTCCTCCGGGATATTCCTTCACCTCCACGAGCCTTCCAAAATGGGTCTTTTGTACTTAGGATGTTGGTTCTCTTGCAAGTGACCTTGTAGATCAACGTCATACACATTCTCAATTTGACGAGCCTCTTCTTTATTGGCTCAAGATTCAAAAATTTATGATCCGGATGCCTTTGAAGATGCTTCGTGTCATTCGATTGGGATGCAAACTATGAACGAAGAATATCGTTCCTTATTGGAAAATGATACTTGGGATCTTATTCCTCTTCCAAAGGGAATAAAACTTGTCGGATGCAAATGGGTTTACAAAAAAAAGTTTGGAACAGGATGGAAAAGTGGATAGACATAAAGCTCGTCTTGTTGCTAAAGGATTTTCACAAGTTGAAGGCATTTAATATACTCGAAACCTTCTCCCCCTGTTGCCAAAATGAATTTTATATGCCTTGTTCTTTCCCCTTGATGCCTCCTTTAAATGAGAAGTTCATCAAATGGATGTTAAATATGTCTTCTTACACGAGGACTTGCATGTCTAAATCTACATGGAACAACCCCATGGCTTTATCCAAAAAATACTCTATCCTTGTTTGTCGCCTTAAGAAATCTCTCTATGGTCTCAAACAAGCTCCTCGAGCTTGGTATGCAAAAAATGGATAAATTTCTCTTAGATAATGGCTTTTCTAGATGTCATTCCGACAAAAAATGTCTACACCAAGAAAGTAGGTAAGTCCTTAATCATCGTTATTCTTTATGTTGATGATCTTATCCTTACTGGTAGTGATCCCAACCATAGAAACCATGTGAATTCTAGCCTCAAAAATAAGTTTGAAATGACAGAATTATGACACTTGCATTATTTCCTTGGTCTTTAAATCTTGCAATCCAAAGAAGGTATTACCATTTATTTGCCGAAGTATGTATGTGATCTTCTACGCCAATTTCACATGGAAGACTATAAGCCAATTCCCTTATCCCTTTCAGTATGGAGTCAAGCTTTCGATCACTTGTACTTCCCTTGAAGTTGATGCTACCTTATATCGTCAACTTGTTGGTAAACTTATGTATCCAACCCATACTTGTCTTGGTCATTGGTATTATTGCTCGGTTTATGAACAAACCTCATGAAAGTCACCGGAAAGAAGCTAAAATAATACTTCGATATGTTAGAGATACAATTTAGTTCATGATTCATTACGAGTGCGGGAGCATCTCCATTGTTGGTTGGTTTCACGGATTCTTATTGGGTTGGTGACCCCGATCATCAAAAGTCAATTGCAAGTTGTGTATTCACTCTTGGTTCAAGACCTATTACATGGTCTTGTAAGAAACAAAGTGTCATCTATCTTTCTTTGGCATAAGCGAGTGTTAAGTCCCTATATTAATAGTGTAGTCCCTTATTATGTTAGTGTTAGTGTAGTCCCTTATTATGTCGGTTCCCCCAAAAAAAAACAGTCCATCCTTTAGGACATACAAACCGAAGGCAGCTCCCCAAAGGACCCCCAAAGAACCCCCCAATTGGGACCGAAGGCCCCCATGGGACCCCCCATCGTACCCATATGAGGACCGATAAGGGTACCCATATACACATCCATATGGGACACCTAAGGTAGCCATGCAGGGTAATCATCAAGGGACCCCTAAGGGGACTCGCTAGAGTATAGGCTTTGCCGCAAGCTGAATTACTTGAGTACTTCAAGACCGGGGCATTGGAGTACCTAAGGCCAAGGGCGCCATCCCTTAAACTTCAAAGTCCCTACCATCACGGGGCATAGGGCGGGAGCTTTCATAATGAAGAGGGAGGAATGAGCATGTTGTAGCACTATCTCACGATTGAAAGGTTAAGATCTTTGAATCTCCAAAGGTGTAGAGATGCACCTACTATAAACCAACCTATGGACCAAGGCCCTAAGGACCTGACCTAGGGGAGAACTATGACACCGAAAGCTCCTTGCGGATGGTGTGTCGTGGAAAGAAATGCCTTGCATTTGGTGTCGCCGAAGGTACTTGCAGCTTAGTCGTAGTGTACCCATACTCGTCTTCCATGTATCATGGAAGGCCCTATCACCATATGATGGGACCCCATGCCCTCATAGGGCCATATCACCCATATGATGGGACCATATGCCCTCATAGGACCATATCACCCATATGCATGGGACCCCATGCCCTCATAGAGCCATATCACCCATATGATCGGACCCTATGCCCTCATAGGGCCATATCACCCATATGCATGGGACCCCCATGCCCTAATAGATATGATGGGACCCCATGCCCTCATAGGGCCATCCATGGTCCTTGGACCCAAGTGATGCCCAATCTACAACCAACGATTGAAGGAATAAACAACCAAAGGTTGAAGTATAAACCAAAGGTTGAAGGATCTACAACCAACGGTTGAAGGATCAACAACCAAAGGTTGAAGTAAAGGACAACCAAAGGTTGAAGGATCTACAACCAATGGTTGAAGGATCTACAACCAACCAAAGGTTGAAGGGTTGGGTGGAACCCAATAAAATTAAAAGTTTTTATTTTCTTACCCTTGTAACCCCCATATTGTTATTATTGTGCCCTTACATTATTATTTTTTAGGTCGGCTAGGATTACAATGTGGCCCCACTAGGATTACATTGTGGCCCCATGGACTCCTATACATAGAAAGGAGGTTTTGTCATTTGTATCATCCAAGAATTGTTCATTCATGTAATGTATTAGAGGTTGCCCCCCTCAAAGTGGCTTATTTCTAAGGCGTTGATATCCCTTTTCTTCTATTTTTTGGAGTTTGGTTTCTCAACATTTGGTATCGTAGCTTTGGATTCTAGGGTTTTCGCGGCTCCAAATCGATCATCGTGGAATTTTCGCTATAACTTTTGTTCTACAAAGGTACGAAGCTAAAAATTTTAGAGTGTGAAGCCGAAATCCCGAGGAACCTCGTCGCTAAATTTCAAAGCCTTGTTCGCAATATTTTCGAAGATATGATCCGTGGATGTTAGAGCTTTTTTGCGTGCTCTTGAATTTAACCTAAACAGGTCATCACGGAATTTTCACTATAAATTTTGTTCTACGAAGATTCGAAGCTGAAATTTTTTATATAACGAAGCCGAAAGCTCCGAGGAACATCATCGCAAAATTTCAGAAGCTTGGTTCGCAATATTTTCGGAGATATGATCTATGGAAGTTAGGTCTTTTTCGGGCTCCCGAAATTCGAGTCTCGCAGAGGTTATCGTGGGAAAATATTCATAACTCTCTCTCGAGAATCGGATTGGAAAGCTATAAAAAAATGGCCACAAGTAAACATGGATCGTAGTTTTTTTTCTTTCAATTTCGGAGCCAAAGGAGGAAACGAGTAACATGGGCCAAGTCGTACAAGTTCGCTCTACCGAACTAGTCCATAATTGGGTCATTGTGGGAGATTGGACATAACTTTATCTTGAAGAATCCAAATCAAGTCGAATTCGTGGCGGTTGAAATAAGCTTCAGAGGAATACTACGAAATACCGAATTTCAGATATTTTGGATCTACAAGTATAGAGATAAGTCAATTTCAATATCAAGCTCCTCAAAAGCAAGAAAAAATGTGTGTATTTGGTTTTTAAAATTGCATAATGCTTGTTTGACAAAGCAGTTTGAAGTGATTCCAAGGGCATATTTTAGAATTTTTTATCGATATTGGGTTCTATAATGCCTCAAAAAAATAATTCCATACCCATTAAGCCCTCAAAAAGCTATACTATGACCCCGGATGCGGGTGCTATATGATATCTTGGGAGTACACGGGGCGGCCATGTGTTCTACCACACGGCACGCCCATGTGAAGAGGCCCGGGGAAACCCGGCGCCACAACTTCCCGCGTGGGTTGGGCATTAAATCCCCATGTGCCACCCACTCGCTTGACGTACTGCGTCATCGGTACTTACTCTCCTCGGCACTATGCCGCTCGTCATTTCCGCTTCTCCCTTGGCTCCCCTACCCGCTCCGCATACCTTCCCCGCGCTAGTGTGGTGTTTACAACCCTCGCTGCGTGGCGTCAATTTCCGGTTCCCTGCCTCTTGTTTGGTCTCCATCCGAGCTTTCGAGCTTCGATTACGGGTCCTACCTCCTCGCTTTGTCTCCACAAAGATGTCGCGATACCAAAGTCAACGCCGTGCGAAGGGCGAGGGCGAGAGGCAATCCTTCGCATCCCCCCTATGACAATGGCTCTCCATCCAGATTTGAACTCACTCGCGGCCCGGGACATGGCGACTCGGCTCCCTCCTTCCCAATTCTTGCTTCTACTCCCGCTATGTTTTCTAATCCTCCCATCTCTCCCCAACTCGCCCTTGGATCCTTCGCCTCACCTTCCTCCTCCCGTGGTAAGAAACGGGCCCGTAAATCCACCATTGACGCCGCTCCAACCTTCCCCCCTAAGTTGAAAGTGTTGTCCGTGAAGCCGGCCTCAATTTCTGCTTCGAAGATAGTGATGGTGAACCCGGAGAGGAGCCGAAGCTCTCGGATCTCGCTCCATATGGGCTCCCCCCACGTCGAAAGGACAAGAGCACCTTGATGGTTGCTCGGGACAACTCGGCTTTCATGCGGATCGGAGCAGCTCATGACACTCCGGGCTTGAACGTTGTGGGCGTTCTTCTTCTCCGTTGGGACCGCTTCGGATGAGGACCCTGGGCTCGAGCGCTCTCGACTCATGGCTACATATGCAAGATCTCGGAGGATTCGCCTCCCCCAACGACCGTAATGAAGACTCGCCTTAGAATTCGGCTTTCGAACTCCATCAATCTCTCGGTTTTTTTGCTATCTTTGCTTAGACTCGTTTATATACTTTTATGTTGTTATGAAGGTTGGTTTCCCATTATGGCCGACTTTGTCATGGTTGGACTCAAGAGGCTGGTTTTCCCTTTCGAGAGCGAGACCTATTTTGGACGAGTAATACTCTGTCGATTCATAAATGGTTTAAAAGTAGAAATGGAGGCTAATTTGGATGGTTTGAAGGATCAAATAATAACTAATATGGATGATAAATTAGTGGAAGATCACATCGAGCATCAACAACAAGTTCTCCAACTCTCAAAGGATAACCTAACTTTGGTGCAGAATCTAATGAAACAACAGGGAAGATCAACATAACATCGAAAGAAGTTCTGAAGTAGTCACAGAAACAAGAACTCGACAAGTACGATCAATTTCAGAGTATCTCAGCAAGTGGAAGAACTTTCCTATAGAAGATTCCACATGAAGGGATGAGAATTTTATACAAAAGCATCAAGAAATAATCAAGCGTTGAGGACAACACTTGTTTGAAGGAGAGGGGCACGTTAAGTCCCTATATTAATAGTGTAGTCCCTTATTATGTTAGTGTAGCCCCCCTTATTGTTATTGTTGTACCCTTGTAACCCCCCATATTGTTATTATTGTGCCCTTACATTATTATTGTTAGGTCGGTTAGGATTACAATGTGGCCCCATAGACTCCTATATATAGAAAGGATGTTGTGTCATTTGTATCATCCAAGAATTGTTCATTCATGTTTGGACTTTTGTTTTTAAAACAAGAGTTGTAGTAGTGTAAACTATGACTACTTTCTTCATACATGATTCGTAATGCAAAAGAAAAATCCTCAATGATCCCCGAGATCCGAGATTTTCTCTCCTGTCACCTACAACTCTAAATCTTCATTACAATATTGCTTTCAAGAATTCTAAAATTGCAAAGAAGAGAATCTCCTCTAATACATTTCACAATATGCTATTTAAAATATTTACAAAAAGAATTTCTCAATAGAAAGTTGTTGAAGAATGGTTATGCTCAATCAATTTTCAATGGCAAAAAAATCATATCCTTCAATTGTTGGAGAATTCTCATTAATTGAGATCTTCTTCTTCTCATCTCTTCAAACCATTTCTCTGTAAAATCAAACAATATTAAATTAAAATGGAAAAAATAAAATCAAAATACCAAAACTAGAATTAAAACAAATCCAATCAAAACTTAATTAGATAATTAAAATAAAATTTATCCGAGCTTTCTATTGATGCATGTGAAGATTTAATTAGCCAAGGAAAACATAGACAAATGGATCTACACTCGAAAAAGTTGTGAGTAAATAAGAATATATGAAATTAAACTCAGAAAATTAATTTTGTTTAAAATTTTGGATCTTGATCTTTTGTTGAATTTTAAACCCAATAAATAATCGAATTAAAATATTGTTATTAATTAATTAATGTTAATTAAACTATATATATATATTAAAAAAATTAATTAAAATATAATTACCACTCAACCATATTTAGATTTAATTAATAAACATATAAAATTCTAATACTTAACTTGTAAATGTGTTTTGTTACAATATCATAAACTAATTTACCATAGCTTATTATACTAATATTATAATTAAATTATAATGTAATTATAATAATTTTATAATTATAATATAATGTATTAAAAAATAAATATAATTTATATTATTATATTTACGCTGAAAGCGTTCCCTTTATGGGATTTTCGAATGCGGTTTTTTCGCTCGGCCAATGAGAACCCATTCTCATCGTTCTTACGGCCACTCAAAATTTGACGGTTGTTGTAAGGGGTATTTGCCGCGCGACCCACAAAGCCGGGCCGTCTTTGCTTTCGTCAAGTCGCGAGTCCGCTGTGCTCCACCACAATCTCTCTCACGTTCACAACAGTACGAAGTGCGTCTTTGAAGCTACGGCTTTGTACTCGAAGACGGGCGGAGATTCGATCACGCGCGCATCCAAACCCACGTTGAGGAGGCTCAAGGGATCCTCTCGCGCAAAGGAATATCCACGAGAACCACGAAAAGCGGCTAGCATGAAACCACGAAAGCGGCTAGCATGAAGATCCCGATCGTAGCATTTTCGGCCTCTCACGTTCACAACGGCCCGAAGTGCGTCTTTGAAGCTACGGGCTTTGCACTCGAAGACGGGCAGAGATTCGATCACGCGCGCATCCAAACCCACGTTGAGGAGGCTCAGGGATCCTCTCGCGCGAAGGAATATCCACGAGAACCACGAAAAGCGGCTAGCATGAAACCACGAAAGCGGCTAGCATGAAGATCCCGATCGTAGCATTTTCGGCGGGTAATTGAAATTGCCGCCGAGTCCGTAAGGCGGATACGGGCCTCCGTAATTATGGTCGATATCGGTGAGCGGCACGCGCGCGGCGAGCTCGGAATTTGACGTCCTACAAGACGTATTTTGTATTTTTAAGACGTATTTGACGATTTGCTATAAATTTTTACCCGTCAAGTTTGACGTGCCTCATAAATCGTACCGTCATTTTTACGTTTAATTCCGGATTGTTCCCGTCAAAATTTATAGTACTCGTGTAAGTTAAAAAACACCAAAGTAAGACTAGGCTCGATCATAATGAAAATGCATAAGGTACCGCTTCCTCAAATGGGGGCTGGAGCCCGCCACTCTTTCATAGATTTGAATCGTATAAAAAATTATCCGGCTATACTCCTTTTTTAGAGTCGAACTTTATGAGCGGAGATCTCGTCCACGCGAAACTATGAACAAATAGTTTGTCATCTAAGTCAACATCAAGAATGTGAATTCAGCCATCGAACCGTAAGCTAGTACGTTATTGAAAAATATACATGCATTTTTTTGGTGCCTATAACATTCGGAGGGCGAGTGGGCTTGTTTTTGTTCCTTAGGATACTGTCAAGCTGTTCTACACTCTCCCTCCGGTTCCATTCGCGCCATCTTCCAACATCGACAAAGAAGTGCGATCGAGAAATAGAATTAGAGGAACAACTGGTGATGTGGAGGGTAGTTGGAGTGTTTAATTCGACAACATCTTTTCCCCGTTAGAAAGGGGCGAGAGGCTTATCGAAGCCACACCAAATCGGAAATAATGAGTAGTGCTTCTTGTCGCTAAAAATTTGGCTTCAATAGGGGCCCATCGACGCTTCATGAAGAAGATCGGGAAGGTTGTTACTTACATATTGGAGCAAGGCCATGCCGGTTGGAGGCTCTCCCGCGAGAAAGTCGGGTCAACGAAATACGGGGAAAAGTTGCAGATTACATTGGGCTAACTGTCCGAGGCCAAATATCAAGCGGAGAATTTGCGCGTGCGGTAAGAGCAAACTATTAGTCAACTTCATGATCCACCGGGAAACGAGGGGAGTAATATATCATCTCGGAGTTAAAAAAATGTCCGAGATATTAGAAAAAATAGCTTGTAATTTTTTTCCATAGTGAATGACATAATTACCATCTTGAAAAGGCGAAAATTAGTGAAGTTACAAAAAAATGTCAAGAAATTAGAAACATAATTCAAAAAATTGCTAGGGTTTTCTAGCCCCTAAAGATTATGGTTCAAAATCAAACTACTACCGAGAGAAACATGTCGAACACAAACATTCGAAACTGCCCGTGCTTAATTTGACTATTTTTTTCCTGGGTGCAGTGCTTATTTTGACTATTGTTTTTTTTTTTTTTTTTTTTGTAGTTTTAACTAAATGCTTTGGAATCAACTTTATTTTTACGGTAGTTAATTTCTTTTTTAAAAAATAATAAGAAGATGTTACAAGCTCATATTTAATTAATGTATCTATTTAGATTCTCAACTACATCTAATATAGTTGTATTTGGAATATGCAACTTGTATTGGTATTGAGTATATAAATAGAATATGTAATAGTATTGTTTAGTGTAATGCTTAATAGAAATGATTATTTTGTTTTATGGGTTGGGGATCTGTATATTTAGTCTATGATATAGAAAATAATGTGAATATAATTTTTTTAAGATGAGCTTACCATATGTTTATATTTATGATATTATGAAAATGATTAGTTAATAATGTTTAAATGTAGAAATAAGTTGATTATTTAGTAGATTGTAGAGTTTGTTTACTATTTACAATTTTCAGTTTTATGGTTTTAGGAATAATGTGTTCCAAATATGTGTAATAGATATCAAATTAGTTGAAAAGATATATAAATATTTTTTAAAAATATTTAGCTATCATTATTAGATTTATAGTTTAAATAGTTCACACTTAGTTGAAAGTGAACTCTTAGGGATTAAAGTTATTTTGGTAAAAAATAAAAAAGATTTTGGTGAGAATTCAGAAAATAAAATATGCAATGAGTAAATAAAGATGTGTGTGCCTATCCGTAAGTCAAAATAAGTTATAAATAAATATTTAAACATGTAATTATTTGTTAAAAAAATTCATATGTAGTATATTAATGGATTTAAATAAATTATAAAGAAAAAGATAATAATTAAATTTCTTGATATTTGAAAAAAAATAGCTCTATATCATCTACTAGAGGATCCTCATCATCTTAATTATATGATTTTCTTTAATTTTTTCAAATGTTAAAATTTATGTATATGATCAAAATTGTTAACTTCCACTACTAATTTTTTTTTATAAAATCTTAAAAGTATGGTTGTACGCTAACTTAGGGAGAAACAAGGTACTCTAAGAGGAAGATTAAAGGAAGTTGGGACATGACCAAACATATATCCTGACGTAGGATGAAACAAGGCACTTTCATAGGGAGATTAAAATAAATTGAGATGTACAAGTATTTGAAAGAGAGTTTCTAGATAGGGAAAGGTCGACACTCACAAATTTAAATAGAACGTAAAATGAAAGGCAAAAAAAAATGCCAAAACGTCATCAAAATTTCATTTGACGGGCATAGAAAACTTGAAATTCCGGGCCCAGTCGCCAGTCCGATTCTCGGTGTTGTAAGCCATGGTCGGTGCTGAATTTATGTCGGATTCCGTTGGCGATAAAACCCTCTTACATTCCGCCGAAGAACACGGATGCGGTAGCGGGGTATATTGAAGAAAAAAGCATGGTGAGAATGCCCGGAATTAAAGAGCTGAATGGGGGGAATACCAAATGAAATAGAGGCGACATCGCCTAAATATGAAATGGGTGGATTGCTTTGAATGGATGCAGAAGCGATCGAAATTTGAAGAGGAACTGTGAGTGTGAAAAACGGCAGATATAGATGAGGAGTTAGAATTCTCCTTCGGCGTCCTTATCACGATGCTTCATCTTCGTGGAGTTCATGAGTGTTTGGGGCCGTATGTGTGAGGGTTTCTTGACTTCTTAGAGGCCGTGCGATCATTGACCACGAAACATCGGAGAGGGCGAAGCTTATTTTTTTAGTCTATTCATCTATAAATGTAAACAAGAAACCGGGTGTGGGGGATTACACGTGTGTGCGGAAAACCACATAATCAAACTTTAGAATTTTAAATTTTAAATATTTATATTTATTTTAATAAAAATATTTATTTTTTAATTTTAATATTATTCATTTGTTATTTATGTAATTTTATTTTTTATTTCATTTTATTTATTTGTTTGTTTATTTATTTATTTATTAATGTTTATTTTATTTTATTTCTATTTATTTATTTATTATATTCTTGTTTTTGTAATTAAGAATTTAATTTTTTATTTTATTTTATTTATTTATTTATTTTTATCTATTTTATTTTTTAATTTTAATTATATCTTTATTTTATTTTATTTCTATTTATTTATTTATTTAATTAATTTTTATTTTATTTTTTTTCTTTTTTTTATTGGTTTTGAAATCTTTTCTTATCATAGCATGTAATTATTAAAAATAAAATAAATATATACATTCAAAATTTAATTATTATTTAATTACTTTTAACATTTAATTTATTCGATAATAATAAAAAAACAATTGAATATCCTTTGAATAATGCACAAAGGCTATCTCTCTCTTTTATAAAGTGCTTGAATATTAATAGAAATCCTCCCCTTGTAAATCGTATTAAAAGGCAATATCCTCTCATTATATTTTGATGTTCGAACTTCTTAGACCATAACCCCAAGCAATAACAAGTATACGCCCTCCCGAAAGCCTCGCATTCCATTGCTATGTTACTAGAGACGCCATGATAGTGAATTCGGTTGATTTCGGTCCCTTGAGGCCATTTATTCTTCTCCCTCTGTTCTCCTAGGACGAGTTGGAGAAGAATTAACTCAACATCCGCCTTCTTTTTCCCCCCCCCCTTGCATCATTAGGACGTCTCCTTTCAACGTTCCTTTGCACCTCCCGGTGCAATTGCTAGTATAAAACCATATTAAACTCATTCAAACCAATTCAAAAAAGTTTAAAACTAAAACCAACTTATGCCATGGTGAGTTTTTAATGGAAAAAGAAAGTGAGTATTAAATGGAGTGAGGAGAGGTGACGTGAGGCTGAAGTGAGTGGAGTTAGGAGGCATAAGGCGGTCAACTAAAACTTTATATTAAAAATATCGCACATTTTTAAAATTGGAAATCGTGAATGGTTAAATAAATGTTTAAATGTTTAATATATATATATATATATATATATATATATATATATATATATATTTATTTATTTATTTATTTATTTGCGATATGTGATGTAGCACAATTGCAGTGTCACATCGTAAAATTTTGATTATATTTTTTGAAATTGCATTTTTTTAGTTTGGGATTTTGGAAGGAACAAGGTGATGTGGAATGGGTTTTAAGTGAAATTAAACGTCTTACAAAATGAACTATGGTCATTTTGCAATTTTAATATTTTGGGTTTGGCAATTTGTTTTAAAATAGGAAATCGAAATAAATTACCGAGATCCCGAAATGCGTTTTTCAATTGTCGGTCAAATTTTGTTGGGTCATTTTGTAAGACCGTTAGTGAAAAAAGAGAAAAAAATTAATGGAAAATAACTTGGAGTTAATATTTCCAATGAATGACTATTGAACTTAATTAGTTACAAAAATTGAAATATTATTCATTTATTTACATTTTTAGTCAACGCGAGAAAATGATCAAACTTCAAAGGAGTGCCATTTACAAATCGGTTGACCAAATGAGGCAAAACAAGTATCGATGGAAAGCTTGCTAAAAATCAAATTCAATGAAACTATTACAATGAAAATCCGATGAAAATAAAAAAATGGCAAAATTGTAGGACAATTAATTTAATGAAAATCTTAAAAGGTGTTTATCCAAAAATTAATAGACATGGTCCCCATTATTTGAAGTAAATAATTCAAAAATGGGGGGTGTTGGGTTTTCCCTACAATAATTGCGACACACGGGAAAAGGACTAGTTATCTTTGATTGAAGATAATGATTGTAATTTATCCAAAGGTTCAAAAATAATTGAATTCATGAAATCGTCTAATAGTAAAACACTTCCATAGGTCCTACATAAATAGATTAAACAGTATGATTTTGTAAAGATAAGTACTTAAAACATATTCGAGTAAAAGTGATGAATCCAAATCTAGGAAAATTTGTTTTAAAACTTCCATATATGAAAAATAGAAGAAGGTAGAGATAGGGGTTTTTGATAAAGCGTATATCAATATTATGATTGGTCTCTGACATTGCTTCATTGCTAGCGAGCCTAAACAGTACCCTAGCGAAATTATCTTTTATGCCATACAAGCCTAGTCCCGCTGCCCGCGAGCATTTATAGCCCCGACGGGTTCAATTGTATTTCCCATGCTTCCTCTTTTATCGCCCTTTCGATAAACACATTTTTGAGCTTTTTAGTTTGTGATGTATTGAGCGAAAGAGGTAGAATGGTAATAGATATTTATGTTTAATGAATATAATACTTCGATAATGTTGACTCCAAATTATTTCCCTGTAACTATCAATCAGAGGCTTTTATGTGGAGGGGTGGGAGGGATTCATTGTGTTAAACTCAAATTAATTCTTTCCTTAAAAATGTAAAGGTTCAATCACTTAGAAAGGATGTGTGTTTCTCCATGAAAAACATTTAAAGCAAGATGGTTTTACGGTTCCATAAAATATTCCTTCAATGATAAATTAAATTCACTAAAATAGATAGAGTAAAATATTTCCCATGTATGCCAACCGTTGTTGAATGAGAAAATTATTTTCTAATCAATCATGGCAGAGTCACCCAAAATCGAATCAAAACCAAAAGAAAAAGGAAAAGGATTACGAAAATAAATCAGCAAATAAAAATAAAATAAAAGAAGACGAAAGGTGAAAGAAAAATCCAAATTTAAAAGATTAAGTTCAACAAGACTACTTATACAAATGCCTGAACAAAAGAGATAAAAATAAGCATATGTACGTTCATTCCTATGTTGAGATTTTAAATTTTTTATCTTGCAAAGTTCTAAGAAATGAGGCTCTGAAAATGTAGAGGGAGAATAGCAATAATGATAGATAATATGCTAAATGAGAAGTCTATGTCTGCTGCAAACTTTCTTGTTTCGAAGAAATACCCTACAAAAAGAAACTTAACCATTTTCTAAAAAAAGTAATGTTGGAAGAAACATACTAGAGGTCTAGAAGCTTCCCAATTTAGTTGATTTGATGAGGATCATTACAGCTTCTCTTTAAGGATCTCAAAACAAATTGAACAAAATAGAATGAACATCAAAACTGATTTGATAGAGGTGTGAAAGGTTCATGAAGACATGTAAAAACATAGTTCAAGATCAGCCAAAACTAAAAACAAAACTGAAACCAAAAGTGAAATAATGAAAATAAATGAAAGTGGAAACATGAAACTTACCATTGGAGAATTTCATTTAATCTTACTCAAGAGAGATGATTTTCTCCAATACAAGTTAACTTCTTCCTTTAATTAGAATTGGAAACATGAAGAAGTTGAATTGATTTAAATAGTATTGACCCAAAATCATTATTTATTGAACCTAAACTAAAGCAAGCAGTAAATTAGAAGAAAGCAATTTTTCATGTTCAAGGAATCTGAAATAAATCGAATCAATCTGAAATAACGTAGTTTTGAGAGCATGAGCAGGAGACTAATGATGAAGATCAGATTTTATATAAACAGCAGCAAATCAGATCTATGATGAAGCCTTTACAGTATACAACAGAATGTAGAAGACAAAATGGAAGAAACTCCTCAAGAAAGAGGGTTGCAATACATGTATTGACTGCAAAATAGCTTGACAGCGTTATTATAAGAGTTGCAGCAGCTGTATATTACACTTCAGATCTAGAGCAGATCTATGTACAAAATATCAGATCCATTTCAGATCTGTACACTAGAAAGTCTCCTTTACAAGATCCCCTTGGAGTTTTGATCAAATCATGCAAAACAAAGAGTAGATCTGAAATTAAAGAAGCAGATCTGCAATATTATTCAGAAATTTATGAAGATGCTTACAATAGGAACAGATCAAATCTGTTAAAAACATAGATCAGCAAGCTAATCCATGGATCACCAAAGTGAAGGGTAAAGCCCAGCACCAGAGATCTCCTCTCAAAAAGTGGGTCAAAACACCCTACAATTCCCTCGAAAATAACGCAGTCCTAGAAGAGAAACTACGTTGTAGCTTGAAGCACTGAATTGGCTTGATGCCAAGATCTGAAATATCAGCTCCAAAGGTCTAGAACTCTCTTTCCCATGGGATAGAAGACTTTCCCAATGAAAAGAGGCCCAGAAATGGCCTAGATCTGAGCAGATCTAGCGTCCACTTGCTGCAGCTTGCAAGGACAACCAAACCCTCAACAGGATCTGTGTTGTAGTTGGAAGATGAACTTGGCCAAATGCCTGATAGTGGATGAGATCAGCAAGACTCTCCCAAGAAATCCTCAATGGAAGAGGTGGGATCCCTACATAGGAACACCCAAGTGCTAAGCAGCACTATTCTCAGCTAAATAGCAGAGAATGGTATATGTCTAAACAGACACTATACTCAGAAATATGCACAATCAACAACCTTCTTCTGTTGTCCTCCTCCTCCTCTTATAGGATGAAATCCTTGTCAAACCCTAAACCATCTCAATGATTTAGCTACATTCACATGAGAAGCCTCCAACTAAAACTGTGTTGTCCCTCTAGGAGATTCATTGTATCTAGACAGCGTTGTTGATTTGGTCCTGGTTGACTTGGTCAAATGCTCCAGTCTCTTTCACACCTAAGTGTGCTTATGTAAGTAGCCCAGATTTGTCCATGTTCACATGTGGCATTGATTTATTTTTCCGATTAGAGGTTTTATTGATCCTCCTTTACAGTTTTATTTATGAAACAAAATATTGAGACAAAATTGTATATTCCCATTAGCTTGGCTAATTGGGAATATTACAGTCCTCCCCTCCAAAATGTTGCTTGTCCTCAAGCAACTGATAGGGTGAGTGTTGCAACACTTCTCCTTCTCCATTGGTGACACCATCATAGATCAAGATTTCATCATGAGCCAAGTGTTCACCAATCCAAGCCTCCATGAACTGTTCCTCCAAAATCATCATGAGATGTGCCAAATCCATCCCACAAGGAGTCAAGACCTCAACAAAAACAAACATGGTTGGTCCTATACTCTCTCTAAAGCATGTAGCATAAGGTGCATAGAGAGTTTCCATCCCATGTGGTACATAAAAACTGCCCATCCTCTCTCCATACAATCCCATGAAAAGTACAACTATATCATCCAAGTATGGAAGCATAATGACATATATACAAACATAAATTTGAGCATAAAGAGGTGGGTCAAAGTCCCACATAGGGTGCTAACGTGGGGCATCTCCTGCCTACATCAGATCAAGGTATGGTAAGTGGTTTCCCCACCACTTACATGTTGCACAAGCTATCTCACCGTGGCTAAAAGTGTGAGATATGTTTGGTGCCTTTGGAAAGCACCCATCATGAAAAGGAATCTCCCTTTGCATAGCAGGGGAGTGGCCAAGTTCAGAATTTACAGTGGCCTAAAGTTTTCCATGAGATTCATATGGTGCAACACTCCTCTTGGGAGCCATAGCCTACAACAACATGGTGAAAGAATACATCAAATCGGAAAATAAAGCTTTCATTACATGTTCAGATTTTTCACCATCAATGTTTCTTCTAAACATGGAATTGTGCACAAATTTTTCTCCCTTTTAAGGAGAAGGAAGAAATGACTGAAATGACTCTTGTATAGAGTCCTTTGACTGCCCCAACTCCACATAGCTTTTGCATTCTAGAAAATGTTGATGTAGCTCTCCTCCAAAGCCTTCCCATTCAAAACATCTCATGATAGTGTTGTAGACCTTCATAGAATAGGTAGGGCTGAAACAGAACTCCTTGAAGGCCCTTTGTGGCATCTCCTCCTTGAGCTTGGAGGCTCTAGGCAAGAATATCATATCATAATGATAAATTACTCCCTCATGGATTAGATAACCCTCTCCATTCACTTGGTCATCAAGCATCATACAAGTGTAGAGATCCTTGGAGTAATCCACCAATAGTTGGGATCTCCAATATAGATCTACACTCCCCAACAAGGACAGCGTTGATGATGCATCAATAAAACTGCCTACCATGTTGCTGATCTCTTCTTTGACATCTCTTATGCCAAAGGTACAAGTAGGAAGGACATACCTCCCCTTTTCCTCCTCCAAAAACGCAGAATCCTAATTCTCCCTTCCCTCCTGGATCTGATTTTGGAGCATCAAGTAGTGAGATATCTCCCACTGAAACTGAATTTGGTGGCCTCCCTAGTGGTTTTCCACTAGATGAGAATGTCCCTTGCAAGAATCTCATGAACATGAGAGAAGGGACAGTGATATCCTTGCTTCCACTGTGCAAATCCATCTCTGTTTTATGTGTGGGAGTGTTAGGTGAGAGGTAAGAATGCATGCCTCTGATCATGTGAGGTGTACCACTCTTCTTTCCCACCCATTCCATTTGCAAAGCCTCCCAATCAGTGGTGACTTTCCTCAATGTAATCAGCCATTAAACACCCAAAATATCATTGGTGTCTGGTATGTCAACTACAAAGAAGTGATCCACCAAAGTGTAGGATCCCATGGTGACTGTAAGTGATGGAACATAATGCATGCATTGCATTATTCTATCTCCTGGGACTAGAACAGAAAATCCCTCAAAGGTATTAGTGGGTATGGCCCTCCTTTGCATAAGATGAGCATCAATAAAGTTGTGGGTGGCCCCACTATCAATAAGAACAGATACCCTCTGATTCATGATTGAACCATGAACTCTTAGGGTCAAGTACTTAGGTACTCCCATCAAAGATGTAAGAGTTCCTTCAATAGGAGCAAAATATCCACTCCCATCTCCCGATGGTGATGGATCTCCCTCAACATTGTCAGCAATGTGACCTCTCCTCGATTCATCATCATCTTCTTCCTCCTTAACATCTGAGAAGACTTCTATGTAGTGTGCTTTCCCAACAGCACATCTATGTCCCGATGCCCATGATTCATGGCAAGTAAAACATAGCCTCTTCTTCCTTAGCTCCCTCCAGACTTCAATATCAAGAGGCTTCTTGACTGACCTCTCCTTTGAAGGAGTAGCTTTCTCTTCCTTCCCCTTAGAAAGGTAAGAGGGCTTGTTCTGGAAAGTTGCCTTTGCTTTTGGCAAGGCATCTTGAAGGTCTCTAGCCCTATCAATGGCATCGTGCAATGTGGTGGGCTTGGTAGATTTAACGAACCCATGCAAAGGTTCATCCAAGCCATAGATGAACATGTACACCCTCCTTGCTACAGATAGATCAGGAACCATAACAGATAATCTCAAAAACTCAGAGATATAAGATTATGCATTACCTCACTACTTCAACTTTGCAAGGCTCATGAAAGGTGCTTCTGGATCCTTTCTGTCAAACCTCTCCACCAGTCTTCTAGTAAACTCAGAGTAGGCAGTCACATTGGCATGGCCCAATGTAGACAGCCCATGGAACCACCAGTTGTGTGCTTCACCTTCAAAGCGCAGCGCTACAATTTTGATGGCTTTCATCTCAAGGACTTTGTTCAACTGGAAATAGATATCCAGCTTCTATACCCATGCCTTGGTAGAACTAGTGGATGACCCACCAAACTTGGGTAAAAAGAATATGCCCATAGAGTGATGTCGATCATGATTCTGAGTGAATCCACCATCTCTATATTGATGCCTTGCTCTTCTTTTGTCCTTGAGATGAAAAAACTCTTGAAAACTCAGGTGGTCCTTGAATCTCTGATTCTTGGACTCATACTCTTCAAAATAGTCTTCAAGGGATGTCTGCTCATGAGGCCCTTCATTCTCCACAGCCAAAAAGGTAGGCATAGTAGAACGTTGTGGAGCTTGTGGCTGGTTCACTGGTTGATCATTCCAGTGGTGAGACATGCCAAAGCTTTTCTTGGGATGAAACCTTCTAGGAGACTCCTTGAGACTATCTAGTCTCATTTCTTTGATATCTCTAGCAAGATCTTGCATGGCTACCAAAAGAGTTCTTGCAAACTCTTCTCCTTCTTTATCACTTCCAGTTTCAGGGGCTTTACCCTTGTCTTGATCATTAGTGGTGTAATCAAATTTCTTGTGACTTTTATTTTGATAACTCTTTTCCCTCTCAGTAAGAGGCTCATCTTCTTCTAAATTCATGTTGGCTTTGGTTCTTCAATGAAAGCACAGGTTGTGCCAAGAAAGGAGCTCTGATACCACTGTAATATCCCAAAATAGGAATACACAGCAAAGCCTGCTGAAATAACACACTCCTTGGAAATTTGTGCACTGAAATGAGTTTGTAGCTCCTGGATCCCTTAGATCAATGGATCTAGGGTCTAGATCCAAAAGGAGAGCAAAAACAATTCAAAATAGGTGAGGTAAACAGACCTCCCACCACCTAGTCTAGCTGAAAAACACCCACAGAGAGGGGCTGCAGCTATGTGCAACAAACTGCTTCAGAAATAACGCATTTTTAAGAGCATGAGTAGGAGAATAATGATGAATATCATATTTTATATAAACAGCAGCAAATCAGATCTATGATGAAGCCTTTACAGTATACAACAGAATGTAGAAGACAAAAATAGAAGAAACTCCTCAAGAAAGAGGGCTGCAATACATGTATTGACTGCAAAATACCTTGACAACGTTATTATAAGAGCCACAGCAGCTGTATATTACACTTCAAATCTAGAGCAGATCTGTGTACAAAATATCAGATCCATTTTAGATCTGTACACTAGAAAGACCCCTTTACAAGATCCCCTTCGGGTTTTGATCAAATCATGAAAAACAGAGAGTAGATTTGAGATTAAAGTAGAGAATCTGCAATTTTATTTAGAAATTTCTGAAGATGCTTACAATAGGAACAGATCAGATTTGTAAAGAACATGGATCAGCAAGCTAATCCATGGATCACCAAAGTGAAGGGCAAAGCCCTGCACCAGAGATCTCCTCTCAAAAAGTGGGTCAAAACACCCTACAATTCCCTCATTGAAAATAACGCAGTCCTAAAAGAGAAAATGCGATGTAACTTGAAGCACTGAATTGGCCTGATGCCAAGATCTGAAATATCAGCTCCAAAGGTCCAGAACTCTCTTGCCCATGGGATAAAAGACTTTCCCAGAAAAGAGGCTCAGAAATGGCCTAGATCTGAGTAGATCTAGCGTCCACTTGCTGCAGCTTGCAAGGACAACCAAACCCTCAACAGGATCTGTGTTGTAGTTGGAAGATGAACTTGGCCAAATCCCTGATAGTGGATGAGATCAGCAAGACTCTCCCAAGAAATCCTCAATGGAAGAGGTGGGATCCCTACATAGGAACACCCAAGTGCTAAGCAGCACTATTCTCAGCTAAATAGCAGATAATGGTATATGTCTAAACAGACACTATACTCAGAAATATGCACAATCAACAACCTTCTTATGTTGTCCTCCTCCTCCTCTTATAGGATGAAATCCTTGTCAAACCCTAAACCATCTCAATGATTTAGCTACATTCACATGAGAAGCCTCCAACTAAAACTGTGTTGTCCCTCTAGGAGATTCATTGTATCTAGACAGCGCTGTTGATTTGGTCCTGGTTGACTTGGTCAAATGCTCCAGCCCCTTTCACACCTAAGTGTGCTTATGTAAGTAGCCCAGATTTGTCCATGTTCACATGTGACATTGATTTATTTTGTTGATTAGGGGTTTTATTGATCCTCCTTTATAATTTTATTTATGAAACAAAATATTGAGACAAAATTGTATATTCCCATTAGCTTGGCTAATTGGGAATATTACATTATATCCCTTTAGTCAGAAGTTCATCCCTATGAATGAATACTTGGATTTTGAAAAATTATGATTGAAATACATCTAAGTCTTGGACCATCGTGATAACATGAAAGTAGCATATATATTCAAAAGATAATTAAACGAAACTTCGTGTATACATAATGAAATATCAAAATGTAATGATCAAAGACCTATGAAGATTCTTAACTCGATACTCTGAAGTTCTAAGTTTTTGAGAGAATCAAAGCAAACAATAAGAGCTCAAGTTTTCCAAAATTTTCAAATGGACAAAACTTTGATAAATAAATATTTTGTTTCGTACTGTTTCTGAAGACATTTGTTTTCAGAAGTTTAATGAGATTTCACCTTCGATACAAGAAGTCTCGGTATTTAAAAGCTTTTGTGTAACTTTTACAAACAAAACTTACAATATTGATCATGTCTGATAACAAATGCTTGTTAAATGTATAATGTCTGATAACAAATGCTTGTTAAGTGTATCAAACATTCATGTATCAGAGGTAAAAGTTTCATAAGAGTTTATAAAGTAGTTGTGATGACTTTCATTCCGATAATTTGAATTTTTTTTAAAATGATTGATAAAGCATTTACATTTACCTATAAAATTTGTTTCGAGGAGAGGAATTCAAGACTTAATAAATATGAGAATAAATCAGGTATCAAATATCTCAAAATTCTTTTCTGAAGCTGAAATCAATTTTACAAAACTCTAAGACCACAAAATTACAGTGAAGATAGTGAAATAGGGGTAATTTCTTTTGCTAAATGTGATGGACAATATAGTGGAAAGAAAAGGAAATGTGAAGCTCGGAGAAGTAAATCTCAAAATCAATCTTATATGCTTTCGATATAATACAAACCCAAGAGTCTGATAAGAAAACAACATTGAAATTCTAAAAAAATTATCAAAAAATGAAAAACATAGGAATGAGATTTCAAATTTCGTTAATTAGAGGCTTTGAGTCCCTTTGAAAGAAATGAATATAAATAAAGGGAAAACAGTTTTACGAGTGTGATGTAATGGTTCAAATCATCTTGGAAAATTGTAATATTGAGAACAAGCATAGAGAAAATCACGGATAAGGTCATTCACTACAAGAGATTTTATGCGAAATTTCCTTAGTTTGTAGCAATTTAGAGTAATAGTGAGCATAAGAATTTCATTCCAGCTAGACCAATGAGAGGCAGAATATGAAAAATTTGCGTACAAATGGTTTTTTCTATAGGTCAACACCTCACCGAATAATTAGCATCGTGATTTTCTTTGCCATGCATAACTTAAAAGTTGTGGCTTCCACCTTTGTCGGTATGTGATCATGTTTTATATAATAGTTAAAAGACAATGGTGGAGAGGCGTATATTGGAGTTTCTCACATCATGGAATATTAAACAAGGCTCATTAAAGTTTTGTAATGTGATATAAGTGTTGCAATAACAAAGTTGCGATATGATTATATGCGGTGGGAAATTGCGATGGAGCGATTGCAATATCGGAGAATTATCATATCGAGAGATTAGAGATGTTAATAGAAAGGAATCACTGACATTATTCTTGCGATAGCGGGAATGTGATAAATGATGTGGCTCATTGGTGGGACTGGATTTGGATTTTATAAGAGATTGGCGGTCAGAATATTTGGGTACGGGATGTAACATCGTTGATACGTCGATGTGCAATGAAGAATGGACCCGATAGTTTTATTATATGTATTTAATTTCATATCGGATCCGAGACATTGTAACTTTTAAACATATGCCCCCAACCAAAATTTTGATTTATCAATGGACATGATATATTTGAAAACTAGATTTAAATGTCATATCGGGTCCGGGGTTGTATGGGTATTGTAATATCGACGAAGTCATTTATTGGAAATTGGTCATTCGAGATATCATAGAAATGTAGTTATCGCAATGTTTTAATTGATACTTGTATAAAATGTTCTGATATTTGGAATATCAACGATTAACTGATTGTGATGAGGTTCACATTGAGAGCTATGATATGCGAAGTGGAAATTGTGTGGGGTCAGGTTATTTCATTATCCTATTCATAAAGAAGTGCTTGGCTCAATTTCGCCTTTTAACAAAAAACCCCTTTTATAATTTATCATAAATATTGGATTGGAGAATAATAATTTTATCGGAGCTTTCAAATGATGAGAATTATGATACTATAATGCTTCAATATAAATCTTTCGATATTGTTTTAAAGGATTATTGGGGTTTTAATGAAATGAAGGAAAAAATAAGTAATACTCAATTTTGATGAACAAAAAATACTTCCCTAATCATGTTGCAGATTTGAAAAAGGGTTGGTTATTTTCTTATCCCATGTATCCATAATCAAGTCAATGAAAACATGCAAAAGAAACAAAATGGAAATAAGAAATAACCTTTGAAAAAGTAAAACTAACAATAGATGACGAAGAACCTGTAAACACATACCTAGAAGAATTTTGATTGTGACTTTACCTCATGAATCTTTGAGTTCTCCCAAATTTTTCAAAATTTGCATATGTTCAACATCACCTACTTATTTAATGTAAAATGCTAAGTAATGAATTTTCAAATTGCATCCACCTCAAATTTACATCGGGAGAGAAGAGTGATGAAAATGAGCTCTTTTCAGAAATACTTGAGAATAAAAAATTTTCAAGTTGTAGCAAATTCTTGGAATTTCTTCATATATATGATCAATATGATGAATTTTGTGAAACAAGACAATTAAGGGCTTCATAAATAAATATGATCTGATTATTCAAGAGCTCCTAAAATGTTCTAATATGATTTTCCACAATTGAAAGGGGATGCCCAGAAGAATTCGGATTCATTACTTGCTTATTGAAAATATGAAATAATGAAATAAATGCAAACAAAAAAGAGTCTAACATAAATTAATTTATTCCTATTTCTAACTTAATGAAGGACACATAACTAGGTATATTCATACTTCCAATGTAACCACTCTCTCATTTTAATTCATGTATGTATGTACATATCAAACGTTAGTAACAAAAATACAAATATAATTAGACTAAGGAAACTAAATCTGAAAGCAGAATGTACATTTATTGCTAACATATTTACAGGAAGGAACTTATTTACAATCACCTTCTCCTGAAACGTCTTCTCCAGTTGAATTTCAATTGGATCATAGAAATTTAGATGGATTTCCACTAACGATCAAAAGAGGTTCAATAGAGGGGATGATAGGCCAGATTGTGGATAATAAATTTTAGATACAATGGTCTGCATGATTTTTTTAGTGTTATGTTCAAGTGTTAAATTATTAATGATCTTCCGTGAAGAAAAACACTCCAAATGTCTTTCAAATGAGTCAATGAAAAATTGATGGAAATGTGCTATATTTAATAGAAGATCAGTAATCGAATTAGATTGTTGGTCATATTGTGAAAATGCAATCTCATGTTGGCACTACTTTTGAGAAGATAGAAGTAATTGATAAAAAAATGAACATCAGTTGGAAATGGAAGAGAAATAGCTCTTGATGTTCGTGATTATAATTTGAATCTCCATTCACCCATATAGGAAATGCTTCAATTGAGTGTTCAATACTGAGTTGCTCGATATGCCAGTATGAAGTATCTAAAAATCGAAAACTAAAAACATAAAACAAATCTGAAATTAAACAAAATAAATGAAGGAACAATGGTAAAATTAAATTGGAATTGATACAACTAGTGTTACAACACAATCGGGAGTGATTTGAAATGTTTTCATTTTCACGGGGATTGGGTAGAATAATGCAATTAGAATAATTTCTAACTTGTGAATTAGAAAGAGACTATGATTATGAATATGAATTAGATCTTGATCGTCATATAAATCATTTGAAATGGTTTCTTGAATATTGAAATTGTGATTATGATTAATTGTTTGAAAATGAGAACTATTTGAAACAATTTATGCATTAGAGTGTTCTTCGTTTTCATATATAATTGGTCTCTGATCATGAGGATTCAATTGAAAAGAGGCCATATCAACATCCTCAATGTCAGGGTAATTATCATAAATGACTTCATGACTTTCTTTAAGATTCCCTTGAATCTCATACGATGCATCAAAACAAGAAGGAATATGAAGCACATGTTCATTAATACTAGAAGAATGATTAATAATCAATTCTCTATGTTGATAAAAACTAATTGGCAATTCATTTAGATCAGTCTCTATGTTTTCTCAAATAACTTTAAAGTGAAGAGAGGATAAATTGCTATCAGCAAAAATATCTAGATAAAGGGAAAAATGTGAATCCGAAACAATGCATTTAAAAATGTTTATATTTGTAGATTCACGTAAATTTTGTTCATTCTAAATTTCAGATTCCAAATCATTCATTTGTGTACTTGTGGTTTCTTGAATATTGTTATTTGGCAGCCCTGAATTTGATATTTTATCATCATAAAATTATTTAGAAATTTGTGTAGCATGTTGTATTTTAATGGAAGTTTGAATTCCTTCTTGTAGTCACTGATCTATATTCTGATTTTCTAAATTTACTGCACAGCCATTTTCAGATTTTAAGGCAGCCTTTTCTCCAAGATTTTTGCTAATATATTCTTTCATTTGAATAGTAAAATTTTCCAAGCTTTGTGATTGATATTCATTTACATATGAAGGTGGACCCTCATCATTATCAATATTGTAGGAAGTGTGCACTAAATGAAGGAATTGATCATAGATAATAGAGGCCACTTCATCATCATTTGTTTGCGCCTCCATATTGGAATTATCAATTATGTTAATAAAATTAGAAGGTGATTGAGCAAATATTGAAATAATTTCACATGGATTATGAATGCGAGGAAGAGAGCAAATAAGTTCAAACAAATCTAATAGTTCATCTTTCGAAGGTTTATCTTCAATTTTAAATTTTAAACAATTTAAACGAAACCTGATGGTAAAATCAATCAAAGATTCATTTTCAAATCTTTCTAAATGTTCAAAATAGTCACATACCTTTTCATAGATATAGCCATGAAAATTACAGAGAAACATTATAATAAATTTATCCCAATTGTGAATTAAGGCAATTGGAAGTGATTGACACCAACTTCTGCGTTTTGGCTAGAATGTAAGAGTAAAAATCTTGCATAAAATGCCTTTGTAAATATCATGAAAAGTAGGATTTGAAAGTTTTTGAATGAATTGTAAAGCATGATTAAATGCAGAAGTGTTTCTCTTACCGTTAAACTTTATCTTAGATAAGTGTCTTACTATTTTTGGTGAAGTATTGGAAGATGCACATCCAAAAATACAACTCCAGATTGGAAGTTTAAGAGGAGCCATTGTAATAAAAATATAATGTTAGAATACAAAAAACTCCAATAGACAATAAGTCTGCAGGCTCTCCTTCTAGCACTAAAAGTGTTGAGGGCAAAAAATGTCTGCATACAACACTATAAGGAAGACCACCCGATCCAGACCTTAAAGCAGCTCATTTTTCATTGAAATGGTGGTTCTAACTGGTTAAACTAGGTCCAGTTACCTTCTCTCCATCTCCAATGGCTTAAAATATGACTTTTGTCTACTAATGGAGAAGAGACATTAGATCAGGCCTCTTGCTGTTCAGGTAAGAAAGTGATCCTGAAGCTGATCTGGGGCTCAGTCAAGCCACAACTAAAGTTTTCCTCTTGGGGAAGAGGACTTCTAGGAATGTAGAATTAAATCTAAATGCAAAAATATTCTAAAATGTAAGAAAAAGGGAAATTATCTTAATCATATCTCAATTAGGCAGATATAGATATAATCCAAATGAGAGCAAGATATTTAAATGATTGAGATTTAAATATGTCTGTCTTATAACAAATATTAAACTAACGAATTAGTTTAATTAAGTAACATTATGAATACCAAAACACATTATGTTCAGAGATCTCTTAACTAAGATAATAAATCGACGACATTTGGGAAGTAGTTCACAAAATGATATTGATTGTTAAATTAGTAATTCGAATAATTAAACAATAATATAAAGAAATAGTTCACAAAATATCATTGTTTGTTAAATCAAAATTAAAAGACAGATTTCTGAGTAAATAGTTACTCAGAAATAAGAATTCAACCCACAAGAGCATAGATAAATAATAATATATAATTGAGGCAAATTACTCATACTGACAATAGTGCACAAATATGAATAAAATGGCACATTCTTGTTATCATATAATGAAACTAGTATTTAAAACAATAGTATTATAAATATCAATTTATTGAATCTGTTTATTTGGCTCTGGTCTCCAACAGCCTTTTGCAATGGTTTGAACTTCTCCTTTTAAAACAAGAGTTGCAGTAGTGCAAACTTTGTTCTTCATACATGATTTAGAATACAAAAGAAAAATCATCAATGATCCCCAGATCTGAGATTTTATCTCCTCTCACCTACAACTCTAAATTCTTATTACGATAGTGCTTTCAAGAATTCCAAAATTGCAAAGAAGAGAAGCCCCTTTAATACATTTCACAATATGTTATTTATAATATTTACAAAAGAATTTCTCAATAAAAAGTTGTTGAAGAAGCCCCTCTAATACATTTCACAATATGTTATTTATAATATTTACAAAAGAATTTCTCAATAGAAAGTTGTTGAAGAGTGGTTCTTCTTAATCAAATCATTTTCCCAAAATCATATTCTTCGATTGTTGGAGCATTCTCATTAATTGAGATCTTCTTCTTGTCATCTTTTCAAATTGTTTCTCTGCAAAAACCAATCAATATTAAATTAAAATGGAAAAATAAAATCAAAATACCAAAACTGGAATTAAAATAATTCCAAAAAAAACTTAATTAGATAATTAAAATGAAAGGAATATGAGCTTTCTATTGATGCTTGTAAAAATTTAATTGGTCGAGGGGAACATAGACGAATGGATCTACAGTCAAAAGAGGCTGTGAGCAAATAAGAATGTAGAAAATTAAACTCAGAAAAATTATATTGTTTAAAAATTTAGATCTTGATCTCTTGTTGGGTTTTAGACCCAATAAATGATCAAATCTGATAATAAAACCACCTCAGAAATTTTCTTCGTGATTTTATCTTTCCAATGAGTCATCCTCGACCTCATTTGGCCAAAAAAAATTCCATTTATGAATTTCTAAAGTTAGTGTATTAAAACTACCACAATTTTGGAAATTATGTTAAGCTACAAATAAGAAAATTTTAATTTTAAATTAGATTCCAGTTATTAATTAAATGTTGATTAGAAAATTAACTAATTAAATATAAATTTAATTATAAATAGAAATTAAATAATATAAAAATAAATAAAAATAAAAAATTAATTAAAATATAATTATATTATATTAATATTATAATTAGATTATAATATAATAATCTTATAATATAAATATGATATATATTATTATATCATAAAACCTTATTAAACTCATTCAAACCAATTCAAAAATATGTCATGATAAACTTTTATTGGAGAATGGAGCTGAGTATTAAATAGAGGGAGGAGAGGTGATGGGAGAGTGAAGTGAAAGGATTTTGGAGGCATAAGGTTGTTAACAAAAATTTTTAATCCATCGCATATTTTCAAAATCGCAAATTCTGAATCGTTAAATAAGCCCTTAGTATTTTTTATTTTTATTTTTCCATATGCAATATGTGATGTATCGTAATCGCAGTGTCATATTATAAAATTTTGATTATAATTTTAAAATCGCAATTTTTTTGGATCACATTTTTTTAGATCGAGATTTTGGAAGGAAGGAGGTGATGTGGAGTGGGTCTCACATGAAATTAAAAGTCTTATAAAATGGACTATAGTCATTTTACAATTTTAATATTTTGGGTTTGGAAATTTGTTTTAAAATAGGAAATCGAAATAAATTACTGAGATCCCGGAACGCGTTTTTCCACTGTTGTTCAATTTTAAGAAGGTCATTTTGTAGGACCATTAATGAAAAAAAGAAAAAAATTAATAAAAATTAACTAAGAGTTAATATTTACAATGAATGACTATTAAACTTAATTAGTGACAAAAAATGAAATATTATTCATTTATTTACATTTTTAGTCTACGCGATAAAATGATCATACTTTAAAAGAGTGTCATTTACAAAATGATTGACCAAATTAGGCGAAACAAGTATCGATGGAAAGCTTGATAAAAATTGAATTCAATGAAACGATCACAATGGATGAAAATGAAAAAATGACCAAATTATAGGACAATTAACTTAGTGAAAATCTTAAAAGGTGTTTAGCCAAAAAATAATAGATAGGGTCCCCATTATTTGAAGTAAATAATTCAAAATGGGGAGGTGTTGGGCTTTCCCTACAACACCACCATATTGATAATTTGGTAGGGCGGAGTTTAATTCAATTCTCTTACCTGATAATTGCTTGTGGTATATGTGTTATGTAGAAATTATACAACATACATGTATATCTTGGATTCACTCAATCTAACAATGTAATAAAGTTAAATATTGAATCGCTTCAACAAATCTTTTGCGGAATTAAAAACATAATCGCCAATCACATGAAGTAAAGAAGAATCAAATCAAACACAACACAAATAATTTCTCGGGGAAAGCTTGCTGATCAAAACCCCACTATATTTTATTGTATATTCAACATGGATCATGAAACAATTACATACAAAACTATTCTCACAAGAACCTTCCAGTACACAGCTAATTGTCTAACACTGTCATACATAAAACTGACCAATACTTAGCCAATTTCCTACCTCTAGACAGTCTGCCTTGTTTGCACAATCCCTGAGGAATGCAGTCCCTAAAGAATAGGAATTTTGGCCTTCCTTGTTTGCGCAAGTATCATGGGCACTCCAATGGATGTTTGGTTGCATGTGTGCAACCCAATAATCTTACAACTAATAGTCAACTTCCTTTTCACCTAGATCTCAACTAGGTCTCCACTAGATCTGACATGCATGCAGCTGATAATAGTAAATCCGCAGTTACATGTGAGATCACTAATTGTGAATTATTTAATATTTAATTCACTTGATCACTCACTAGTGTATCAAGCAGTTACAACTAACACAACTGAGTTTAACTCACTTAACTGAGTTAAACTTATTACAACCTACATTAACTAATGCTACACTACATTTCGAACTCTGTTACAACTAAAATTACTCTGCATGCCTCACCAACTACCTCTAACTCGAAATCCACTAGCTAACTGAGTTTATCACTCTCAGTTAACTATTACAAGTTATTTTGAGATTTAGATTACAATCTATTGTCCATCTTAATTAAGAGATAACTAAAATAGACATGCACCAAAAATAGCATTGTGGGCCTCACCCTAGTGTAGGTGCTTAATACACTAGGCGTGGGTGCTGAAATTTTCTTGTTGAATTTCAACACTCTCTCTCAACAAGAAAGGGATTATCCTTCACCCCGATCTAGTCTCTATGGTATTTGAATTTGCTCCTGGTGAGCGTGTTGGCCCTCGTTTTTTATCTAATTGTGTTTAGGAAAATACACTTTATTACCATGATATACATACATACACCATCATATTCACTCTATTTTTTCCAATTAATGCATATCCAGTTATTTAAATTAAGTCTTGCATTTTTTAGAATTTTTTATAAAAATTGAATTTTAAGTGCATTTTTGGACCATAATAAAATTCTCGTAATAGCTTCATGGATGTCATATTTGCAAGACACTTGGTTTCGAGCTAGATAAATTTCTAGAAATATTGGGACCTAAGATTGTATGTACACTTATTGTTTCAGTCAAACTGAGCTTAAACAAGCCCGGTCAAATACAGTCAAACAGGACCTATTTTTATGGAGATCCCTAGGAAATAGGTCAAATTTATTATTTTATGGGATTTTCCAGATTTTAAGAGATTAGATGGATGAGCTCCACCTGAATAGATAGGATAAGGATAGCCATGGATGTAGGAGACATTTTAGATGTTTTTGTTTCATATTTTATTTATTTAAGCCTAAGACATTGAAGGCATTCATATGTAGAATTTGTATAACTTAACTTTGATATTTCTGAAACTTGGGGAGCTAATTGAAAGACCTTATCTATTTCCTTTGCTGATGTTATATTTCGTGAATTCTTGACTTAGTTTCAGTAGCTTAAAGCACTTACAGTGTGTGAGGCAAGGGTGGAGGGCCCCCACACCGAGCTAAGTCCACTTTCTGGTTATTTTAAGTTGCAATTTATGAACTAGTTTGTTTTATGCTTAATCTGTAAATTAGATATATGTTGATGTTTTATGATTGATGATTAATCTACTTCTAATTTCTATTCTGAATATGAAGGGATAATCCAATGTTTAAGTTAAACATTCCTTCTATCTGATTAAGAGCTAGAGCTAGAATTCATCTTTCCTGTTTTTTGATGATTTTTTGAAGTTCCTGTTTTCTAACAATGGTATTAATGATGAATGAATCTGTAATGAAGGACAAACACGATCTCTTTATTTAAGAGCATCTTCAGTTATTCTTTCATGCATCTTGATCTATTTCTCATTAGTGTTTTTGGTTTCTAATTCATGAAGTAGTTTTGTAAGAGAAGGACAAACAAGTTCTCCTAAGTTAGGAGCTTCTTCTGTTGTTGATTACATAATTGAATTTAAAAATTATTTAGTTTAGATTTATATTTGTAATAGGCACTTCCTTTATTATTAATAGGTCATCTTCTAAACTTTACTATCGATGAAACCCATATATCTTGGAGATTCTTCTAAGTCCTACAAGCCCGGATTGATAATAAAATACTTGTGTTTGTTTACCCAATAGACAACCCAACATTTTTGGTGTTGTTTCCAGGGAAGCATATTTCGAATGGTCAATTTAGAAGATAAAAAAAACAAAAACAAAACAAAACAAACAAACAAAATACAGTTTTTATTTTAAGTTATGTTTCTTTATGCCTAGAGATAGAGATCAGAATAGTAGATTCGTGAAACAAAACCCCCCAACAATTCATCCACCCACAGGACTAACAACACCAGTTTCTAGAAGGCCTACTATAGAGGAGTTAGAGGAAAAACAGAGATCATGACAAAGATTAACTCTAGTTGAAAGACAGATCTTGTTAGCCTTAGAGGTAAAAAGAAAACAATCACCAAAAGAAACTCCTTTCTTAGGAAAAAAAAAGGAAACAAGAAAACTAGTTGTTGAACAGTTAGAGAAACCTGACCTTGAACAAATAAAAGTGGTTGAAGAACACCAAATCAACCTCATATTGAAACACTGCAAATATTTGAACAAGAAATGGCTGAAGAAGGAGAAGGATCCAATATGCCACTTATAACTCCTAAACAGAAAATTGAATATGAGAGACAACAAAGGGAATGGAGAAGAAAAAGAGAGGAAGATAAAAGAACATAAGCACTACAAAAAATAGAAGAAGATGCAAGAAGAGAAAATCAAAATAGAAGACTACATGATAATGAACAAGAAAATAACAATGATCAGGAAGCTACTTTTGGCTTCCAATATTAGATGCAAGAGAAATATTAGGAGAAGATGTGAAAATGAAAAACATTCAACCTTTTGTATTGCCTGACTTTTATGGAATGTCAACAAAAGATCCTAATTCATTTATGTTCGAGTTTGATATCTTATGTAGAAATTATGGATACACGGATGATACACACGAGCTCTGACTCTTTCCTGCTACTCTAAAAGTAGCAGCATTAAAATAGTTTATGGGTTTAGGAGAACATACAATAGCTTCTTGGGATGATATGAAGAATTTTTTTCTTAAAAAGTATCAAGCTTACTGCAGCGCTAGAGACTCAAAAGAAGAAATTTTTAGAATGATACAACAAGAAGATGAAAGTTTGGAGGATTAACTAGAAAGAATTCTTTACAATTTGCAGAAATCCAAACAACATTCTCTAAATCCCAATACCATCTGTACAATATTTCTTAAGGGTATCAGAGATGAATATTTAGATATCCTTAATGTGATGAAAAAAGGAGATATCTCCAATTTACCATTTGAATAAATTGTTGAACTTTGTCAAAAATACTCTAGGGGAAGAGAAAAGAGTGGAAAGAGAGATATTACATCAAGAGCTTCCAAATATGCAGCAAGTACAGTAACAAGAGCAGAAATAGAAATTTTATTACAAAATTTCAAAACAGATCTCTTAAGCACTTTGGGAACACAATTAGATGTCTTAAAAGCTAAGAAGAGGAAGGAATAACAAGATGAAATCTTAGAAATATTATGTCCAAAGTGTAGGCAAAAGCATCCACTTAGGGAATTTCCTTTGCAAGGTATACGAGTGTGTGGACTTTGCACAAAAAATCATGCAACAGAAAACTATCCTAAATTAAAAGAGTTGCAAATGGAAGAAGTGCAAGGGGTAGATTATCTCTACTATATGGCACCAAGGAGACCTTGGAAACTAAGGATCCCTCAACAATTCTCTCAACAAAACCCCCATAATTTTCAATATTCTCAAAATAAATGGAACACTCCAATGCCATGACAGGCTTGGCCTCCACAACAATATCAAAACCAACAGGCACAAGGTTAGAAGGGATATGGTTATGGAAACCATCCACCTCAGCATATTTACCCTCAACAATATCAATATCAACAACCATACCCTCGATACCAACAATTCCAACAACATCAAACAATGCCATTTCCACCCCAAAATCAAACAATGTTAACTCAACCACAGCAGCTTTAGCTGCCTACTCCCCAACCACCTCCTAGACCAACACAATTTCCAGCTCAGCTAGTAGCTAATCCAAGTAACAAAGTGGATAGACCAACATACAATGTGGAAGAAGCAACATATTATCCTACATATTCTATTCTTCCCATACAAGATGTCCACTTAAGGTCTAGGAAGGTGTTACATAAGGATTATCCTCCAATAATAGAAGAACAAACTGAACAAGGAGAACAAAGTCAGCAAACTCAACTAGAACAACAAATTCAGAAGGGAAAATCTATTATGACTCATACTCCACCATATCCAAATAGGTTAGTACAATAGAAAATCACAATATCTCTACCTAAATTTGATATTCTTAATGAATTTAAGAACACATATGTCAAAATTCCTTTGTTGCAGGCAATTAAAGATATTCCAATATATGCAAAACCAATAAAGGAATTATGCATTAATAAATCTGGTAAAAGAAAAATAGATCCACCCATAATCCAGGTAATTGGAAGTTTAGCTAGTCTCATGTCTACAAATACAACCATTGAAAAATAAGTTGATCCAGGGAACCCTATGGTTACCATTTTAATCAACAAATTTTCAGTGCCAAACACTTTAATGGCAGCAACTATAAATGTTATGTCTACAAAGAATATGAAACATTTGAACTTGAACAACATTAGACCTACTACAACAATTTTAGAACTTGCAGACAGATTTAAAGTTGTACCAGAAGGTATATTGGAAGATATCATTGTCTCACTGGATTCATGCAAGTATCCTGTAGATTTCCTGATTTTGTAGCCAAAAACAAATTTAGGAGGGAATCCATTAATTTTAGGCAAATCATGGTTAGCCATTGTAGATTCCTACATTGGATGCAGGTCGGGAAGTATGATTATTGCACATGGAGATGAAAGAAAACATGTTACATTGTATCCTCCAGCTCAATCTCCTTCTTTATTATCATGGCTTGACAGAGAAGAACAACAAGAACATTAATATGTTCTTAGTATTAATCAAGTCTATAATTTTAGAGAAGAGGAAGAAAATGAGGATTTATTAGATCTTTTCATCTCATAACCAAACATTTCAAAGTAGCTTATAATAACACAATATGAAGCTGCAAGTCACCTTTTAAATCAATGTTTCCAGGAAAATTGTACTATACAATCACTGCAAAATACATTTCAAAGTATTTGTCCTGTTAACTCAATTATCAATTCAAAGATTAAAATCATCGATATCAGTCCTAGGAGAAATTTGAATATTGGTAATAAATTACAATCATCACAAGAGCAAGAGGTAATAGCACTGTTACAAAAATACTCAAAAGTTTTTACCTGGGATTACACCGACATGCAGGGGATTCATCCAAAGACATGTATCCATCACATTTACACTGATGATCAAATCAAACCTGTAAGACAACCACAAAGAATAATGAATCCTATGATGAAGGAAATATTGAAAGAAGAATTACAGAAACTGTTACAAGTTGGATTTATCTATCCTATTTCTAATAGTCAATGGGTTTCACCATTAGTTGTGGTGCCTAAAAAGAATGGAAAGTGGATCATTTTTGTAGATTACATAGAGCTCAATAAGGCTACATTAAAAGATGCTTTACCATTTATCGATCAAGTACTAGATTCATTAGATGGGAAGAAATTCTTTTCATTTCTTGATGGATTTAGTGGGTACAATCAGATAAAGATAGCATTGGAAGACCAAGATAAGGCAACATTTACATGCCCATGGGGACATATGCATATAATGTTTTACCCTTTGGTTTATGTAATGCACCTGCTACTTTTCATACAGCATTCCTTGCAATCTTTGCTGATTTGATCCATGAGTGTGTAGAGGTCTACATGGATGTTTTCACTGTGTATGGCAGAACATTTGATGATTGTTTACAAAATCTTGAATTTTTTTTAAAAGATTCATAGAGCCAAATCTATCACTCAGTAATGAAAAATGTTTTATGATGTTAAATGAGGGAATAGTGTTGGGACACCATATTTCTTCTTCAAGAATTAAGGTGGACCCAATAAAAATTCAAGTCACTATGAATTTAATGCCACCCACAACACAAAAAGAAATAAGAATTTCCTTGGGTTATGCAGGCTACTATAGGAGATTTATTGAAAATTTCAGTAAAATAGCTTTGCCTTTATTCAAGTTAGTTGCAAAAGATTTAGAATTCCAATGGACAAATAATTGTCAAAATGCATTTGAAAAATTAAAAGAAAAATTGTCAATTGCACCCATTCTTCGAGGACCTAATTAGTTATTACCATTTCATATATCAATTGATGCATCTGACATTGCTATAGGAACGTCACTTGGATAGAAAGAGAATCAGTTTAATTATGCCATATATTTCATAAGCAAAAACTTAACACCGGTAGAATTGAACTATATTGTTACAGAGAAAGAAATGCTACATGTAGTACATGCAGTTAATAAATTTAGACATTGCATAATAGGTTATCAAGTATTCATCCACATGGATCATTCAACCATAAGATATTTAATGAACAAATTAATTACAAATGGCAGAATAACTAGATAGTTGTTATTGATGCAAGAATTTAACATCATTATACAAGATTGACCAGATAAGGATAATCAAGTAGTAGACTTTCTATTAAGACTTCATTCACCTGGTGATCTAAATCCAGTTTCAGATAATTTTCAAACGAACATCTATTTTCTATAATTGTCAAAACTCCATGGTTTGTAGATATAGCCAACTATTTATCATATGTCATCCTACCATCTCATTACACAAATAAACATAAAAGAAAGATAATTAGAGAAAGTGCTAGATATAGTTGGGTCAATGGTGACCTTTTTTATACTGGTTCTGACCTGATAATAAGAAAATGTGTTAGAGAAGATGAGATTATAGATATTTTGAAAGCATGTCATGACGAGCCATGTGGTGGTCATTTTGCAGACAAGTTGATGGCATACAAAGTGCTGAAACTTGGCTACTACTCGCCTGCAACCTTCAAAGACTCCAAGGCCTATGTAAAGAGATGTGACAACTGCCAAAGAATTGGAAGACTAGTGGCATCAGATGAAATTCCATTAAAACCACCAGTACTGATAGAACCATTCGAGCCATGGGCTCTAGACTTCATGGGACCAATCAACCCACCATCAAATGGAAAGAAGTACATCCTGGTATGTACAGATTATGTTACTAAGTGGGTGGAGGCAAAGGTAGTGGCAAGAGCAACAAAATATACAGTTATACCTTTTCTATTTGAAAAAATATTTGTAAGGTGTGGAGTTCTGAAACAGATTGTAACTGACCAAGGCACACAGTTCACATCAAAGCTTGTTTGAGATCTTACGGAGAAGTATAAGATCAAACATAGAAAATCAACTTCGTGTCATCCTCAAGCAAATGGAAAAGTGGAATCAACAAACAAATTCCTACAGAATATCATGAATAAGACTGTACAAATGAATAGAAAGGAATTGTCAGAGAAATTGAGAGATGCACTATGGGTGATCATATTCGGATCAAGGACCTAAGTGATAGCTCAAAATTCAAAGTGTTCAGAAGTGTGCCAAACTTGAGCGCCCAGATAGATCTCGTCTTCCTAATTCCAGCACCATGAATGGTTTGAAAAATCGACACCGTATGAAGAAGTTATCGCGTTTTGAAAAGTCCAGTAAACTGCAATTTCTGGCTTTTGACCAAGTTTGACTGGGTTTTCGGAAATTCAAAAAGAGAATATTCTAGGGAATATTCCTAAAATATTTTTCGAAATATTCCCTCACTCTTTGTAATAACAAAACGCTCCCGGATTGACATATTAATGTGAGGTAATTAGAGGTGAAAGAGACCCTTTTTATAGCTCCACATAATTCATATCAAAAAACCAACTTTTTTGGCCAATATGAATTATGTTTTTGTTTTTATTTTACTTCAGTGTGATTTTTTTGCAGATTTATCGTCCAAGACATGCAAGACTTGAGGACAAGTCTTAACATCAGCAAGGGGGAAGCTTGTAATAAAACTATGTAAATAGTTTGAGCATCTAAATTGAAGAAGGAACCTGAATTACAAGAACAAAGGGACCTGATACATCATTGAAAATACTATGCAGAAGGGACCTGATACATCACTAAAAATATTGAGTAGAAGGGACCTGATACATCATTGATAGTGTTATCTAGAAGGGATCTGTATCATATGACAGAGAAACTTGAAGCATTTTTGAAAATTATATGTCATAAGGGACCTGAAATAACAAAATATCAGAAGGGACTTGAACTACATCAATATTCAAGCCTGAAGAACATGATAGAAGGAACCTGAAACATCAAAATACAAACTGTGGAAGGGACATGAACAACATCATCTTGAATCAATGATCAGATGCAAAGCAGAAATAAGTCTCTACATTTCTACATATCCTAGAAGAGCCATCGTTGTGATAAAAAAAACAATCTCAACCATAATTTGACCATAGGACATCATGGACATCAAAAAATTTGTGGGAGTACAAGTACAGTAAGTGAAATTTTTCTCTTAAAATTTCAATTTAAAAAAAAATATTCTAGAGATTATTAAGACTAATTTAGTACTTGATATGCATATTCTACCTACATTTCACTACCTTCATATTCTACTCATTACATTCCTATTCCTATTCATTATTTTACCCATTATATCCTTATCCATATCCACTATCCTAACCATTTAACTATCATTCCATAAACCATATTATTTCATATTCCTTGTCACATTAACCCTAATTTTCTTAAACATAAGGATCATAAAAAAAGGCTCAAATATCAAACTCTTGATTGGACCTACAAAAGAAAGAAAAAAGTTAGTCTCATGGTAAAAATTTAATGTTAAAACATGACCATTCTTTGGTCACTTTTAAAGTTAAACTAAACAAAAATCAAAACCTAAGCTAATATCATTTGAGGACACAATATGCAAATATAAAAAAAAAACAAATATCAAAACTATATCATTTGAGGACGCAATCATATATATGATTAAAGCTAAGGTATATGGGCGGAAATGCTTTTATGATACAAACCAAAATGAAAATGCAATGAGCTAACCTAAGTTAAATGATGTGATGGATTGAACATAAATATGATGGGGAATGATGCATGTTCAATGGGTATGATGCATTTTGATGGGAGAGATGAATGAGAACGTGGATGGTCAGCATATGCCATGAATACAAAACGAGATATGGACTGTGTAATAAATAGAGCCGAGAACGTGGAAAATGGGAGAGTACACCGTGGAGCCAGCACACAAAATCGGTCATAAAATTTAAGCCACGAAGGCATCACAATCAGAAATCGGCGGATAAAGAGCGGTCAAACAAATTTAAGCCTTTGTAGGCTTAGTGAGGGAGTTGAATGCCATGCAAACCATCAACACGCATTCGAGAGACCCTGTGAAGAAATAATTGACAGACAAAAATGAAGGAAGGTTGTGAAAGAACAGAGGAAATCAAGCACAGAGAAATGAGCAAAATATATAGCAACAGAAGGACGGAGAGATAAGAAGAAGAGTGGAGTTGACTGGGATTTAAGCCAAGAGATCTAGCAGTCGTGTCGATCAAACACACTGTGAAGGTGCAGAGATCCCGTGGAGCATGAAGGTAAGAGAAAAAACCAAGATTTTTCTCATTAAATGCAATGGATATTCATATAAACAAATCTCATGATTTTGTGTGAACATAAGTTGAAACTACGGGTTATAAATGAAGTGCTTCCACCACTGTTTAAACTTGTCATTGCCACAACTTGTCACTGCCACCATTCACATAAATTCTGCCACCAGTGAGCACGTATTTTTCATTGATTTAATAAGTGAATCCTTGGAAATATTGAGGGAGATTGTTGATTGAAATGGCGCTATATAAACATAGGAATTCAAGTCAACTCAAAGATATCACAAAAATCACTTCTAGATCAGGTAAATTTGCAAATTTCTTCATGTGAGGTTGCATATTTAGTCTTCGATTTGGATTTGGATACAAACAGAAAACAGAGTGTTGTTTTTAACACATAGTGGCATCATTTGTTTCATTTTTGAAAGGTTTGTATGAGAAAATTCATTTCATTTATACACACAATGAGAAATTTAAAATAGAGAAGAGATTTGTGATGAATTTTTGCAATGACAAAGATTGAATTATGGGTTAAAGAGGCAATAAAAACATGGTCAAAATATTTTTGTATACAGAGGGCAATGTTTTATGAATTTTGAAGACACGGTGAAACCATTTTTATGAGGTTTTTTATGAATTTTGACATAGAAACAGTGAGCCATTCTTTGAATTTTCTTGCACAAGGTGAGCTTAGGACATTTCAGATGGAATGCATGATTATTTTGCCTTGAGAAGGAATTTTTTGTGAAATTGAGGAACAAAAAGACATTGTGGTATAAATTTTTTTAATTTATTTACACAGTCAACAAAAGACAAAATTCTACAATCAGAGACAGAGGAGTTTTATTTTTTATTTTTGATGAAACAGAGGATAAGATAAGAATAATAGATTAATAAAAACATGTTTGTTATGTTTTTATAATCTTTTCTACATCAAATCTTTGTGTTTGTAGAAGCAGTGAGTTCATTTTTTTCAAGAGAAAAGAGATTGAAGGGGATTGGTTTCACTTCTTTGTCAAGGGCATCAAAAAGAGGTAAACTTCACCACCATAATGTATATGTATGTTATGCAGAATTATAAACTATGGATAAATCATTCTTCCCTAGACAGGTGCTAATCTAGAACAACAGGTCAAAGACTTTATGACTATCTTTCCTAACTGTAAACAGACACACAGAATGAAATAAGAAACATACTTGGGATCCAAGTGCTTCCAAAGTCTCCTTCTGTCGCTTTTGTTGTAGCTTAAAATTCCAGCCGGCTATGAAAAATATTTCCTGCAAGAATGAACACTAAACAGCAAGAGAAAGCAATAATACAGATGTTTATTCAAGTTATTTAGCTAAATCAGTAAAGCATAAACCATATACATCAACTAAGAAATCATGATATTGAAAATCAAAGCTTATACAGATGCATATAGGGGAAAATAAGTTGTAATATTTATTGATGATAGAAGGGGAGGTTACAACCCAGTGATTGATTTAGTGTCACCATCTCCAGCAACATCCTAGCTTCATCACAATGCAGATACAATATGTCAATCAAATCAATCTCCTCAATTGAAATTCCACCAGCTTTTCTCTACACAAATTCTTCCTCTTCAAAAACTAAGATCTGTGCACAATTTATAGAGGAGATGAAGGTAGTTTTACAATCAATGACTTTCCAATAAGAGGCAAGACATGTTCCCAATCTTGTAGATGTCAAATGGACACATGGATTCAAAATATTACACATGTGAACTCTTCTAGAAGGCATTGGCCAAGTGGAGATTCCAGAACAATGAGAATTTCTCTCCCAATGTGACCAATGCACCCATGAATGTTGGGAAGTGCTTTGCAGAGTGGACTTGCATAGGGCTACCTGCATATGCAATGCACTTAGTCCCTTTAGAGGCAGCGTTGGTGAGCTCTCATATGATATATTATAAACTTTAAACTTTAGAAACCTTTGCAGATGAAAGTCTTTGGTTAATTTGTCTTGTTCTTTGTCTTAGGTCATGTAGCAACTGAAATGTTAGGGGATGATAGACCCTATACATTGGTCCTGGAGATGATGCCCAGTTAACCAGGTCATTGGGAATGATGCCCAAATTTACCTATAACAATTTCGCCCTAAAGCATGAAGTCAAAATAATAACAACAATATTTTGATTGATATGCTTTACACTGTGGTGGGATGGAGATGAATCGGAGTGGTGACCTGCATCAATCTTACAATACATTACATCATGATATATCCTCTTGATCATAATCGCTGAGGGTAGGCATTCCCATGTTCAGCACATAAACAATCTAATAACATGTACATAATTTAGAAAGTCGTCTACATTGGAATTTTTCCCAATACAGACATGCCTACAGATATAGACCCATGTTTTGATGGCGATCTGTATGTAAAGTCATCGTATAGATGATGTGTAAAACAATCTTGAAATCACAGTCTAGATGGCTGAAACTAGATCCGGGGTCTTCTTATCTTGTTCACTTGATCATTCATGTACAAGTCTAGCCATGTGAATATATGATTTGTAGTCTAACATGGGAAGACATATTTTGATTACCAGCCAATGATGTGAGTTGTTAACAAACGCGAGAGAACCACCATTAATGTCAATGGCCCTCAAGGTACTGCAGTACATTTCGTAAGGCATGAATAGATGATTTGATGTCGAACACCAAACAAAATCTTTCGGTCAAAAGTCTGCAAGCGAGGATCTTATCGATGTTGTAACAAGCCTCATGGTATTGGAATTTGATGTTTCTAAGTGAACTTCCTTGATAATTATTTGTTGTCAACAGGAAGTCACCTCATTGTGAAATGGGATTTACTGATTTCGGAGACAAGGATATGACTTGATATAGCAATTTTCAAGGATGACAGTCATGAGAATAAAGGTTTATGAGTATTGCATAAGGATGAGTTATTCATTGGATGACTTCTCTTGAACATATCGGCAACACTGAAATGAGTTGGCAGAATTGACCCAAAACCAAAGTGAAGGTATGATGAACCATAGTTATGAATGAACCGTCAAGATGATTACCCAACCCAAACAGTCATGGACATGGAGTGAAGGAAGTGTCATGTTCAAGAGCGACTTGCTACCATAAAAAAATTTGCTCCCTTTTCCAAATTTTCCCTGGTCATTTTTCGACCTGTACCTCTTTATTTTTTAACAAGCTTGAGGAGGATAACATTTGCTTGATCTATAATTCAACACTTCGGGCGAATAAAGTATCACTATTTAATAATTTAATGAGTTTATCAATGAATGAAACTCGATTCTTGCCATGATCGACAAGCCTATCGCTATTTTATGTTTTAACGATTTTAACGATAGTGATAGCCTGATCCTTTTTCATATTTAGAGAGTTTGAAAAAGAGGATGAAAGAAAACTCCAAAAGTAATTTTTCATAAATTTGTTGCTGAGATCCAAAAAAGCGTAAAATAATATCTGAGAGAACCTCTTTGGTCATATTTAACCAAGGTATTCCTTTTTCGTAAATAATCTATCTCAGTCCAGAAAAGTGTTAAACTTATACTGAGTAGATATCAATTCATTTAATTTTATGAGCTCGAAAAGACAAGTGCTCGGAAATATTTTCACATTATCGAAGTCTGAAAAGAGCTAAAAGAAGACTCCAGGGGTTCCTTTTTCGTTGTTATAGAAGCTCTAAAAGAAGATAAAAGTGTGCTTCAAATCCTTTTTCGTTTTTAACAAAGCTCAAAAAATAAGGAGAAAAAGTATGCTTTGTGGTCAAATCATTCTTGAAATAAATTTGCACGACTAATCTGTTCATCAGTTGTAAGACATGTTCAGAACACCATCAAATAGATTAAAAATACCTGTTTCATGATAAAAAACATAATAAAATTATATTCATAGCAATAAATTCAATTTGCAAATAATTAAATGACTATTAAAAGTAGTTTAACTATTCATTTTTACCATTCCATAGTTACCATTTGCATTTTGTAGCTCTAAACCTGATTTTGCCCCCGAACTTCAGCTGCTGATTGTGATCGATTATGTGGATGGTTTTTATTGTCGTTTGATCCAAGTTAGTGATATGAACCTCCTCTTTCCTTCAGTATTCATTTCATTTCCAATTTCTATAAATTTTCAGGGTTTTAAGGCCCCTAGGGTAAATTCTGCCCAAAAAGAGGGCAATGCACCCCTGAATGTCGAAACCTGCATTGCATAGCAAGTACAGTGAAGGTTACTTGCATACACAATGCACTATCTCTTGTTAGGGAGTGCATTGGATGCAATCTGGGTTTTTGTTTCTCACATTATGCCCAAAATTTGCCTAGTTTTTTGCATTGATTGGAATCTAATGGATCTTATGGTTGTATTTCAGGTTTCCATTGGATTACAATGACGATTACATGGAGGGAAAGAGAACATGAAGAAAGGGATATGATTTCCTTAAATGATCCGAGTACAGTAAGAGCCCTACGAGATTGTGGACTGCTTAAGTGCTTCCAATTGTTAGGGATGAGGCAACAAATAGAACTCTTGGAGTTCTTAGTTCGAGCATGGGATCTAGCTATCGAGGAATTTAATATTAAGAACCAAGTGGTTCCCATTACAGTCGGGGATGTGTACTTTCTTACAGGTTTGTCGAGGAGAGGCTTGCCCATTTCACTCTCAGGTTCTATTGTTGGAGGAAAGACAGTGAGAGATTATGTTTTGCAACATTGTTATCCAGGGGCAGATCCAAGCAAATATGGAAAGATAAACATCCGAGATGTTAGATATTTTCCTTTGAGAACTATCCTTTTCATGATCGCAAAAATTACCGGCACCGTTACAGTACATGTAGCGAATAGATCGTATATGCAGTACGCATTAGAGTGTATGGAGCCAACAACCTTCAACTGGTCTGAAGTTGTTCTTTCTCAGATAAAGGAACAACTGAATAAAGCAAAGGGAGGAAGGAAGAATAATTTAGTTATGGTTCTATCCTTATATCCTTCACCTTGGAACGGATTCCACTGATGCAGCCACAACATGTGACACTGGATGTGTCTAATCCTAGAGATCTGCGGATGCAGAGATGGGTGGAACTCATGGGTAGGCATGCAGACCAATCTACCATTGTGTTCTCGACTGCGTTCTTCACCTGGTTCCGGTAACATATTTTCGCCATCAATGAGTATGCATATGCAAGCATTGATTTCCGTGGGAATCCAGATTTAGCATTACCAGAAGGCGCTCAGTGGGGTGCAATAGGTAAGAATGTTTTGACCATGTTTTTGATTTTCCTAAGGTTTATAAATTTTTTTTGTATTTTGATGTTTTCCCAAGACTAAACTAAATTTTTGATGTAATGCAGATGTTGGTCGTGTTCTACCAGTAGTGGAACTGGAGTGCGAAGAAGATGTGCCAGCAGAGAGGGTTGTCGAGAGAGCAGTCCTTCAGGATCTTGATATGGCTAAGACTTTGGCTGAGCTTCGACAGCACATAGATGATTTGACTTTCGGGATTCCAAATTACCGGATCGAAGAGCTACCCATGCAACTGCAATGACACACTATTGGGGTTCCTAACCGCTGGATGTGATTACTACGTAGGATAGCTAGATCTATAGCATGTTACCATGAGCACCACTAGTTTACTTGTGACATTTTTCATACATTTTGAAGTCAGGTGACCAATGTGTCTTGGGCACAAATTTTTGTAAAAACCTATAACTATCTATCTATATGATTTCAGTGTTTTCCTATGTTTATTGTGCAATCCTATTCAATGATGTGAATGTTTTATTTACATATGTTGCAAATGTCTGTCTAAAACTTGATTAGCTAATGAATCAGCCAATGTGTCCAAATTTCTAGAAATGTGTTGATATTGAATAAAATCAAAGTGTCTTTCCAAAAGTCAAACTCTTAGGAACAATCTATGCAATGTTGGATTTATAACAGTATAAACACTAGTAAGTTGTAATACCACAAGTTGTGAGTCTAACCTTATGATGATACGGTTAATACCAAATGAAATGGCATCAGAGAGAAGTTCGATCAATGCGCTATACTCAGCGATATTGTTCATCGATCTACCAATACAAATCCCTTGAAAACTCACTAACTCATTGTTCAAAGCGAAAATGGCCCACGCTGCAGAGGATAGATTCTGTGTACTACGAATAGCACAATCATTATATCCAACAAAGGGTTTCGAAGATTCATACATCTGCGATGAAATGTAAGTTGTATTACTAATGTCAAGAAAACTCTAAAAACAAATTAAGATAGTGAATGAAAATCAACAGCATATATATACAATATAATACAAAAAATTACTGCACTCATGATTAAGCATAGTAACGTTTCAAATACAACCCATTTCTAGGTTGTGCCAACAGAATTCCATCGTAATCAACCAACTCATATGCACCATTAGCAAGAACTCTTTTGAAAATATAGGGGCCATGCCATAATGGCTCAAACTTTCCTGCACCTATTACATCAACTTCTTGATCATAAAGAAGGACCAAGTTGCCCTCTGAGAAAATGTGAGGCTGGACATTTTTATTGTATTGCGCCTTTATACGTCTCTTATGCACTTCATTGGCCAATTGGGCTTCACGACGTGTTTCGTCAAGATAGATGAGGTTAAGGAGACACGTTTCTTCTTCTGAGGTGTCAGGTAACGAGTCGATTGCGAGTTTTAATGATGGTATCTCACATTGGATTGGTAAGATAGCTTTCAGACCATACACCAATTGGAAAGGAGTAAATCCAGTTGTGTTTCTCATCGAGGTTTGATACGCCCACAAGGTGGAGTACAGGATCAAATTCCAATTTGTTTTACAAACTCCTGTCATTTGTTGAAGCATATGTTTAAGAATCTTGTTGATAGCTTCAACTTGTCCATTTGATTGTGGATAATAAGGAGTAGAAGTATCATGTGACAATCCTAACTTGGCAGTCAATTCAGCCATCATGTGATTGCGAAAACGCTTCCCATGATCTGTAACTATAGCCTGTGGGACTCCAAACCGTGCAATAACATGATTAAAGAAAAACAATGCAGCTATCTGTCCTGTGTTGTTGAATGTAGGCATCACTTCGGCCCATTTGGTAAAATAGTCGACTGCGACAATAATATAATCGTGCCCCTCAGACGAACAAGGGTTACAGGTCATGAAGTCAATACCCCATTTTGAAAATGGTCCCACAGAGACAACAGGATGCATTGGCACTGGCGATTTTTGGATTTTACAATAAAAAATATGGCACGCATGACAACTTCTGACTGCAAGGATGCAGTCTCGAAAAATAGTAGGCCAAAAGTAACCAACGCAGAGTATCTTCTGCGCGGTACCATAACCAGATAAATGTCCACCACAAGCCCTAGCATGACAATCATTTAACACTTTTTCAACCTCCTCATCAATGAGGCACCTCCTTAAAATGGTATTGAAACCATGACGATAAAGTGTATCGCCGACGATCAGATAATATTTAGCTCGGTATCGAATACGTCGATGTCCAGAGAGAGAGGTATTTGGTCGAAAAGTTTGAGTTTGGAGATAAATGATGAAATCCCCATTCCAAGGATCAGGTGATCCAATAAGAAACAGAGACTCATCAGGAATTGATGGTTCCGACATAGTTGAAGCACTACCAGAGGGAAAAACCCTGCAGCTACTGCTCTCACAAAAATAGTGCAGTTTACCTAGTGAAATGCACTGTAATGGATGGAACATGAGTTGGCCACATGCCAAGATCTGAAATGAGCTCTGAAATCTCCTACACAGCTCCCTAAATGCAAGATAAATTCCCTCCACTGAATGGAAATGCACAAGAGTAGATAGGACAACCCTCCCACTGCACTGCCCAGCAACACAGCGTCCTCTATTACAGAAATAACGCTGCAATGTGAGAAATGCTTGGCCTACAATCCAGATGTGGGAGAAATGAAGCACAAACCCTTCAAGAGATCACTCAATGAAGGAGAAGGAATTCCTAAACAGGAATCCCTCCAAATTCTGCTAAGCAGTAGGAGTTTGCAGAAAATGTCTAGAAAGACAAGAAATTGAAATACAAGCTAACTTCACAAATCTGCCCTTCTCCTCCTTATGAAGTTGTCAGTTCCTTCACCTTGGGTCCCACCTCTTAGGTTTTCCATCTTCATTTGAATCTCTTCCCTCCAAAATTATGATGTCTTCTTAGGCAAGCTACTCCTCCTTAGGTTGCGCTGGTTGACTTGGTCAACTTGACCTTGTCCTCATACAATTGGCCCTGTTCACACTAGGAGGTGCAAAATAAGCTACTCAAAGGTTCCCTTTTCACATTAGGAAGGGTTTTATTCATGTTAAGAGGCCTTCTCTTCCTTTTTATTCACCTACTACACAATATGAGCAAAATTAATGTTTGAATTTATTCATGAAAATTTTGGAACATTACAGAGCTCCCCTCCCAAATGTTGCTTGTCCTCAAGCAACTACAAGGATAGAATTGAGTGAATATCCTTACCTCCTCTGGTAGCATTAGCATATTATGGAATCCTCCAAAGAATATGATGCCATCTCATCCATGAAACTCCATAGTGCCTCTCCCAAGCATATAGTCTAGCATTTGGTGAAACACCCCAAATGACTAAGGAAAGTGCTCAAGGAGACAACCATGTGTGGTCTGGAGGTCTTCTCAAGGCATGGAGTGCAAGATGCATGGGAAATAATTTTCTCCAATGTGAAACCTCCACCCCCAAGCTATCATCCATATGGAATGAGTCACCCTCCCACATGGTAACTCATGAAAAGTTTCCTCCACCTTTGGCTCCAGAAGTGTAGGTAGGCTGAATAACCGAACATGATAGGCAAGAAGGCCTATCCCACGTTTTCCTCCTCCCCACTTATGAATAGTGCAGAGTATGTGTTGTTCATGGGATGCAAATGTATTTCCCTCAAGTGGCAAAATGTAGAGCAATCCACCAAAGATTTCTCCTCCAACATTGAAGAACAAGCTGCCCCAAAACATTTCTTCCATGATGAATAGGACATGGTCATCATAGAATGTACAAATGAGATGTTTTCTGTTGGATTTGAGTGCTGCTGTATGATACAAAAAAATTCTCAAAAGGACACAATGTAATCTCATCCATTTCTTCTTCAGAGAATGGCATGGCAAGTAGTATGTTGATAAATGACTAGTGGTGAAAATTCCAACATTCACTAGTAGAAAGTAAATGGTTGAATGGTTAAACTGAACATACAAGTCATATTTTATGACTTTCCCATGATTATACAATGAATTATTATCAAACTTATGGTCCACCTCAAAAGGAAACAAATACTTGGTTGTGGTGGCCATAGTTTTTCTCATGTTCCCCTTAGAACATGCAATGCAGAAAATGTGGGAATCCTTCCCCTTTAAGGACACTCCCCACTCATGTGTCATCCTTCCAATCATGCTCCCAATGTAAATCAGATCCACATCAGCAAAGGAAGTCATGATCAGCAGCAAAATGAGGAAAAGGCTGAGGGTTTCATGTGATGCAAGGAAGTACCAACAGTTTCCCCAATAGTGGTAGCGCAATTTTCCAAGTTGCTGCTTCAAAAATTTACATGGAAAAATGCTTTGTGACTCATGGAGGATAATGTAAATTAGCTGAACATGTGTGCAATGGAAAAACATCTGCCAAATTCCATGTGAAATATGGCTGCCTCCATCCTATAGTTTGGCCCAATTTTGTCCACGGAGCAATCTGATAAGCTTGCCCTCTTGTAGAGCCATGCACTGCAAGATAATGGTAAGAGTATACAAATCAGCCAATGTAAAAATAGATTTATTAACATATGCCAGGAGTAAAATGATGTATGGATCCATGAATGAACCCTCCATAGTTGTTTGCCATGCTCCCATGAAGAGGAATGAACTAGGTGCTGCAAGGAGATCCTTCTTCTCATGCTTGGGAATCCAAGTCAAGAAGAATGTAGCATAGTAATAGATGACTCCATCTACTACCTCATCCATCTCACCTCCTCTCTTTTCATCAAGTGAAACCAATATGAAATTATCCTGGGACTTGTGGGTTATGGATCCACCACACTTCCTCTGGGCACACTTCATCCATCGGTCACTGCTCCCAAGAGATAACGTTGTTGGCCTATACACATAGGCTCTCATCCATATCAAGCTCCATTCTTTGACATGTAGTTTGTCAAAGATATTTTCCATAATTCTACCATATATGAGGGGTCTCCTCCATGATGAAAACACCTCTCGCACCATGATAGTACCATACTTCACCCTTGCAACACTATGCCAAGTGGGAGAGAAATTTTTCCCTTGCTCTCTCCCAATCCTCCATCACTCATCATATGTGGTGGAAAAAAAATGACCCTACCACCATAATGCATCCACACTCCTTGTTGTCCCATGATGAAAGTATCCTGCCAAACTCCTTCCATCCACATACCCTTGAGAAAAGGACATGTCTCATGATGGCCAAAATCTCTCTTTAGTAGCCAGTGTAGCTTTTCCTCTTGCTACCCTGTGTCATAGATATGCAAGTGGCTCACAAGCCTCTTGCTTTCCACCCACTCTCCTCTATCAGGGTATGGTTGTTCCCAATCCTTCTCTCCTTTGGCACCTTCCCAATGAAGACTGACATTATCCCAAAGCAAGTATTTCTCCTTACACCTCATGGGATGTTGAGATGTAATCCCTTGAAGAATTTCCAAGAAATGCCTCTCACCAATCAAACCCTTGAATCCATAGGAATCCAAGAGTGCTAAGGACAAGACATCCTTAGGAGATGGCACCTCATGCATGATTCTCCCCAAGTCCTTGCACCATAACTCCTCATGTTGCATGCAACTCAATAAGGGTGGAAAGGAATGAGTGCTGATCCCTTCTTGGATCAAACCCCTATTGTACAGCAATGTATAAACTTGCTTCTCTTTATCTGCATGAATTTTCGATCCTGGGCCATGTGAATGCAAATTTCCCAAACCTCTTATGAAATTTTCTGAATTGTCACTGCATGGAAATTTTTTCATACCTTTGTGGGTCTTTGAGACATATTGTATGGCTGCAAGAGTCCCTCTCTCTAATTTTTTGGCTGATCCAACTGCTTATATGGTGGGATGCTCCTCTATGAACAGGACAACGCTGGTAGAAGCCTCCTCAAGTGGAGAAGAATGCTCCTCCTCCTCTAGCCACCTACCCACTTCCTCTTGTGGCCCTCCATACTCTTCACTTCCTTCATGAGCATAGGAAGTGCTTTCATCTCCTACTACCTCTTGAAACCCTCTAGAGGTTTCACTGCAGATTTTCTCATCTTGAAACCCTCTTGGAGTTTCACTGCACCTTTCTTTCCCATTGGTTGAACCCCTTTGGAGAGGCTCCTTTCTGATCTGAAAAATGGATGAGAGTAACCTCATCCTCTCCATATTTGTTCTCCTCTTCTTTTTATTCTCTGGGTGGATCTAAAATCCACAGGCTGAGCCAAGATAACTGTTCCTTGCTCCTCTCTTTAGTTTTATGAAAGCTTGATCTTACATGCAGTGTCAAAGATCATGCTCTGATACCACTATAGTATTCCTTTTTCAGAAATATCACAATTCTATGCCATAGATGGAATGCTGAGGCATTTACTGGTTATGTATCCTTCCTAGGAAGGGAAAGAACCAGAGACTACCTGGCCTTTTGCAGTTTATTTCTATAGATATGTGATTTTTCCTATTCAGGAATTGCTGCAGCAAGCTCCTTAGGGACACTGTATAAGGAAGCAGATGTGAAGATAAGGCCAACCACTACTGTGATGCCTTAGAAAATATATGATTTTACCTCCTTGCAGAATTTAAGCTCAAATAAATAACCTTAAGAAGGTTATTTAGATCTCCCACAGTGAACTAGCTGAAAATTGCAGCAACATATGAGCATCAAATAGTTGTCTTCAGAAAATAACGCTATAAAAGTGAGGAATGGGACTTACATCCCTTATTATACATGATATACAGCTCACATGCATAATTTGAGGTGAAACAAATGACTCTAGCTCATATAAACAGATCTTCCTATTTCTATATGTCTCAAATGAGCTTAAACCCCATAGCCTAGCTTATGCAGAAAGCACTGAATCAAGTACAACATTATTTTATCTAGGGTTTATGCAGAGAATAACATGAAATATCAGATCTGAAATTAACAAGCATCCAATGGCTACGAAAATGTGATTCCTTCCCTCTTTATACACAATAAAGATCACCCACAAGGGGTTTCATGAAAATACAAAGTGTACAAGTGCAGATATGCAAATATATGTAGCTGGAAAATGAAATCACTGCAACACTTAATATAAATATGAATGATAATATGTAAATATAGAATAGGAATGGAATATAGATCTTTCCAGGAGAAGGGTTGGCCCTTTCTCCAAAGAATAAGCCCTCAAGCAAGGGATCAAACCCTGCAACTATTGCTCTCACAAAAATAATGCAGTTTACCCAGTGAACTACACTGTAATGGATGGAACATGAGTTGGCCACATGCCAAGATATGAAATGAGCTTTGAATCTCCTACACAGCTCCCTCAATGCAAGAGAAACTCCCTCCACTAAATGGAAATGCACAAGAGTAGATAGGACAACCCTCCCACTGCACTGCCCAGCAACACAGTGTCCTCTGCTACAAAAATAACGCTGCAATGTGAGAAATTCTTGGCCTACAATCTAGATGTGGGAGAAATGAAGCACAACCCCTTCAAGAGATCACTCAATGAAGGAGAATGAATTTCTAAACAGGAATCCCTCCAAACCTTGTTAAGCAGCAAGAGTTTGCAGAAAATGTCTAGAAAGACAAGAAATCGAAATACAAGCTAACTCCACAAATTTTCCCTTCTCCTCCTTATGAAGTTGTTAGCTCCTTCACCTTGGGTTCCACCTCTTAGGGTTTCCACCTTCATTTGAATCTCTTCCCTCCAAAACTGCGTTGTCTTCTTAGGCAAGCTACTCCTCCTTAGGCTGTGTTGGTTGACTTGGTCAACTTGACCTTGTCCTCATACAATTGGCCTTGTTCACACTAGGAGGTGAAAAATAAGCTGCTCAAAGGTTCCCTTTTCACATTAGGAAGGGTTTTATTCATGTTAAAATGCCTCCTCTTCCTTTTTATTCACCTACTACACAATATGAGCAAAATTAATGTTCCAACTTATTCATGAAAATTTTGGAACATTACAGTAATGCAAAGGTTCCCATTAGAGTGGAATCCTTTAAGAGTCCTACACCAATGTTCTGAAGTTCTAGTTGGGGTATGTGAACGAACGGAATGCTTCCAGTTACCTGTGAAGCAAAGGTAAAGAAGGATAGTTGATTAATGACTGTGATAGTACCTTTATGTGGAAAGGAAATCATTCTAAAATATGTAGAAATAATTGCAGTCATTGCATATACCCGTGGCCTTCCAAGTAGAATATTGTAGTCAAGGGGTCCATCAACAACCTCAACATCAATATTCACTATTTTTCCCCCTAGTTCAACATGCAGGTTATTAATAATACCACAATTTTTATATGTACGTCCATCAAATACCTTCAACGTCGTTGATGATTGTGATAAGAGTGGCGAGCCAAGTGACTTCCAACAATTTAGAGACATAATGCATGTAGATGCTCCCTCATCAATAATAGTGTGGTGAACAAGATGATTGAGAACATTTACTTGTATGGAGAATTCCAATTCTGCTGGTATTTGCAGCACATAGCCCGTATGATTAAAGACGACAAGATTAGAATCATTCAGATCAATTCCACCAATAGCCGACAATAAAGATTTTTTTTGGGAGGGACAATTTTGTAATACCTTAAGAGAAAAAATAGCTGAAGGGGATTGAGCCAAATCTTCAACTATATTATAATTTTGTGCAGCTCTTGCTGGAGGATTTTATGTCAATTTGTGAATTACTCCCTTTGGTGGCTTGCTTGTCAATTCAAGAATAGCAGTAGGGGGTACTGATTCCGTAGACGGATTCGTTGCCGAGGTAGTAGGTTGATCAATGCCCTGACTACCACAATATTTACTACATTTTGACACAAAAATATTTTTTGAAGGTTTTGTGACAGATAACAATAACACTTGGGAACTAGGAGTTGGATCCGTAGCAACCATATTTGTGTCCGGATTTGGAAATGGGTCTATCAACACAGCTAACGCATGGGAAGTCTTGATGATTTTTGAGACTTCAGCGTGGTGAGGAAAATCCCTAAAAAAGTGTTCCTCATTACAGATTATTCATGGATAACGAGGTTTCCTAGGTCCAGACGATTGATCAGATGATTTTTCCTGTGGGTTAGAAGTTTGATTTTTCTTAGATTTCCCCTTTTTATTACTTATGGGTTGCTTGTCACTTTTTCCCTTGTCAAATGACATGGTATTAATTTCAGAAGCAGGAGCAGGATCAGATGCAGTAGTGTGATGTGTGCTTGCAGTTCCAATCAAGATGTCTCCAGCATGAGAGTCCTTTAATTGAGGAGGAACAGTAAAATTAGATCTCAGCACATTAGGAATTTTTTCACAGAGCGTGCCAGAGTGAGTATAAATCAAGTCTAAATATTGGGCACGAGAAATAACTTGCTCTTCTGTGACGATGCCACCCTTCACCCTTAGCCACATCCTCAGTTATAGATGGTAACAAGGACTTAATGAACCATTTAGCAAAGAGTTGATCCAGAATAACCATTCTACGACGACGACGCCACTCATGAATATGATCAGAGATGTGAGTAGCATTATTCTATTTGAAATTTTTCAAGAGTTCCGTTCCAGTTTCATATCTAATGGGTAACTGGAAATGAGTAAAAAATACAGTAGCTACGGCAGTGAAATTATCAAAAGAAGTTTTAGGTAATTCAATATACCATTTTGCAGCGGGACCTGTGAGCATACGCTGGAAAAGACGTAGTCGAACAAAATCATCATTCAGGGAGTTTGATGAACACCATAAAAGATAAGTCATAACATGAGTCGATGGATCTTCTCCAAGGTTTCCATTGAACTCAAGAATATCCGAGGGTAATTTATGAGGTATCACCGGCCACCAAGGAGCATAGTTAATTAGATCATTAGTTAGCTGATTTAAATCTGGTAACTCTAAAGTTGCAACAAAGGGAAACTATCTATTAAGGTTAGGTTGAGCATCGCTAGGGTAAGATGGAATTTCTTAAGTAACAAGCCTTTGAACACCAGCATAAGGAATTTTTTGCTGGTAACCCAGATAGGGGTTGTTTTGAAAAGCAAACTCTTGAGGATTTTGTTGACCAAAACCTGGATATGATACTTGTTGAAATGAAGTTTGTGGAATTTGCGCCTGTGGCTGCCAAGGGGTCTGTCCACCAATGTTAAAACCCAAATTAGGATAACTTGGATTCTGTTAATAGGTATAACCAAGTTGCGGTTGTGATATCCCATAAAATGGTAAACTAGATTTTGAATAAATGATTCCGAATACAGGCTGTTGTAAATTAACCGAAGGATTTGGAGTTTGTGGACCCAACATTTGATGATATTGTTAGAAAATTAAATATTATGGAGCAATGCAACACATAATATATGCGGAAAATACAAGCACACAAAACACATAAAACCAGAGAGACACAAATATATGTGGTTCACCCAGTGTGGGCTATGTCCACCCCGAACAGCCAGTCCTTCCTTTCTGTTATCCAGCAAAATGAAGAGACAAAACCTACAGCAGATCTGTTGTAATATCCTCTATTCTCTCTCACAGTCTCCCTATCTATTTCCCGCTCAGAGAATACACATGTAATACATAGCCACAATACAATGCCCTCATACAAAGAGAGGGGTTTCCTTCTAGGGCAAAAAACCCTAAACTAAAAATAACTTCTACTGTTAGAACATCTGCCTAATGAACAGCCCAGATTGACTAGAAATTACTATACTTTTACAAGGCAATTTTACATCTATTTTTAGCTTTGGGGGCGTTGCCCCAGAAACCCCCACCGGGGGACTGCTGGCCCCTGGACCCCGCGGGGGCGACAAGTCCCCCCCTGCACCCCCCCTGCTGCAAGGGTGTACAGTTTTCCTGGGGTATACATCTAGCTAAAACAAGGTTCTCTGAATTAGGATGAAAATCAGGCTATGTTAGCCCCCCATAAATTTTTTGACAAGCAAACAGGGGGCTAAAATGTTGTTGAGCCTTCAAGGAATGAATTTTCCCTGAAAACACATCATCCTTGAAGCCTCCTTGTGCCTTTTTCCTTTGATAAAATCCCCTCTAATGTTTCCAGTTTATAAAGCCTCTCTATTTGTGAAGAAATGCCCAAAGGCCTCCTTTTTCCCCCTTATTTCACCCCCTCTTAGCTTCTATTCTGCCCCCCTTTGTCCCCCCTTCTATTTCCCTTTTTACCCTCTTAATCCTCCCAAATCCCCTTTATATTCTTCCTCTACCCTTTGCTTAGCCAAATTCCTCTTTGTTCCCCTTATCATTTCCCTTCCTAGGCCTTAAAATGCATTAAAAATGGGTCCAAAACCCACTGTTTAACTTTATAATAGGGCTTAGCCCCTTTTCCCGCCAGCCCCCTTAAACCACTTTCCCACATAACCGTTACCCAAGACCAACCGCTTAAAGCCTTGGGAGTCAATCGCAATCAAAATTTTCGGGCGGGCATTTCCCTTTGTAAAACTTTAAAACTCTGATGTGATTGGCTTATTACATTAAGTCCTGCGATATGTTCTCAACCGTTGATCTGTTATCGGGATCGGATGGCCCTCACTAATCGCAAGTCTTCGCAATCGCAACATTTATGTTGCGTCCCCCGATCAGTCCATCACAAATGTTTGCGATGCGATTGATCGCATCACTTTCCCCTCCGATCATCGCATCGCATCCCCCTCCGATCACATCCCCCTCTGATTGCATCGACCTCCGATCCGCCCATCGCACTTCCCTCCGATCGCACTTTCTGCCCGATCGCAATCCCTTTCCTGATCTCGTAATCGCAATCCCTCCTCCGATCGCATCGCAACATTTGAAATGCGTGTTGCAATTGTTTCCTCTCCCGATCTCCGATTGCGATTGACCCTGGGCCCACCGTACCATACCTCCGCCAGTCCATATAATAAAGGTTTTTCCTTTGTTAAACCCGATTTTTGGTTTTATTTCAAAATACAATGGGTTGTTTCCAATCGCATCGGAAATATTGTTTCATATATATGTATCTCTGCCCCGTTCTGATTTCGATTGCGATTTCCATACGAGTCCCACCTCATCTGTTTATTTTAATTACATTTCATCGCATTTCTTTGTATTTCCGCTTATATTCAAACCTTTGCATTTTTCATTAAACTTTAATGAATCGCCCTACGCCATGACCGGGTCCCACAGCTGTGTCTCCACTCCATTGTTTTGCCGTGTTTTCCTTTGTAATTTTCCCAAACGTTAACCTTTGGGCTTTACACTGTGCGATCATTTCTCCGCCGCTTTCCATTGCTTCTACTGTTTCTCCACTGCTCCGCCACCACTCCTCCGGCCTCCGCAGCATTTCCCCACCACTTCCCGGGTTTTGTGTTAAGTTCATTTCATTGTACATGGGTCACAGAGAGGCCAATTTAGCGGCCCAGCGAGACAGCAGAGCTGAATTAGAAGGGACCAGACCTGTTAATTGAAGATTTAACACTTAATCCCGCATTCAAAGGACTCAAAGCACAGTTTGAAGACTTAAGCATGAAAAAGGTCATATCCGCATTTTAATATCAGCAGAACGCATTCCTCCAAGGGGGACTTTTACCTATAGCATTCCTCATATCTCCTCGAGCCCTGAAACGGTTAATTATACTGACAGAGCTTCTTAAAGACTGTCTGGACAGGGTATGGAGAGACCTGCAGATTTTCCATCCATGTCATTTATTCTAGAAGGCTGGTGTAGAGATCCAAACACCAGAAAGAACTTCAAGGACACATCAGAGGTCAATCTCGACCTGACAGAGGCTCCCCCAAGCGGATTTCAGAGTACATACAACACTGCATATTTGCCATTAAGCAGAGTGGGCATGAACTCTTTCTCCACTCTGTCTTAATGAACACATTTAATTTGTATCTACTCCTGTTGTTATTCTCATTCTCCTATAAGAATTCCCAAGAACGAATTGTAAAGGTTGTTTTCCAGTTGTTGTTGTTGCAGTTAGAGGGATTCAGTTTTGACTGTTAGAACAGTCTTGGGAGGGAGTAGCAAAGTAGTTTTTTTTGTAGTAGGCTGGGAGGAGAATTTTGGATTGTATTATCCATTGAGCTCAGTGTACATGACTAGTTTTGCATCATTAATCAAGCACATTTCATAGGATCCTGGTCTATTACTATGGGTGATGTTTTTCTAACATTGTTTATTACATTTTCATATTGTTTCATGTTCTTCTGGTAGGCAGTTTAAGTATAACATAGGATTTACCCTTGTTAGGTACCCTATGTTCCTACTCTCCCTGCTTTTAATGTTTTCTGCTATATGTGTTATCTAAGAGTGGATTTCAGTTAATTTAACCAGTGTAGTGGATGTCATTGCCTGCAAGATGATGTATGAATTAAATGAATCTGTTCTTAGATGTTCTTGTTGGGTTTAAGCTTTAAGATTTGGGAACATTGGGGATTAGAGTTAGCCTTGTCCACTAGGATCCTTGTGCGACCAGTTGGCCTTTCCAAGATCTCTTTGTTAAACTTATCTCTGTTTTCCCTTTCAGTATGTCCAAGCAGGTCTAGAGTTAAATGACCTCTGACCTGATCTATAGACAGAAATTAGGTGTATTTCCTTCTTTCACCTTCTTTCCTTATTGTTCCATCCCACCATCTAATCTAAATATCCTTTGGTATTAGATGACTTGCCCTTTGGAAGCCTTGGCTAGTTGTTGCATGTAATTGTCTTTCATGACTCCATAGCCCAATGGATGGCACACTCTTGACCTATCCTCTTTGCTGAAACATCCTGCTGCTTTGCTCCTTTCCTTCCATTGCTCTCTCATTTTTTGATCTCATGACCAACCTAGCAACCCACCAACCAAATCATTTAAAACCCCCTTTTGTGCTTCATACCTAGCCTAATATCTCAATTTGAGCTTCAAAGATATACCATTCTTTGCTCTATTTGGAGAGATCCCTCTCCAGGTCCAAGAGGGCTAGATCCTAGGGCCCCAAAGTGGTTTGATTTTGTCTTATCTTTTGGTATTGCCAAATCTACCAAAACATAGGAACCCCAACATAATGGCGACTCCGCTGGGGAAGTAAAGACCAATCAACCTTGATTTGGTAAACCACTGTGGTGGACAATAAAATTGTAAATCATCCACCTGGCGACTCCATAGTTCCTAAATGATTAGAAGACTCCACTGGTGATCAGTAGGCCGCTGATTATCTGTGTGTACGAGACTCCATTGGGAGACCATGTCGTAGTACAACATCATCCACGCCAAAGACCAATCCACCTCACTAATGGAAGACCCTGAAAGGTTTGCAGAAATGTTTCCAGATTTCATAGCAGGGTATCGTGCTATAATGTCAATTGACTTGGCAGAGTTGGAGGTGGAGGACCTTCCAGGGGTCATTCTTCTTAGCTCAAAGTTCAAACCCCTTCCCAGGAAAATCTTCTTGGAGCTGGTGGTTGAAATGTATGAAGCTGAGATTGAACTGTTGAACTCACGAGAAATCATACCAGTTCAAATACCCCAGAGCATTTTTGGAAAGTCTCTCGCCCCCTAAAAATGAAGAAATCCCACTGCTTTTCGGAGTACAAGAAGAAGATGATCTGGTTCTCATGAGCCACTTTGAGAATGCAGTGGAATATGCACTAATCGAAGCTGACCAGGACGCAGACAACCTACCAGTCATGGAAGGCCTAAAAGAAGAATGTGTACATCATCTGTTCATTGATCCTATGGCAGAATACATGGAGGCCCTGATTTGCTCAATTTCTCCAACATTAATCCTTCACCAGGACCAGATTCATCAGGAAGGGTCACTACTGATGGTGACCCCAGTTTTGAAGAACCACATGTAATTACCCTGTGGTTATCTCTGACAGGAAGTCAGTGCTCATATCATTTTTTGTTACTGCTTGACTGGCTGCATTGGCATTATTGTATCACCTAGAGTATCAGATATTTCCAAGTAGAGTAGGGTAGGTAGGAAAGATCAATAAAGCTCAATGTGTGAGCATGTAGTTAGTTGTTTTTAATTTCTGAAAAGTCCAGCAATTCATAAAGTCTAATCCTAGCTTGACTATTTTCAATTTCTGTCTTAGAATGTAGAGAAGAAATCTGCTAGACAGTTTAATCCTAGCAGATACTAGATTAGGTAGAGAAGCTATGAGGCCAACAGTCTAATCTGGTCTCATGGAGTAATAAGGGTACAAGTAGAATAGGCTTATTTTCCTGTTTGTAAAAATTAATGATGTAAAGGGTCTGTAAGTCCAAATGCACCCAGAAGAAAAATGCTAGGACTATAGTGTAGGTAGGTAGTTGTATGGGAAAATGTTATTTCTGATTTAGTTGTGGCAGCCGATCAAAGAAAGAAATGAATGAGTCAAGCACCAGGCATCTAGCCTACACCAAAGATTTATCTTCTGAATTCTTGACTCCTTCAAGAAGAAGCCATCCCCATGTGGAGCCACTGTTAGACCCCCATAAATTTTTTGACAAGAAAACAGGGGGCTAAAATGTTGTTGAGCCTTCAAGGAATGCATTTCCCCTGAAAACACATCATCCTTGAAGCCTCCTTGTGCCTTTGTCCTTTGATAAAATCTCCTCTGCTGTTTCCAGTTTATAAAGCCTCTCTGTTTGTGAAGAAATGCCCAAAGGCCTCCTTTTTCCCCCTTATTTCACCCCCTCTTAGCTTCTATTTTCCCCCCTTTGTCCCCCCTTATATTTCCCTTTTTATCCTCTCAATCCTCCCAAATCCCCTTTATATTATTCCTCTACCCTTTTCTTAGCCAAATTCCCCTTTGTTCCCCTTATCGTTTCCCTTCCTAGGCCTTAAAATGCATTAAAAATGGGTCCAAAACCCACTGTTTAACTTTATAATAGGGCTTAGCCCCTTTTCCCGCCAGCCCCCTTAAACCACTTCCCCACGTAATCGTTATGCAAGACCAAGCGCTTAAAGCCTTGGGAGCCAATCGCAATCAAAAGTGTTGGGCGGGCGTTTCCCTTTGTAAAACTTTAAAACTCTGATGTGATTGGCTTATTACATTAAGTCCCGCGATATTTTCTCAACCGTTGATCTGTTATTAGGATCGGACGGCCCGCGCTAATCACAAGTCTTCACAATCGCAACAGTTATGTTGCATCCCTCGATCGGTCCATCACAAATGTTTGCGATGCGATTGATCGCATCGCTTTCCCCTCCGATCATCGCATCGCATCCCCCTCCGATCGCATTGACCTTCGATCCGCCCATCGCACTTCCCTCCGATCGCACTTTCCGCCTGATCGCAATCCCTTTCCCGATCTCCCGATCGCAATACCTCCTCCGATCGCATCGCAACGTTTGAAATGCACGTTGCGATTGTTTCCTCTCCCGATCTCTCCCGATCTCCGATTGCGATTGACCTCGGGCCCACCATACCATACCTCCGCCGGTCCATATAATAAAGGGTTTTCCTTTGTTAAACCCAATTTTTGGTTTTATTTCAAAATACTATGGGTTGTTTCCAAACGCATCGGAAATATTGTTTCATATATATGTATCTCCGCCCCGTTCCGATTGCGATTGCGATTTCCATACGGGTCCCACCTCATCTGTTTATTTTCATTACATTTCATCGCATTTCTTTGTATTTCCGCTTATATTCAAACCTTCACATTTTTCATTAAAATTTAATGAATCGCCCTCCGCCATGACCGGGTCCCACATCCGTGGTTCCGCTCCATTGTTTTGTCGTTTTTTCCTTTGTAATTTTCCCAAACGTTAACCTTTGGGCTTTACACTGTGCGATCATTTCTCCGCCACTTTCCATTGCTTCTACTGTTTCTCCACTGCTCCGCCACCACTCCTCCGGCCTCCGCAGCATTTCCCCACCACTACCCGGGTTTTGTGATAAGTTCATTTCATTGTACAGGGGTCACAGAGAGGCCAATTTAGTGGCCCAACGAGACAGCAGAGATGAATTAGAAGGGACCAGGCCTGTTAATTGAAGATTTAACACTTAATCCCGCATTCAAAGGACTCAAAGCACAGTTTGAAGACTTAAGCACACAAAAATTCATATCCGCGTCTTAATATCAGCAGAATGCATTCCTCCAAGGGGGATGTTTACCTACGGCATTCCTCATATCTCCTCGAACCATGAAACGATTAATTATATTGACAGAGCTTCTTAAAGACTGTCTGGACAACAGTTATGGAGGTATGGAGAGACCTGCAGATTTTCCATCCATGTCATTTATTCCAGAAGGCTGGCGCAGAGATCCAAACACCAAAAAGAACTTCAAGGACACATCAGAGGTCAATCTCAACCTGACAGAGGCTCCCCCAAGCAGATTTCAGAGTACACACAGTGCTGCAGATTTGCCATTAAGCAGAGTGGGCATGAACTCTTTCTCCACTCTGTCTTAATAAACACATTTAATTTGTATCTACTCCTACTGTTATTCTCATTCTCCTATAAGAATTCCCAAGAACGAATTGTAAAGGTTGTTGTCCAGTTGCTGCTGTTGCAGTTAGAGGGATTCAGTTTTGACTGTTAGAATAGTCTTGGGAGGGAGTAGCAGAGTAGTTGTTTTTGTAGTAGGCTGGGAGGAGAATTCTGGACTATATTAGCCATTGAGCTCAGTGTACATGACTGGTTTTGCATCATTAATCAAGCACATTTCATAGGATCCTGGTCTATTACTATGGGTGATGTTTTTCTAACATTGTTTATTACATTTTCATACTGTTTCATGTTCTTCTGGTAGGCAGCAGAAGTATAACATAGGATTTACCCTTGTTAGGTACCCTATGTTCCTACTCTCCCTGATTTTAATGTTTTCTATTGTATTTGTTATCTAAGAGTGGATTTCAGTTAATTTAACCAGTGTAGTGGATGTCATTGCCTGCTAGCTGATGTATGAATTAAATGAATTTGTTCTTAGATGTTCTTGTTGGGTTTAAGCTGCAAGATTTGGGAACACTGGGGATTAGAGTTAGCCCTTTCCACTAGGATCCTTGTGCGACCAGCTGGCCTTTCTAAGATCTCTTTGTTAAACTTATCTCTGTTTTCCCTTTAAGTATGTCCAAGCAGGTCTGGAGTTAAATGACCTCTGACCTGATCTATAGACAGAAATTAGGTGTCTTTCCTTCTTTCACCTTCTTTCCTTATTGTTCCATCCCACCATCTAATCTAAAGATCCTTTGGTATTAGATGACTTGCCCTTTGGAAGCCTTGGCTAGTTGTTGCATGTAATTGCCTTTCATGACTCCATATCCCAATGGATGGCACACTCTTGACCTATCCTCTTTGCTGAAACATCCTGCTGCTTTGCTCCTTTCCTTCCATTGCTCTCTCAGTTTTTGATCTCATGACCAACCCAGCAACCCACCAACCAAATCATTTAAAACCCCCCTTTGTGCTTCATACCTAGCCTAATATCTCAATTTGAGCTTCAAAGATATACCATTCTTTGCTCTATTTGGAGAGATCCCTCTCCGGGTCCAAGAGGGCTAGATCCTAGGGCCCCAAAGTGGTTTGATGTTGTCTTATCTTTTGGTATTGCCAAATCTGCCAAAACATAGGAACCCCAACAGGCTCCACACCCAAAAATCTCCCACTTAGAGACTGATTGTAGCAACTCCACCACTACTTCATTTGTTGAACAATGACTCCTCTTTGGACCTGGTTGTTTCTCATCTTCATCATCATACTTGAAGACCAATTGAAACTAAGCACATTCTTAGTTTCTCCCTGATTACAACTTTTGTTAGAATATCTGCAGGATTCTGGCTAGTGTGTATCTTTTCCAGCTTCAACTCTCCATCTTCCAATACTGACTGTATGAAATGGTACTTGAGATGTATGTGTTTAGTCCTAGAATGAAATGCTGAGTTATTTGCAAGATGAATGGCACTTTGGCTATCACTGTATAACGTGCCCATATCATGGTTCTTACCCAATTCACCCATAAACCTTTGTAACCAAATCATTTCTTTACTAGCCTCTGCAGTAGCAACATACTCTGCTTCTGTTGTTGAAAGTGAAACAACACTTTGGATTTTTGAAACCCAACTGACAGTTGTTCCACCTACAGTAAATACATATCTTGTAGTGCTCCTCCTGTTATCTATGTCATCTACCATATCTGCATCAACATATCCCTGTAGAGAAATATTTGAACCACCAAAGCATAATGCTTGATTTGTGGTACCTCTCAAATATCTGAGAATCCATTTTACTGCCATCCAATGTTCTTTTCCTGGATTATTCATGTACCTACTTACAACTCCCACTGCATGTGCAATATCAGGCCTTGTGTAGACCATTGCATACATTAAGCTTCCAACTACTGATGCATATGGAACTTTAGACATATAATCCATGTCTTCTTGGGTCTTTGGGCACATCTCCTTACTAAGTTTGAAATGGCTAGCAAAAGGTGTACTAATTTGTTTTGCATTGTGCATATTAAATCTTTTCAACACCTTTTGTATGTACTCATTCTAAGACAATGTTAATTTTTTATTTTTCCTATCTCTGGTTATTCGCATACCAAGGATCTGTTTTGCAGCTCCTAAATCCTTCATTGCAAATGAATTTGCCAATTTTTGTTTGAGCACATTTATTTCCTGCATGTTAGACCCTGCAACAAGCATGTCATCTACATACAATAAAAATATAATATAGCTGCCATCATTTTGCTTTTTCAAATAAACACAATGATCAGAGTGACATCTAGTATAACCTTGTTCAGACATAAACTTGTCAAATTTTAGATACCACTGCCTTGGAGCCTTTTTTAAGCCATACAAGCTCTTCTTTAACCTGCACACCAATTTTTCTTTCCCTTTTACCTCATATCCTTCTAGTTGTTGCATGCATATCTCTTCCTCCAAATCTCCATGGAGAAATGTTGTCTTTACATCTAACTATTCAAGATGTAAATCTTCCGCTGCTACAAGACTTAAGATAGTTCTGATTGAAGTCATCTTAACAATAGGAGAAAATATTTCATCAAAATCAATACCTTTCTTTTGTGCAAACCCCTTCACCACAAGTCTATCTTTGTACCTCTGTTTTCCTCCATCTTCTTCCTTCAGCCTGTAAACCCATTTATTCTGCAATGTAGTTTTACCTGCAGGCAACCTGACTAAGTCCCAAGTCCGGTTATGCATTAAGGATTCCATCTCTTCTTCCATGGCTAGCTCCCACTTCTTCCTGCTTTCAACCTGCATTGCTTCTTCATAACATTCAGGTTCACCAGAATCATTCAACAATAAATAATATAATGAAGGAGAGTATCGTTCAGGGGGTCTACTTATCCTGGTAGATCTTCTAACACCACTTTCAGGTGTTTGAGGTGCCTGTTGCTGTTGTGGTGGTTGCTGCTGCTGTGGTTGTTGATTATTATTATTTTCAGGCACCTTTACTTTTTCAATTATCTCATCAAGAACCGTGTATTCCTTGCTTTCTTTTTCCTGTTTCTTTTCCTGCAGCTGATTCTTATACAAGACCTTTTCATTGAATATTACATCTCTGCTCCTAATGATTTTGTGATTTTCATAATCATACAAGCGATAACCAAAATCATTAGCACCATATCCAATAAAGGTACATTTCTTTGATTTTGCCTCAAGCTTTGTTCTATTTTCTTTATTAATATGGACAAAGGCCTCACAACCAAAAGGCTTTAAAAAAGGAGTAGTTTACCTTTTTACCTGTCCATGCTTCCTCTGGAATACCACCATCCAAGGAACTTGAAGGCCCTATGTTTATTAGATAAACAACAGTATCTACAGCATCTGCCCAAAATTGTAAAGGAAATCCTGCATGAAATCTCATGCACCTTGCACACTCCATGATTGTTCTGTTCATCCTTTCTAACACACCATTTTCTTGTGGTGTTCTTCGAACAGTCTTTTCTCTACGAATTCCATGCTCTGAACAGTACCTATCAAACTCTTTGCTGCAATATTCACCTCCATTGTCTGATCTGAGACACTTCAACTTCTTTCCTGTCTCAATCTCAACCAAAGTTTTCCATTTCTTGAAAGTATCAAATACATCAGATTTATTTTGAATAAATAAATCCAATTTTTTCTAGTTGAATCATAAATAAACGTAACATAATAGCGAGAGCCACTGAGAGATGATACTTGAGCAGTTCCCCATACATCTGTATGCACAAGCTCCAATTTTTCACTCTTCTTTTCTTTCCCAACTCTGAGAAATCTGACTCTCTTTTGTTTTCCATAAATGCAATTTTCACAGAAATCCAAATCAAAATTATTCAAACCTGGCAACAAATTTCTTGAGTCAAGAATTTTCATCCCCTTCTCACTCATGTGTCCGAACCTATGATGCCATAATGTTGCATCTGCTCCTTTGGAAGTTAAAGCATTAACAGAGTTAGAAATACCATTGCATAAATACAGTGTACCAACCTTTTCACCTTTTGCTATTACCAAGGCTCCTTTGGTGACCTTCCAAGCTTTATCTGTGAAAGTTGTCACACAACCTTCACCGCCTAACTACCCTGTTGAAATCAGATTTTTCTTTAGATCTGGAACATGCCTTACCTCCTTTAATAGCCATTGGTTTCCATTCTGCTTTTTTACAAGAACCCTACCCATTCCAAAAATTTTACAGGATTTATCATCACCCAAACGGACCTGTCCAAAATCTCCCTAAACATAGTCATGAAAATATTTCTTATCAAGTGTGGCATGGAATGAGGCCCCTGAATCTACTACCCAGGAATTAGTAACATTTTCGAAAGAAAGATTCAAATCATCTTGTAACACACCACCTGTCACATTTTCTTCATGATTGTTTTCTTGTTGCACATCTCCTTCTTTTCCCTTCTGAGATCTACATTCTTTCTTTAGGTGTCCTTTCTTTCCGCATTTCCAGCACATTATCCCCGATCTGGACTTGGATCTACCTTTTCTTGATTTACTGCCATATCCTGAGCTCTTTCCTCTTTCCATTCTCCTTCCCCTAGACTCTGCACTCAAAGCATTACCCGGTGTCTCACCGGAGCTTTTCCGTCGCATTTCCTCGCTAAGGATAGCACCGACAACATCATCAAACTTTAAAGTACTAGATCCAGAGACAGAGTTACTAATGGCCATAACAAAACCATTCCAGCTTTCTGGAAATGAGCACAGAAATAACAGAGCTCTAACTTCATCATCAAATTTTACCCCTACAGAACTTAACTGATTGGTAACTGTATTTAAATCATTTAAATGGTCTGCAAGAGATCCACCTTCCGACATCTTCATATTAAATAGTCGTTTCATAAGAAATACCTTGTTTGAGGCCAAGGTTTTTTCATATAGTTTCGCCAACATCTGCATCAAACCCTCTATTGTTGTTTCCTTTGAAATATTGAAGGCGACTGATGCCGCAAGGCACAACTGTACTGTTCCGAGTGCCTTTCTATTGAGAATGTTCCATTCCGCATCTGTCATGGCCGTCGGCTTCTTTGTTTTTTCACTCAATGGTAGGTACAGATCTTTCTGATACAGATAATCTTCCATCTGCATCTTCCACAGTGGGAATTTTTGGCCGTTAAATTTCTTGACCCTAAACTTACCATCTTCTGCCTTTGCTCCCACTCGAACCAGGAACCCTTCTTTCCTGCGAGTTTATTAGCCAAATATATATTCGGCTCTGATACCAGTTTTTAGAAAATTAAATATTGTGGAGCAATGCAACACATAATATATGCGAAAAATACAAGCATACAAAACACATAAAACCAGAGAGACACAGATATACGTGGTTCACCCAGCTTGGGCTACATCCACCCTGAACAGTCAGTCCTTCCTTTCTATTATCCAACAAAATGAAGAGACAAAACCTACTACAGATTCGCTGTAATATCCTCTGTTCTCTCTCACATTCTCCCTATCTATTTCCCGCTCAGAGAATACACATGTAATACACAGCCGCAATACAATGCCCTCATACAAAGAGAGGGGTTGCCTTCTAGGGCAAAAAACCCTAAACTAAACATAACTTATAAGGCAATTTTACATCTGTTTTTAGCTTCAAGGGCGCTGCCCCCAAAACCCCCGCTGGGGGACCGCTGGCCCCCAAACCCCCCAGCCGAGGGGTCAGCCCCCCTGGACCCCGCGGGGAGGACAAGTCCCCCCCACTGCAAGGGTGTACAGTTTTCCTGGGGTATACATCTAGCTAAAACAAGGATCTCTAAATCAGGATGAAAATCAGGCTCCACACCCAACAGATATTGAGTTGAAGGACCCGTTTGATAAGGTTGTACAACATTTTGATTCTGTAACAGGGGTAAAGATGTATTGATAAGTGGAAATGATGTGGGTGTAACATGTTGAAATGGTTGATACGAGTGTACAACTATTTGTGGTTGGATAGGCAGAGTGGGCTGCCATTGACAAACATTCATTTCAACATTACTTTGACCAAAAAGTGACGGAGTACTGTCATATTGGGTGACCAAAGGTTTCCCCCCAACATGAAGAGGATAATAAGATAGAAAATAGTGCTCTCCAAATGCTAGGAATCCAGTTGATATGGTATTTGAAGGAATAGACCCAGAAGGACCGACTTGATATTGCCTTGAAGATGTGTATAAAGAATCAAGTCATTCAGTACTCACTATAGGATTACTAGTTAAAATACCGGATGATGACATTCGTAAAATCCATGGATTCGAAGATGCACCAAAGAAAATTCCAGATAATGATTTTTAACCTGATGGGACCAAAGGGCCACCATGAAAATATGACTCTGGTGAAGTTGTAAACATCGATAAGGTAGCTAGGGCAGGAGCTGACGTAATTGGAATAGATGACCCAACCGAAGATGTTGGTTCAGGCATGGTTACTTGACCAAATGTATACCCTTTTGAATCGATGAGAGTTTGGAAAGGAACCGGATCAACCAAAGCAAATGGTGTCGATTAAGGAAAAGAATCATACAGGTAAAGGTCCTCCCCAAAATGGGTTGGAGTTAAAGGTGTCTCGTCTTGTGGGATTTCTTCAATCACAATTAAACTAGGTGGAAGTATTTCACCGTCAGGCCCAAAGTATATTTCAGGTGGTTCACTGTGTGATATTGGAGATTCAATAGCTATATAAATTTGTGGTATGACCAAGGTAGGAACAAATTTCGGTTGTATGAATTTAGGATTCAGATGTTTTAGCAAAGAAGAGATAGGATATGGATCAATTTCTGGTTGAACAACGTCGGGTCCAGGAGGTATGGTCTCACTGATTGGATGGATCGTGACCATGGGTAGCTGTGAAGACTTCGTTTCGACAACAGTAGATGAACTGGGATGTTAGAAACAACTTGAGATAACTCTATTTTATGGAAAGATTATGTTTCACCAGAGGTACGAATTGTACTTGATTCGGCAGATTGTGATCGCCTTCGCCTACCAGAAGTAACTTATGGTGGTAAAGGTGGTTTTAACGCTAATCTATGCAAACGACAGGGGAAAGGATTTTTTTCTTCCACGATTACTGATTTATTTTAGCAAAAAAAAAAAATAACAAAATAAAAGGGTAATGCTAGGAAAAAGGGTTTACCAAGAAACTGTGAACTGCAAAATACCTCTTGGCAAACTAAGAAGTATGGGTAGGAAATCTCCCAGAATGCTATGTTCGGTGTATCATAATTTACAAGGCGGCTGACACCGTTCACTATGGATGGCTAGAACCTAAAATTTGTCCTCCCAAATATAACCGAAGGTACGTGGAGGCCCAAATCCGTATTAGCGTTTTCTGATGCGAAACCGCACAATGAGAGCACCCCTTTATACTTATCATGCTGTAACACCGCCCGATATACCCGAAAGTACGTGGACGAGCTACGATATACTTATGTATGTGGAGTGAGGTATCACACTCAGAATGTATCGCAAACAAGTTAACGACAGCTGCTATGTTTTACAACATCGAAACACGTCTCTAGCCTAGACCTTCTAAATGTTATTGTTATGGTTCCAATGCTTTGTTAGGTAAATTGAGATTAATTTTATGTTGATCTTGTTTAACAATTTTCCTTTCAAAGGTTCTCCGCGATGATGTATTGGAAATTTTCTAAAATGCAACAAAGAATGATAAGCAATCTTTCACTTTTAATTTTTCAATGAAAATCCTAGCTATTAGAGGGAAAGAGCAATCAATTTGCGAGCAAACAAATCAAAGAACAAAAACTAAATACAGATTTCCTAATTGTTCCTTTTGCAAAACACACAAACCACTACATGTAAATGCAGATTTTTCTTTTTCAGTTCCTTTAATGTTATGAATGTAGAAAAGAAACTAAGTGCACTAAATCAACAAAAACAAATGCCTCTTACTTTTGAGAAATGAGGAATACAAACAACAATTTCTCTTTTGAAGGAAAAATGAGGAATTAAACAACAATTTCTCCTATCAGGAAACGAGGAATTTATGAAAATTTCCTTTTTCAAAAGCAAATGGATCTAATGAGACAATAAAAATACTTTGAAATCAATTCGTCAATGATAAATAAAAATGCTTTAAACAAACATTGAACAATTTTTTCTTTCAAAGAAGGAAGAAGTAGATGAATTCACTGTTCAATATGAGGCTCAGTATTTTCAAAACAAAGCAGCAAACAAACTAAAACAAATTTCAAAGACAAATTCAAGGGAATTTGGATGGTTTCAGGAGGCAACGCAGTCTCTAAAGAGAGACAGTGCTTTGCAACGTAGGCCTGAAAGGGAGACAGTGCTATGCAAAGCACTGTGTCCTATCCAAGAGTGCGTTGGGCGCAGTGTATAAATAAAAACATAGTTGTTTAACACACTTATTTTGCAAATTTGGATCTTAAAAATCCTAATATTTGTGAGTAACAACTACTGGGTGAATAAACAGAGAAAATCAGAGGCTAAAACACCTACGATAAAGAGTAATTCCCCAGTAGAGTCGCGAATTTGTTATGTGGAATTAGATAATTATAGATAAATCATTCTTCCTTAGACAGGTGCTAATATAGAACAACAGGTCAAAGACTTTTCAACTATATTTACTAATTGTAAATAGACACACAGAATGAAATAAGGAACATACTTGGGATCCAAGCACTTCCAAAGTCTCCTTTTGTCGCTTTTGTTGTAGCTTCAAATTCCAGCCAGCTGTGCAAAATATTTCCTGCAAGAATGAACACTAAACAGCAAGATATAGCAATAATATAGATGTCTATTCAATTTATTTAGCTAAATCAATAAAGCATAAACCCAGTGATTGATGATAGAAGGGGAGGCTACAACCTAGTGATTGATTTAGTGTCACCATCTCTATCAGCATCCCAGCCTCATCACAATGCAGATCTTCAGCAATATGTCACTCAAATCAATCTCCTCAATTGAAATTCCACCAGCATTTCTCTACACAAATTATTCCTCTTCAAACACTAAGATCTGTGCTCAATTTATAGAGGATTTGAAGGTAGTTTTACAATCAATGACTTTCCAATAATAGGCAAGACATGTTCCCAATATTGTAGATGTCAAATGGACATATGGATTTGAAGTTTGACACGTGAACTCTTCTAGAAGACACTGGCCAAGTGGAGATTCTGGAACAATGAGATTTTCGCTCCCAATGTGACCAACGCACCCATGAATGTTGGGAAGTGCTTTGCAGAGCAGCCTTGCATAGGTATACCTGCATATGCAACGCACTTAGTCCCTTTAGAGGCAGCGTTGGTGAGCTCTCATATGATATATTATAAACTTAAAACTTTGGAAACCTTTGCAGATGAAAGTCTTTGGTTTATTTGCCTTGTTCTTTATCTTAGGGCATGTAGCAACTGAAAATGTTAGGTGATGATAGACCCTATACATTGGTCCTGGAGATGATGCCCAGTTAACTAGGTCATTAGGAAGGATGCCCAAATTGACCTATAACAATGTCAACAAAGATCTAGTGCATGAAATTTTATTTTTCAAAATGAGCATGATGACATTGGAAGGATACATTAATTGGTTTTCAGAAAACATGGAAATAAGGATAGAACCTAAAGACTTCTAGATCGATCATTAGGGGACAGACACAATAGAAAAACCTTACCAAGTAGGTATGATAGGTTTCCTTCATAAGTTTAATGGGCATAATGAGAACATTACAAGGGAATTCATAAATAATTACAAACAGGAGAAAAATATGGTCGGCAGTTTAGTCATTCCCTTAAATCCAGAGTCAATTTCTCAAGCCCTAGATTTTCCATTATCAGGAGAACAATATCACAAAGGTTTTCATTTTAAAGATAAGGGATGGACCTTCTTCCTAGAAAAAAATAGAAAGGGATCCTTTGACAGAACTAAGGGGATTCCAAGAGAATGGTTTAATGAGCATTGGGCAGAGTTAGTGTTGACCATTCAAAAAGTATTCACATGTGATAGTAGGCATAGTATAGTGCACCTCTATCATATTAGGTTGCTTCAGCACATCAAAGGAGATATGAGAATCAATTTACCATACTTTTTCTATAAAAATTTGATCAGGATGATATAAAATGTGAAGAGTGAAACAAAACCTAAAGAGGCACAAGTCCACCATCAAGGACTCATTAAAATTGTTGTTGATTATTAGTTGAGAACTAAGGGTGTGATGTGGAGAGAATTCCTAACTTAGAATTGGTTTTCAGAACAAACCATAGAAGAAAAATTCAAACTAGTTCAGGAAACAAAGAGTATAATGAATTCACCCCTTTATTCAAGAACAAGGTCTAAAAAGAAACAAGATACAATCATGATTGAAAGAGAGACATCCTTCCTATCCATTCCTAGGAGGAAAATAATAAATAATTCAGTAGATATAAGCAATAAGGAAAGAGAACCTGAGGTGAAAATTGTTGAGACATTTTCCTTAACAAGCTGATGAAATTCTTGAAAGATTGCAGAAGGAGGTTTATGAAAACCCATTACAAAGAGACTCATATTTTGATAATGATGAGATTGAGGCTACTTCATTTTCTAAAGACACCAAAGAAGAAGAAAAGGAGCAAAACCTTAGCAAAATCAAAGAATTGACTGATAATTTGGAGGTAAGCAGGATATTGGAGAGGCATTTGAAGAGAGAAAATGAAACATACAAGAAAAGCAATAAAATTTTGCTCAAGGAGAATGAGAGACTGAATGAATAAGTGGGAAAATTGAAAACAAAGAACAATCTTCTTTCCATGCAAGCATTCAGATGGCTCAAAGAGAAAAACTCATGGAAGATAAAGTATGAAAAGCAGAAAGTCAAGGCTTCGATTTCCAAAGAGGAACAGTATAAAGGTATGGATTCTCTTTTGCAAGAAGCTCGGAAAGAAGCATACAGGTTAGTTATAGTATCAGATTCATAACTCAGGAGGTCTAAAAGGAAGAAACAAGCATGAGGACATGCTTGTACATCAGCATGGGGGAGATGTTGGCCCTCGTTTTTTATCTAATTTTGTTTAAGAAAATACACATTATTACCATGCTATCCATCCATACGCAATCATATTCACTCTATTTTGTAAAATTAATGCATATCCAGGTATATAAATTAATTTTTGAAATTTTTAGAAGTTTTTATAAAAAATTGAATTTTAAGTGCATTTTTGGACCAGACCTGAAATTCCCGTAATGGCTTCATGGATGTCATATTTGCAGGAAAATTGGGCTCGAGTTGGATATACTTCTAGAAATATTGGGAACTAATATTTGATGTACACCTATTCGTTCATTCAAACTGATCTTAAACAAGCTCAGTCAAAGGCGGTCAAACAAGACCTGTTTATATGGAAATTCCTAGGAAATAGGTCAAATTTAGTATGTTATGGGATTTTCCAGATTTTGAGAGATTAGATGGATGAGCTTGACCTATATAGATAGGATAAGGATAGAAATGGCTGTAGGATACATTTATATGATTTTGTTTCATATTTTATCTATTTAAGCCTAAGACATTGAAGGCATTCATATGTAGAATTTGTGTAACTTAACTTTGATATTTTTGAAACTTTAAGAGCTAATTGAAAGACATGTTCTATTTCCTTTTCTTCTGTTATATATGGTGAATTATTTACTGAGTTTCAGTAGCTGAAATCACTTATAGTGTGCAAGGCAAGGGTGGAGGGCCCCCACACCGAGCTACGTGCACTTTCTGGTTATTTTAGTTACAATTTCTGTACTAGTTTTGTTTTATGCTTAATTTGTTAACTAGATATATGTTGATGTGTTATTATTGCTGATGAATCTAATTATAATTTATATTCTTCATATGAAGGGACAATCCAATGTTTAAGTTAAACATTCCTTCTATCTGATCAAGAGCTAGAGTTAGAATTCATCTTTCCTACTTTTAATTGATTTTCTGAAGTTCTTGTTTTCTAACAATGGTATTAATGATGAATGAATCTGTAATGAAGGACAGCTAGGTTCTCCTTATTTAGGAGCCTCTTCAGTTATTCTTTCATGCATATTGATCTATTGTTCATTTTTGGTTTTGGTTTCTAATTCATGAAGTAGTTTTGTAAGAGAAGGACAAACAATTTATCCTAAGTTAGGAGCTTCTTCTGCTGCTTATTGCACAAATTGAATTAGAAATTATTTAGTTTAGATTTATATTTGTAATATGCATTTCCTTTATTATTAATAATTCATCTTCTGAACTTGACTATAGTTGAAACCCATATATCTTGGAGATGCTTCTAAGTCCTACAAGCCCGGATTGATAATAAAATACTTGTGTTAGTTTACCCAGTAAACAACCCAACATGGATGGCCCCATTTAGTAGATAATAATTTATCAGAGCGATTTAATCTTGGAGAAAACCTCCCTCAATCCAACGTAGCAGAAAAAAATTCATTGTTGACTTAGTTGCTACTCTTTCATATCGTGACAAGCTTGTTCCAAGTTCAGGCGACTCCAATAAACTGTGCTTGAAATGAAGAGGAGATTATTCAAGTATGTTTTTGACATTGTCAAAATATGTTCTAACATTATCATAAGAATGCATCTTAGAGTAAAAAATACTACAAATATTACTTGTATTTATTGTATAGATAATTATGGATTTTGAATGACTTGGCAACACAGGTACAAATCCTCTTGCATCATGAGAAATACAACTTGTCAACCAAGGTCATGTCCAGGATCTTTTTGCTTGTGCGCTTGACCAGGTTCGTAGTGTCACATTTTGTGAGTTCCTTTACACTTCATAATTCAAGATGAAGCTTGTTCATGATTATGATCTAGTTTTTTGTATGTGTTTTTTCCTCTATTTGATTGTAATTTTGAACATGCTTTTAAACATTGAAACATTTTTTGTTTTTATACTATTAATATATTGAAATATACCACAATTCATGAACTGAAGTTTCGTGTGAATAAATAACATATTGTTACAATCATAGTTTAATATTTTATAGCGTGTAAGGTTTTAGCACCATCTTGGTGTTTTACATCATATTTTGACTTGGCAGCATGCATTCTTCCTGTTTTGACTATGTGCAGGAAGAATGATGCTAGAATCATGTCCCCATCAAATGTTATTTTTCCCATTTGAGTTTCAAGGGTATAATATTTGTCTTTGGTGCAATTAATTTCTTTGTAGTCGGTATGTAAATAATGATCACATATGACATCATTTTGATTAAGTTGCATGAGTTTTGGTTGTAATATTGTATGTTGGAATCGTAGCTACAACAAGTTAACTTTCTTTATTCCTTTTAGAGTTTCAACATAGCCCCATTACTTCAATCAGTAACCTAGAGGAACTTAGAGGGAAAAGACATTAGAAATATGACCCTTTGATGGTGAGCCACTGAGTAATATTGAAACTTGGCACTAAGTAATATTGAAACTTGGTTGGCGCTACCATGTTACTTAAGGCCGATGCTACACAAACAGCTTGTTTGAAAATTTTAATATCCATTCATATCGTAGAAAATCATTTTTGTTTAGGTTGCATCAGACAGGTAATATAAGTTTGGGTGATCGTGAACTTCGAGATGCAGCACTGGAAATGCCAGAGAGAACCCCTAGCAACCTGCAAAAAAAATTCTAGTCTATCTTATGCATTAATCTCAGAATTAGATGAAATCCTACACTAAAAGAGAATTTGAGAAACACCAATCCAAACAATTAAAAGCATGTGGGAAATAAAAGGAAATCATGTACTATTTAATAATGCGAAAGGAAATTCTAAGTATGAGCAACAAAAAGGAAATCAGAACTAGAAACCAAGCAGTGTCAACACAATATCAAAATATTGTAAACGCTGGAATAAATTCAAAAGCAATTCGAAACCATTTTGCATGCACTAATTCTGTGTAAAATTAACTTGAAAGCATTAGCAACATAAATTTATTGTGTAAATAAACTTATAAAGAAATTGACTTAATATGAATCTCCTGCCTTCCTTGTCCCCATAGATTAATCTTGTAAAACTTTCCAGAAGCTTAAGGGTAATTACAACGAAAAATAAACATTATTGATTTCAAGCATAGAGTAATTCCCTTTTATAATTTCAGCTCTCAAGACCATAAGTACTCAAGTCGATCTCGGGTTCTGGAATATAAATTAGATGAGTTTAGATCAATGCATGTTATAGCTCTGAAAGGACGCAACATTTTTCCATATAAATGAATATTTCGAAGTGTAGGAACAATTTCTTAATGTAGCAAATCAAATTAGTTTTAAGGCTGGCAAGAAAACACCGCAACATATCAAATGAAAATTAAAGAAGGAAAGAGACTGCAGATAAATTCACACAATAAATAAATAACCTAAATTCTAATTAATTTAAGAACTGCAGAGCGGTGCCTAGTTGGTCTGGCGGCCAACCCAACCAACTCACACCCTCTATGCGTAACATGGTTCACACAATAGTCAAGATCATGAGATGCAGTAAATAAATAGATAAAGCGTGGCTAGAAATACTTTCATTAATTCCTGAAAACATAGTCTTTACATCATGACGCAAACACTAAACTCCAACAAGACAAGAGGAGCAATCCACTGGTTATGAACTGCGTGAGGCTACATTGGGAAAACTCATCTTCCCTTTTGTGCACTCCCTTTTGTGCACACTGTCTTTGGCTCCCTTGACCGATTTCCTACTTCGTTGCCTATCTAATTAATTAATTCTAGCTCCAGGCACTTTATATATACATCAAATTACAATTTGGGTCTTTAATTTAGCCAACTAAAATATAGGATGGATATTATTGATTTTCCCAAGAATAAAATTAGTTTGGAAACTAAATGTCAAAATAGGGAACGATTCGAGTGAATCGTTCCTCTTTTCCTGGAGTGGTGATATTCTGGAAATTCTGATTTGAATGAACTGCTAACCAAGATTAGAAAGATAAGCACGAGTTTGTCTAACATTGGCACTTCATCTCCTCGTGCATAAAAACGTCCCAGAAGCGAACAGCTAATGGAAATGTCAAACTTGATATCTACTGCGTTGACAATAGGAAGCAGCTCGAGCGGGCAAGGTTAATTTATGGCCCCTCCTTTAAATCTGCAGGCACTCATTGAGATTTTTTATAAGATAAAATCTTCGATCCATCTTCAGTGTTTTCTGCAGTTAAGGGAAACACGCCATAATCGAAAGCTACAGATCTTGAGAAATCGTCGATGAGAACCAACCGTATGCCTCATGCGCTCTCGACTGTATCTTTCTTCATAATTGTGGGGATGAAACTGTTGCTTGAACATACGAAAGCTCCAGTGTCATGATTACCGTCACCATAGACCATGCACGGCCATCATCAATGCACATTCTGTGTCGATATGTGTTGAATATATGTGCAACGTGGACCTCCACATTCGCCCCCCCCCCCCCCTCCCCCTAGTGATAGTCCATAATCGCAGTTTTGCAGAGAGTGCTTCTGAGGCAAATGACAGTCAACTAGATGCAGAACTCCACACATTTGGAGTAACAGGTTCATTGGATTGGTCATTGCCAACATTTGATGGGTGGGTGCCACTTCCTCCAGATAAAGGATGAGCAGTGCTCATACTCGAACAGTCCCATGCTCCAGCACTAGCAGGAGGTGAAGAAGAAAATGTAGCAGATCCCCGAGCACTGCCACATGTAGGTGGTCACCGACCAGTGGTGCGCCATCTCAAAGTACCCTTGGGAACAATCTCCACATAGTTCATTCATGTGTCAATACGAACTTCTCAAAATAGTTAATGAATGGAAAGTGTTGTTCCAAATTGGGCCATGCATTAATGGCACATGCTTCAATAGTATTCAGGGCGCACTCATATGGATCATGTTGGAAACTCATAGTGTTATTGGGGCCAATCAGTTGCATCTTCCATACTTTGAATTCCAGCCATAAAAATTGGTGAAAAACGCCTTGAAGAGGAATTGTACTCATCCCTTGATTCTAGTGCAGGAATACAAGTGTAGTCTAGGAATCCTTCGGAGTGCACGTAGACATAAAATGGTGCAGGAATCTGTTACATGGTGTAGGTAGGTAAATGCAGGTTCAAAGCCTTTATAAAAGCATAATCAAATTAATTTTTAACCCTGCAACATACAAACCTTAATTAAACTTTTATTAACGATATTTTAATCTTGTTAAAACAAGGAAGTAACAAATACTTGCACAATAATCATTTAACCAATTGGAAACATGAGATAAATGAATAAAAATAAGACAAAATGGAGGCCCAACATCCCCCCATGCTGACCATCTTGCATGTCCACATGAAACGAAATCTGGTACTATCACTTCCTCAAAAAAAAACAAAATTAGAAACATTTATAGGCATTCAAAATAACTTTCCTACAATTTTGGATAATCACACTTCCTGCGCTAGTTGAAGCTTGCTCTTAAAACAGAGTGTCTATTGGACTCTTTATTTGCTTAGAATGATTTCAAGAAAACCTAAAACAAAAGCTTCCATGAAAAACTAAATTGAAAGGGTGGTGTTATTACTCGAATAAAATAGCCAACTTTTTAAAATTTCTAAAAGAATATCTCGGAGGCATCCCTATTCAGAAGTTTCACTTTAATATCCTCATTGCAAATATGAGTGACATGATTTAAAAAACATGGTGTCAAAATTATACATAGTAATACCTTCCCATAGTGATCATTTTACCATTTTCCATGTATAGTTGAAGCTCCTCTTGTCAGGGCACAGCGAATTACCTGCACTAAGGGTCCCACGCTCCTAAAAATAATTCCAAAAAGATATAACTCCAAGGTATAACAAAAAAATGATTTTAAATCCATTCTCAAAGAGATGATAATGAGTTCACCAAAGGGAAAAAACAACCAAGTAAATCATAGTGTAAAATTAACTTTAATACCACAGGCATGGCCCTACTGCCAACAAGCGACTATAGCCTTGGCAGGGATACCTTTTAACCTTATGAAATGCTTTTGTCCCACCTATTAGATATAGATTCAGAGTGATTTAAGAGCATTTACTTTTTCTCTTTTTAGAAGTTAACTGAAGGTCATTGTCCGGGCTTGGTAACCAGCTAACGATAGTTCCATTCACAAGAACTAACAAGAATTAACAAGCTGGCTCATGATGAGACCTCTTGTCGTCCAGTTTTTCAACTGAAAGCCATTACCCTGGCTTGGTGACCTGTGTGGTAATTTCATTCTCCTTAGGACCCATGATCATAGTATTTCAGCTCGCAATGAGACCTCCTATCCCTCAATTAATTTATTTATGTTTGTTTTTTTAGAAAAACTCTGATTATAATTAACCTCGGATGGGTTACTTAGTAGGTGGGGAAGAAAATCTACTCCTTAAGAGTGTAGGATGGTGTGAAAAAATTTTAATTAATATTATTTAATGGTTGGTCATGCTACCCTAAGAACTTATTTAAATACATCTCAGATAATGATCAAAAATATTCCTTGAGTTGATCATGCCAGGGTTCTTCATGAAAAATTATTAGAGTTTTGCGGGCATGGTCCACCATAGGAGATTTTTCATTAATCCCTTCGAAGAGGACTTAAAAAATATTTGTTGGATGATAGTTTATTAGGATAGGAGAAAAGTATTATATGTAACTTATAACAGTATCCGATACTGACATGTTAATCCATAATCAAAGTCACTAAAAGATATGAGGTATTCAGAGTGAATTTATTCTAACAAGTCTACCTGTAAGAGTGCATGATAATAGAAATTTCAAAAGTTGTTATTTTAAGGAATCACAAGTTCAAGAGTGTTGTTATACATATTTATTCATTATTCTCATATTGCCCTACCCTATTTTTAAAAAAATATAAATCCCTCAAGTTCGGGCTCAAATATTTGATTTTCAGATTGACAATAATGGTTGAGAGGGATTCTAGGGTTTTGATTTTCAACAACATTTTCAGAACAAGTTCCAATGAAATATTGCTCCTCTAGTGGCCTTTGAAGTATATCTTCCTGGGGTGAATGTTCTGTAGTAATGGGGGAAGTTTCCAAATTCGTTCCCTTTCCCAACATGGAAGGTGTAACATTTTGTTCAACATGGGAATCAATGGGAAGAATAGGTGTTTGAAACAGTTGTTCAACCTGATGGTTTAGATTAGGGTTTAGGAGATGTTTTGGGGTAGGGTTTGGACTAGGATTAGGGCTAGGTTTTGAATGAGGGCTAGGGTATGGGTAAGGATAATGAATAGGGTATGGACTAGAGGGACAAAGGGTAGGGTATGGATTAGGATATGGACTAGGGTTAGGGTATGGATTAGGGTTTGGACTAGGACTAGGGTATGGATTAAGGTATGGCCTAGGGTTAGGGTATGGACTAAGGCTAGGGTAAGCTTGCATATGCGGCTGGGACCATGGAGGAGGATAACTTAATGGTGCATTGGAAAGAAATTGAGTTTGTTGTTGGTGCTCATATGATTGAATTTGCATGGGATATTTCCCTAGAGATAAGGATCCAAACGATTCTTGAGGCCATGGAGATATTTGACTTTAGGATGAGAGTGAAGGAGAGGGCCACTGCGGCCATGAAGTAGGATATTCAATTGGAGGAGGATTAAAATTTTTCCATGAAACTGCAGGATTGTAAACATGTTGGGAAACCTACTCAAATAAGCATTATTACAAGTATCAAATGATAATGGGTTTTGAGTTATACCTGGAAGTCCATTCGATTCCTTACTTGATTCCCTGAGTGTCTGCAGTAATCTTGGTAGCGATAGGAAATATTTTTTTGGATGATCCTATTCACAAATTTTGCATATTTTCAAGCTACTAATTGGACACTTTCCAACGAAGTGTTTCTTTCTACAGTTGGTGCAAAAGATAAGTGGTGGGTTTTCATCCTGCTCCAACTCTTCCTGCAAATAATCCAATTTCAAAATTAAAGATTTAATAATATCATTTTTATGTTAAGAAAAATGTTGAATTTTTCACTTGTTAATTCCTCATTGGATGAGTTTTATGTCTCTATAGCAACACAAAAACTCCCCATTGAATGATTCCTCAAAATACCATTTTCCTGTTTTTATCAAGTCCACTGGTACATTTGTTAGCACATGAATAGTGTTTATATATGTGGGTAGGGTGGGGGGTTCTTACAACATTAAATTAACTGAGAAACCTTAAAGAAACAGTGTAGGAAAGAAATAAATTCAAAGAACATAAAATTGCAAGAGAAACTAGGTGAAAATTAATCCAAATGCGACAGATCGCCAAGGTCAATCCCCTGAGCGCCTCCCTGGCAATGGCGCCAAAATTTTGGGCGGAGTATAGGGTCTATAAATGTAACAACATTTAATTGTAAATCCAGATAGTTTGTGAACTTCAAGACGCAGCACGGGAAATGCCAGAGAGAGCCCCTAGCAACCTGCAAAACAAATTCTAGTCTATCTTGCGCATTAATCTCAATAATAGTTGAAATCTTGCAATAAAAGAGAATTCGAGAAACACCAATCCAAAAAATTAAAATCATGCGGAAAATAAAATGAAATCATGTACTATTTAACCGCAAAAGGAAATTCTAAGTATGAGCAACAGAAAGGAAATCAGAACTGGAAACCAAGTAGTGTCGACACAATATCAAAAGACTGGAAATGCTGGAATAAATTCAAAGCAATTCGAAACCATTCTGCCTGTACTAATTCTATGTAAAATTAACTTGAAAACATTAGAAACATAAATTTACTGTGTAAATAAAATTATAAATAAATTGACTTAATATGAATTTCCCGCCTTAATGGCACATGCTTCAATAGTATTCAGTACGCACTCATATAGATCATGTTGGAAACTCATAGTGTTATTGGGGTTGATCTGTCGCATCTGCCATACTTTGAAGTCCAGCCATAAAAAATGGTGAAAAACACCTTGAACAGGAATTGTACTCATCCCTTGATTCTAGTGCAGGAATACAAGTGTAGTCTAGGAATCCTTCGGAGTGCAGGCAGACATAAAATGGTGCAGGAATCCGTTGCATGGTGCAGGCAGGTAAATGCAGGTTCAAAGCCTTTATAAAATCATAATCAAATTAATTTGTAACCCTGCATCATACAAACCTTAATTAAACTTCTATTAACAATATTTTAATCCTGTTAAAATAAGGAAGTAACAAATACTTGCACAATAATCATTTAACCAATTGGCGGCATGGGAGAAATGAATAAAAATAAGACAAAATGGAGGCCCAATAGTCTGAATTATAAGTGGAAGGACATACGGATCAAATCCCACAAACTTAATTGAAATAAGTGTTCATATCTTTCTCCTTGGCCAGCTCTCTTCACTAAAGCAGAGGTCAACAAGGCAGTTATGGATGACATCTATTTGGTCACGGGTGAATATTTAGAGCATTGGAGTTCTTCCCCTTAGATTCTTGGGCTCAAGAGGGCCTTCTATTATGAAGAATTCATGTAGATTGAAGATGGTCTCATTGTTTGTCCTGATCAGTGTTATTGGGACTGCTTCCTCCCCACCCCCCGAAACTACACTCTGAGCAGGTGCATCTTGGGAGTGGCCCTGGGTCAGCTCATGTTCACTAAAGAAAAGGAGATTAAATGAGAAGCTACAAGTGAGTGGCTATTAGGATGCCACAATAGCTACTCCATTCAACACATGCAAAGGAAATACAACTTAGATGTTGATGGAAAAGTATGGGATAGAAACAAAAATCTTATATGTTAGTTTTCTCACAACAATTAATTTAGATCGTACATATTGGTATGATTTTGTGGTGAAGTTTCCAGTTTCTAACCAAAATAAAAATTAATATATCAACATAACATACTCTACCAAAATGTAATCTAGCCAATGGCTTCATCACATGCCTCATGCCAGGAATTGGATTTTTCATACTAGACTAGCGGTAGTTAGGTTATAAATTTCAACACGATTATTTTAGACAGTGTATGAGCAGCAGTAGGTTGGGACTGAGCAAATAATCTGGTGACATCATGGCATCATGGTATGGTGTCCCTATAATAGGAGATCGAGTTGGTGACATGCCAAAGTCTAAACCTTCCATATAGCTGGGTAGTTGGAGTGCAATTTCCTGTTGCAACATCTTGTCATTCAAATACAAGGTAGAATTACCGGTACCAATAGGAGACAATTGGCCAAGCATGATGTTTTCTGGAACACTGCTGAGAGGGTATTCTTCAGTGAATGCAGTATCATCCAAAAGGATATCCACGGTCTCCTCAAATGAACATATCATAATTGGTCCTGTGTCATTACAATTGATACCATGTCGAGTAATAGCCATCAAATGACCTCAATATGTCATTGTGTCACATAGAATGGCTAGATGCCTGTAGTTCACATATGACCCATCAAAAGATATCACAACTCGAAGCTCATCCAAAAGAGCCTTCCTCACAGCCTCAATTCCAAGCACTTCAACAATGCCAATCATGTGATTACCAGTTGTCCTAGTAGCATCCACATCTTCATGGAAAATATAAGCTAACATATTGACACCTTCTGTGTTATATTCCCAATTTTCCATCAGTTAATTGGAATATTAGATTTCTTAATTTTCTTAATTATTTAAGTAAATGAGAGGGCGGAGGGACCCATAAACCCCATAGATGAATAAAATCCACTTTTTATTTGTGTATGTGGATAATCTAGAAGTAAATCTACATTATGGAGTAGTGGACAAGCTTCTTAAATGAAGGAAGAGTGGATATCATGCCACATTAATGAGAAGATCATTGAGGTCATGGAGGAAGTAAAATGAGATCATGGTGCATTAAAAGTAAGATCATAGAGCACTAATGATGAGATAGTTCAGGAAGTTGTGCATCCAATGCACATGTTGGGAAAAATACTGAGAGGGGGGGGGTGAATTAGTATTTTGAGCTGACTGAAAACTTTTTACTTTTTCTTTCTCTTAAAACCATACGCTACTTTTATGAACCCAACTTGCGTATACATGCGGATATCCTTAAGAAAACTTGCGTATGTCCAGAGATCTTATTATGCATTTAATTCTTTGCTTAGATCATTGCATCATTCATTCATCAGATGTTTAGTAAGCAGTGAAGACAAAAAGAAAGAATAAATTAATAAACCATCACACAGCCAACACATACATCAACGTATATATGAAACCCATCCAGAGAAAACCAACGTTTATTATCACTGTCAACATTATTATAGAGAAACTTACAATTTGTACCCAAGGCAGACTACACCAATACGCAGCAAACACCCCAAGGTCGCAACCTTCTTGTTTACCGAAATTTTCCCCGGAAGGGAGATCCAACCCCCCGATCTCACGAAATTCTCTCCCCGGAAGGGAGCCGCCACTTCGCTTCTCGCTACTGTACCCTCTCCTAGAAGGGGAGCGTCGTCCTCAGCTTCTCGCTACTGGGGCCCATCATTGGAAGGGAGCTTTCACCCCTCACCGACACATGTCTATCCCGCACCACTCATGGATCAAATTTCATCAATTTTCACAGCACGATCCCAAGGGGGCCCTTCCACACAACATACCTTGTAGGCCACTTTTCATCAGATTTTCAGACTGGACCCACTCCACACATTTAAGCTCAACATACATCAAACTGAAACTTATAACCCCATCTATTCATTCATTAAATCATCAACCAATCAACCAACAACTTGATCTTTGATCAACATAATCAGCAGCATAATCAACATTCAAACAACCCAGATCTGTGTGAATACATCATTGACAGATAGCAGTAAAACAGCAAAACAGATCAGACATTTCAATCCACATACTTCAGCAAAACCCTAGATTCCATATGTGCTTTTACTTCACTAAACCTGTGTATATACGCGCTTTCACAAAAACAAACCTACATATACATCTGCACATATTTCAGGACTATCTTCACATTCCATACGCGCTTTTTCTAATACCAACCCACGTATATACGCGCTTTCTCTGCCACGAACCTGCGTATGGATCTGCATACATTGTAGGGCTGTGTAACTCTTTAGAACAGATAAATATCTCATATCTCACCCTTTACTTCAGCAAATATTTTCCAGATCACAGATCTAAACATTCCATAAACAGATCTAGAAAATACATAGTCATTTCAAATCTAGAGATCCCTCTTCATCATTTTCTTCATAGGTGCATTATTAATTCAGATCAATCAATTAAACTGTTACCCATTCCACACAGATATACTTCAGAGTGAAGTATTCATTAAAACCCAAACACATGCACACTCTTGCACTATGATCTTCTTCTCCTTATATAGATTTATCCTTTGTCAATACCATGAGTCAAAACCACTCAACCGTTGATGGTATTCCTGGACGGGATCAAATAGATAATCCAGCGCTCAAAACAGTGGGCCAATACCATGGTAATGCCCCTAGGTATCATAGTTTTTAGAGCGCAAAAGGCATACACGACTTGGAGGTTCATATCCACGTGTATACATGATTTCTCTTCAAACTAGATGCATATATACTAGTCCTGAATGTATACGCGGGTTTCCTTCACAAAAGTAGTTTATACATTGAATCCATACGTAGGTTTCCTTCATAAAAGTAGTGTATACATTGTGACATATTATATTTATCATTTCTCTAGTACTTACTGAAATTCCTTTTTCTGCTACTTCTGAACTGATCTGTAGATACATCATTTTTACATCTTTAACAAATAGGTTGTTATCAAAACGCAACTTATCAAGTAGGTTTCCATCAAGGACAACTTCATCAAGTAGGTTTCCATCAAGTACAACACATTGCATCATATTGCCAACAATCTCCCCCTTTGGACTTGATGGCAACCATGATGGTGTTTGATCACCACAACAGATAGATACATTGATTATAACCATTATTCAAACACCATGATACTCTCCCCCTTTGACATCAAGGGAAAAGTGCATATCAACACAAAAAAAAGGTTTTTCTTCTCTTGTAGAACGAAGAGCTCTGTAGATCTGATGTGCACTGAAGTTACCATGCTCCCCCTGAGTTCATGCTGAATCTTCAAACATATTTTTCAATGAAGTACATGACTTTATGACCTTTCCTATCACCAAGGACTCATACTTACATCAATGATCCAACCAAGTGGATTTACATATGTGACTCAAGTACCCCACCAAGTGGGTTTACACATTTTGACTCAACTACCCAACAAAGTGGGTTTACAAATTTGAAGAAGTCCTTACATGACTTAATATAAAAATTTACATCATAGGTCTCAACATAACCTTTTCATAAAATTACAAATATGAATTTTTATAACCAATACCAAAAATACCTCAAGAGAGAGATCATATTTCAGAACCATCATAATTCCAACAATGCATTACTCTCAGTAAGGCTAATGCTCCCCCTGAAACTGTGCTCCTGTCCTTGAGCTGAATCACTGTTTTTCTTATCAGAAAAACATATGCTTCTGTCTTCAACGGAACTCACGTGTATACGCGGCTTTAGTTCACAAAACTCACGTATGGAAAATGAAATACAGAAAAATTTCACAATTCCATCCCCCCCTGAACTTATACCACTTGTACGTGTCTTCTTTACATCAGATGCACTGTTAGAAATAAACACAACCAGAATTACCAAACCAACCATGGGAATCACCATCTATTTCTCCCCCTATGATGATACATTACTAATCCCTATAATGTATCTCACATCACTCCTGCAATCATTATGAGAAGTAAGCTTTAGAAGAAGAAGACTGTAGTAGGATTATTATCCCCTACGTTTTTGACCAGTCCTCCTTCTTTTTCCAGCTTTGCTTGAAATTTCTTATTGTGTGCTGGAAATTATCCAATTTCTCAGATCTATTCATCCTGCATTCTTTTTATACATGTCCATACTTGTTACAAGAATAACATCTTGTGCGACCAGAAAAGTAAGCATAGGGATCATAATGTGTTTTTCTATTCTTTCTTCTATTTCTTCTATTGCAATTAGCTGCTTTATGACCAAACTTGCTGCATGAAAAACAATATCCCTTAAAGAAACCTAAGTACCTTTCTGTGTAGAATCTGTTTGTTTGTGACTGAAACAATCTTCTTCTGCAATTGGCTGCAACATGCCCATAATAATGACATTTAAAGCATTCAACATTATTGATCAAAGGAGAGAATCGATTGATGCTTCTATAGTTGTGAGGGAATGATTTATTTTGAGAGTTCATAATTATTGGTTGACCTTTTGTTTCTTTCAACACTTCAGGTTTTGCATTGATATCCTTTGAATATTTAGCACTTTCTTGTGAACTAGATTCTCCTTTAACAGTTTCATGAAAACCAAGACCAAATTTAACGGAAGGAGACCTTTGACTACTAAGAATATTGTCCAGAATCTTAGTACTATCTTGAAACCTCATGAGGTTATCTTTTTCTTCTAATTTACCTTTTAAAATGTTTACCTCGACCTCCAATATTTGGCATTTCTTATTCATACTTTCTTCGACCCTTCTTCCTTCTTCTACTTGATCATTCAATTTTAAAATCTCTTCTTTCAACCCATTTTCTTGTTCTTCAAAAGTTTGTAAAAGTTCTTCATTCTTCTTATTTGATTTTTCCAGATCTTCTTTGAGAGAGATGATTTCTGCTTCAGGTCCTTCTTCTTCAAATGATTGTAGAAGTTCTTCATTCTTCTTATTTGATGCTTCGAGATCTGCTTTCAGAGAGATGATTTCTGCTTCAAGTCCCTCACTGTGATTGGTTACTTCATCGTACAACCTTTGATACTTGTTTATCTATTCATTCATTCTAGAGATCATATCTTTGTAGATAGATTCTCTCTCATTAGATAATCTTTGTTGATTTTCAACTTTAATCTTGAGAACTTCTTATAGATCCATAACATTACTTTCACTATCTTCACCATTGCATGCACAAGAAAGTGAAGCACAAGAACAACAATCAATACCTGTTTCATCTTCTTCATTTTCTATTGTACATGTTTTCTGAGATATCTTCTTCCCTTGAGTAGCCCTCTTCTTTTGCTTCCTTGCCATGAGCACTTGCAGATCTTGGTCAGAATCTTCTTCATCCTCATTTGACACTTCATCATTATCTTCATTTGTATAATAACTCTTTCCCTTTTCAAATTGTTTCCCTTTATCATGATTTTCTTCATAAGGACATTTAGCAACATAATGACCAACTCTTCCACAAGAAAAACACTTGAAGGGAATCTTACCTCTGAATCTTCCAGTACCTGGTTGGAGTCTTCTCACAAAATTTGCTTCTTCTTCTTCTGATATATAACTTGATTCCTTGACAACTTCCTTTTCTTTTCCTTTTGCACACGCCTTAAAGGCAGCTTCTTTGATTTGAGAGGGACCTCCTTGTTTCATTTCATAAGCATTCAGAATACCATGTAGTTGAACAATAGTAAGAGTTTTCATATCTTGCCTTTCTTCAATAGCTGATACTTTTGACTCAAATTTTGAAGTTAAAGATCTTAAGACTTTTTCCACTAGAGTAGTATCGGTTATGGTTTCACCCAAACTTCTCATACGATTTACAATATCATCTAGACGTAAAAAGAAACTGGCAATACTCTCATCACTATGCATCCTTAAATTTTCATATTCAATTCTGAGAGTTTGGAGTTTTGCACTTTTTACGTTTGTATCACCTTCTTAGCTTAGAATGATTTTGTCCCATATTTCTTTTGCTGAATTTAGCTGAATCACTTTAACAAATTCTGATTCAAACATGCTTCCTAATAAAACATTGACTGCTTTGGCATTGATTTCATATTTCTTCCTTTCTGTTGCATCAGTAAGAATAATTGCTGGATACTGATAACCTTCTTCCACGATTTCCCATACTTCTGCACCAAGACTTTGCAAATATGTTTTTGTTCGTATTGTCCAGAATAACAGATTACTTCCATTGAATAGAGGTGGCCTTAGAGAAAATACTCCTTCATGACTTCCCATTGCGACATATCTCCTTCAAGCGATCAAGCTTCTGCAGAAGGACCTGCTCTGATTCCAATTGTTGGGAAAAATACTGAGAGGGGGGGGGGGAGGGGGTGAATCAGTATTTTGAGCTGACTGAAAACTTTTTACTTTTTCTTTCTCTTAAAACCATACGCTACTTTGATGAACCCAACTCGCGTATACACGCGGATATCCTTAAGAAAACTTGTGTATGTCCAAAGATCTTATTATGCATTTAATTCTTTTCTTAGATCATTTCATCATTCATTCATCAGATGTTTAGTAAGCAGTAAGAATGTGTAGTAATAACAAAATAAACCATCACACACAAGCAAGACACATGAACACCAGTATTTAAGGTGGAAACCCAATTCGGGAGAAAACCACTACTGCTGTCATCTCTGTCTTCAATATTTATTATAAAGAAAACTTCTTACAATTTGTACTGGTGCAGACTCATACCAGCACGCAGGCACCCACCTGCAGAAGGCTGTAGCCTTCTCTCATTTACTAGCCTCTCCTGGAAGGGAGCTCCAACCCCCTGATCTCGTTTACCAGCCTCTCCTGGAAGGGAGCTACTACCCCCTTCTCTCGTTTACCAGCCTCTCCTGGAAGGGAGCTACTACCCCCTGCTCTCGTTTACCAGCTACCACTAGAAGGGAGCTACTACCCCCTCACTGAAGGCTTCGACCCTCAGCACCACTGCGGACCACGTTTCATCAATTTTCATACTGGATCCAACAGCTTCCACACAACATACCTTATAGGCCACTTTTCATCATATTTTCAGACTAGACCCACTCCACACATTTAAGCTCAACATACATCAAACTGAAACTTATAACCCCATCAATTCATTCATTAAATCATCAACCAATCAACCAAAAACTTGATCTTTGATCAACATAATCAGCATCATAATCAACATTCAAACAACCTAGATCTGTGTGAATACATCATTGACAGATAGCAGTAAAACAGCAAAACAGATCAGACATTTCAATCCACATACTTCAGCAAAACCCTAGATTCCATACGCGCTTTTACTTCACTGAACCTGCGTATATGTGTGCTTTCACAAAGACAAACATGCATATACATCTGCACATATTTCAGGGCTATCTTCACATTCCATACGCGCTTTTTCTGAGACCAACCTGCGTATATACGCACTTTCTCTGCCATGAACCTGCGTATGGATCTGCATACATTGTAGGGTTGTGAAACTCTTTAGAACAGATAAATAGCTCAGATCTCACCCTTTACTTCAGCAAATATTCGCCAGATCACAGATCTAAACATTCCATAAACAGATCTAGAAAATACATATTCATTTCAGATCTAGAGATCCCTCTTCATCATTTTCTTCATAGGTGCATTATTAATTCAGATCAATCAATTAAACTATTACCCATTCCATGCAGATATACTTCAGAGTAAAGTATTCATTAAAATCCAGACACATGCACACTCTTGCACTATGATCTTCTTCTCCTTATATAGATTTAGCCTTTGTCAATACCATGAGTCAAAACCACTCAACCACTGATGGTATTCCTGGACGGGATCAAATAGATAATCCAGCGCTCAAAACAGTAGGCCAATACCATGGTAATGCCCCTAGGTATCATATTTTTTAGAGCGCAAAAGGCATACGTGACTTGGAGCATTCGTATCCGTGTGTATACGCGGTTTCTCTTCAAACTAGATGTGTATATACCAGTCCTACTTTATACGCGGGTTTCCTTCACAAAAGTAGTGTATACATTGAACCCATATGCGGGTTTCCTTCATAAAAGTAGCGTATACATTGTGACATATTATATTTATCATTTCTTTGGTACTTACTTAAATTCCTTTTTCTGCTACTTCTGAACTGATCTGTAGATACATCATTTTTACATCTTTAACAAATAGGTTGCTATCAAAACGCAACTCATCAAGTAGGTTTCCATCAAGGACAACTTCATCAAGTAGGTTGCCATCAAGGAAAACACATTGCATCATATTTCCAATAGCACACATGATGGAGAGAGTGGAAATTAAATGCAGAGATGGTGGAGAACATGGAGAGACAATGTAGTTTTCATGGAGGCTAGTGGCCACATGTGCAGCGCAGTTATGAGGTGGGTCATGGCTATGGAAGGCTCACAAACCATTTAAGGAAGATGAAGGCAGCAATAGAAGGCAATCTTTAGATTTTTATATTTGATGTGTTTAGATTTGGATTTGTCATTTGACATTTCTATCTACGCTTCAACTGTTTAGCTATGTCTGCAGTGTTGTTTAGCACACAAATGTTTTTGAGTGGAAATCCCACCCTTAACCATGGAGGACTTCGAGTGCCTACTCTGGGAAGGTTTCTTTGAGCTTCCATACATCATCAAGCATTGGTGCCACATTCATCCCCTCTCTACAACACATTCAATCTCAGGAATTACGCATTCTTGCTTGAGTGTTTCAGAGGAGGAGGTTGTTTCTAGCATTTCAGCTAGGAAACCAGTGGAGGATTCATCCTTTCACCTTAGGCTTCAATATTAGTCTTCCAGGAGTTGTATATTCATATTTTGCATACAATCCATCATTACACACCTCCATGCAACAGCAATTCCCCAAGGGATTGCGCAGTCCAGTCCTGTCGATCTATTGGAGGAGGGAAGTTTCCAGTATTTCAGTTGGAAATTCTATGAGGGACTATATCCTTATTTTGTATTCATTGTTTCCATCATTCATGAGCTACATTGTAGCGTCTATCATCCGGCTATAGAGCCTCCCTCCTTGACAGCGCAGTTTTCTTCAGTTGTTGTGTATTGAACAGCTGCATTCAGTGGATGAGGAAGGAGGAGCTAGATCTTGAGCTTCTAGCTTGAGAATCTAGGGAAGGGATCAACCCTTCAAGCATAGATATAATTTTATCACATTGCAGCCATATTATGATCATTTCTTGCTTTAGATCTGCATACCCAGCAGATATATGGTGCAGGGCCTAAGAGGGTGATTTTCCAAGATTGTCAGATCTGGAAATCCTTTCTGGGTTATCTTGGGTATTCATCATAGAGCCCAAATCTGAAATCCTGGAATCATCTGAGCTCTGGAACTGCCATATCTACACTTCTATATTTTGTCTGCAATTGTAGTCCCAACATTTGCAGTAGGGACAGTGCAGTACTCCTTCCAGCAGTCCAGCAATTACACAGTCCCTCTTGTGGGAGGACTTATGGTCATTCTAGGCCACTTGCTTGCCTTGAGTGTCTCATATTTTGAGCAATGTTGTACTTTTTTATCCACCTCCTATATAATAAAATGGCTCAGCTATTTTGTACATTTTTATGGTGTATTTAGATTATTTTTTCATTTCTATAGTTTCCAGCTATTATGTTTTTGTATTACTGCATTCTCCCTTTTGGGATATTACAGTGGTATCAGAGCATGATCTTTGGCTCAGCTTGTGGGCACTTCATCTTTTACATCAAAAGGAGAAGCAGATAGTAGAGATATACAATGAAGGAGGATTGCAGTTTTTCCACTCTTCTCTTTAGATATATGCAATATCTCTCCAAGGAGGTCAATCAAATGAAGAGAGAAAGGAAAACGGAGGATCTAAGAAGAGTTCAGAAACGGGAAGGTCCAAACACTTTCTATCAGTAGAAGAAACAATCAGATAAGCAAAGAACTCCACATCATTCTACTAGATCCACTTCCTTTGAAAAGGAAGGTGAATCGTGTGAATATGAAGGAGACTTGGGGCATAAGACCCTAAGTAAATATCTTTCTAAGTAAAAAAAAAAGCATAGAGCACTGAAGGAGAATCTATCTCTCCAACAGTTTCTACAACTCAAAGAAGAAAGGAGATCACACAGCAGCAATAGAAGAAAAAGGCATAGATTCTTCTTGATGTAGAACATCAAATTTCCACTTTAAATTTTAGTATGGAAAAAATTATTCAATTTTACTAAGTCCCATATTCACTCTCCAATGATGAAACTGATTCATTCCTCACTACTTTATGTGCAACTCTAATTTCCATACCAGTTAAAACATATAACAATGATCCTTATTGCAGCTCTATTTAATTATACAAACTTCATTCCAAAAACCGACGGAATCCTTAAGGGATCATTGGTTTATATATAACAATGGGAATCAAAATTCGTTGAATTATCAAATGTGGAATCCATTTCAAAATGAAATAAACGCTGCCTTTTTTTTTTAGCCCACGGTCCATACAAATCATCACCGAGCCATCAAGCAAACGTGACCAAGTAATATGATTTCAGACTAGTTGTGTTCATGCTGTATATAACATATACCATACCCCACGGTTACATAACTTGATTAACACAGATGCGGTTCGCTGATGCCATGGATCCATTGATTATATCATACTCATGATATCATATGGCATTTTTCACCCATGTGCCACACATGTAATATCTATTACAGCATACATGTGATATCATATGAACCTGTGATATCGATTCCTGCGTCCACTGTTTGATGTCGCTCCTTCACACAGTGCATTAAGGTTGTGGCCTTTGACAATCACGCCACCCTTTCACCTATGTTGTTGCTTCACGCACACTCCACGAACCTAAAGCAGCACACCCAAATTATAAGTATGTGTAATTACATTTGTTGTTCTTGCTTCGAACCCACCATCATTCCTACATTCACATACTCACATATACAACATATATATATATATATATATATATATATATATAAATTTGCAGACTCAAAAAAAAACATATAATTCCAACCACAAACTATATTACTAACGCATGGACTAAATATCTCATTAATTGCCCCTTTGCGTTTGCAATCTACACACTGGAAATCTTGGTGTTTCCTCTCTACCTCCCTATTATTTATACTTGAAATATGAAACTGTTCCTCTTAGAATAGGTTTCTTCTCGAATTTTCTCAACAAATCAATACCCCCCTATTTTCAAGTGCTTATCCCTATGTTGGCTCTATATCCACACAGGGAAAGAAACCAATTCCTAATTTTATTCCTAATTGATTAAAAATACAAAATTAAAACTAACTATTCTCAAAAATAAACACAATAATAATAAAATAAAATAAAATACTATTACTAATGTTTATTTCTATTGGATTAGCCACAACATGTGAACAAAACATCACATTGTTGGCTAAGTCTCAATGCTCCTGCATCAGACTCCCGGGGAAGAAAACTGATCTTGTAATGCTTCGGAATCTACTCCCAACTTCTGTAGCTCTACTGCAGTCATCCAACTGGCGTCTTCCACTGGTTGTCCTTTCTACTTGACTAAATACTGATAATAGGTTTAGCTCCTAGTTTTCTTTGACACTCTCTTTTCCAAAATGGCTCTGACTTCATTCTTTCCTGTTTTGGGCATCTGCTCTTCCCAATTTACTATCGGATTTTCTTCTGCTATGGAGTCCCCTTGTGGTTCTTCTTCTGGTTCTCAGTATAGATAAAAATCTGCAACATTAAAGATTGGTGAAATTCCAATTCATGTTGGCAATTTAACTTCATATGCATTTGAAGAAAATTTTATTACAATTTTACATGGCCTTATCTTCTTCAGTTTTAATTTGTTATAAGTTTTAACAGGAAATATTTCTTTTCTTAAATATACCATAACCAAATCACCCACTTGGAATTCTTTTTCTCGTCTCCTCATATCTGCTCTTTTCTTGTATTTGCTACTGCTTTCCTGAAATCTTCTTTTGACATCTTCTTGTAGTTCCTGCATCTATTCTGTAAATTCTTCAGCCTTTGCGCTCCTTACCTCCTGTTTTCCCAGATCTATGAGTTCATACACACCCCTTGGATGAATTCCAAAAACAATCTGGAATGGACTCATACCAGTACTTTGATTTGGAGTATCGTTGTAAGCAAACTCAGCCTGAGCAAGGGCTAAATCCCACTTTTTAGGATTTTTATACACCAAGCTTCTCAGTATGTTTCCCAGACTACTATTCACTACCTTGGTCTATCCATCCATTTGAGGATGATATGTTGAACTGAAACTAAGTTTGGTACCTATTTTCTTCCATAGAGTTCTCCAGAAATGTCCCACAAACTTGGTATCCCTGTTAGACACAATGCTTACAGGTAATCCATGTAATCTTACAACTTCTGAAAAAACAGATTAGAAATATGTGTTGCATCACTTTTTTTCTTGCATGCAATAAAATGAGCCATTTTAGAAAATCTATCCACAAAAACATAAATGGAATCATTTCCCCCTTGAGTTTTTGGCAAACCCAAAACAAAATCCATACTGATTGCATCCCACGGTCAGTCGGGTATTGGTAATGGCTGATACAATCCTGTATTCTGATTTTTCCCCTTAGCATGCTAACAAATCCTGCATTTTTCCACAAACCATTTAACATCAGTTTGCATCTTTGGCCAGTAATAAAAATTATTTACCTGAGCAAAGTTTTTGTCCTGTCCAAAATGTCTGGATAGGCCTCCACTATGCTTCTTCTTGATTATGTTTTCCCTCATAGAACATTTTTTTTTTCTGAATTGGTCTACTCCTATATTGATACAAAAATAAAATTACAGAGAGGCAGAGGCCTCAAGAGGTCTAGCCCAAAGTTGTGGCATTCACTCATTACAATGCTTGTCATTGATTAACAAAACTAACTGGATTCTGACCATGAGAATTTCAGAGACCATGACCTTGTCTGACTCAGAGAAATAACTTACTCCTGTGATTGGATTGTGAACTGACCAGAGGTAATTCATAGACCTTAACAGATTTACTGGGCTCTTACAAACGCTGCCCATTGCAGAACCAAAATCTGACATATTGAATTGCTGTGGCCATCGCCCAAAATTAAAGACATATGCAGTGTATACCGTCCACTCAGGGGAAATCGACAGTTTAACATGAGAGTAAACATATGTACTAGAGCACTGTAGAACATAATTTGACTGTGAAACGCGAGGGAATTGGTCACCTCCGTGCCATCGAAAATAAAAAACCAGAGAGTGCAAACCTAATTAAACTTCATGAGAGGCGGATGGCTCTTCCTCGACGATACGACAAGCATATTTGTATAGATCTTCTTCTTCAGGAGGAGGGCTATCCTTGCTTGTGGGGCCGCCACGAGTTGGAATGCTAGAACCTGCTTGCAGGCCCACATCCTGAGTTGCAATGCCATCAGGTTCCACACTTTTCCTGTTGTCATTCTGTGAAATGTCGTGCGTGTCTTCCTCCGTTGTCTCCAAAGCCACTCCAGGAGTCACCGTAACAAGACCAGAGGAAACTTCACGAAGTTCTATGGTGACTGTGGCTAAGAAGGAGAAATTGCTGAAAGTACAGGGGTATTGAAATCGAGCATGGTGAGAGTGAGCCCTGGAGGAAAGACGAAAGTGCGCAGCAGAATTAGGTTGCCCTCGACCTCGTCCACAACCCCTCCTGGAGGCAGGAAAGCGAACAGGGTTGAAGTCTGAAGAGTAAGATGAATAATCAGAAGTGGAGGAGGAGGACCGGCGGTTAACTTGCCCGCGGGAGCTACCCAACCTGCAGCGCAATCTTGGCATGGTATGAAGAGCAGTGATAGCGAAGCTGTTAGCAGGATTGTGGAGACAGGGGAGTATCGAAAGGAATCTAGCTTCAGCTTGCAATGGATTCCTGGTTGAAACGGAGGACGAACGACTGAGATTGTAGAAAATGCTATGGGAAACATGAAATCCCGGCATTAAATCTACACAACAACCCAATGCACATCGTTTCCCTGTGCTGGTGCATGAGAGAGACTTAGCAGTGGCAAGGGAGCAGCAAGTGTGTAGGGGAGGAGCACAAATGATTTCACGGTGGAGCGCCATGACTGATGAATGAGCAGGCAGGCTATGGGGGACAAGCTGCATTAACGCAGCATTGAAGACTCCCTCATAGAACTTTTAGGAATACATAACTTATTACTTTTGAATAGTAATCCCCCTTGGATAAGATAATCCAACCACTAGCTTCTGTTATGGACTGCTGGATTTTTTACAGCTGCATAAATTTCTTTAAATTCTACATCATCTTTATACATGTCAACCATCTCCTCGAAACCTACAACACCAACTTGTAATTCCTGCATAATTAAGTTCACCATGCTCAAAGCATCAGCAACTTTGTTCAATTTACCACTCGTATGTTTGATTACAAAAGTGAAACTCTACAAATATTCTACCCATTTGGCATGTTTTTGCTTTAACTTTGGTTGATTGTTTATAAACTGTAATGCGTTATTATCATAATATAACACAAACTCTTTTGGAAACAAATAATGTCTCCATTTTTTTAAAGCCTGTACAACAGCATAAAATTCCTTGTCATAAGATGAATATTTCTTCTTTGCTTCATTTAGTTTTTCACTGAAGTATGCTATTGGTTTCTGATCTTGAATCAAAATTGTGGGCCAATCGCAAGTCCACTAGCATTAGTTTCAACCTGGAAAATTTTCTCAAAATTTGGTAAAGCCAAGACTGGTTTTTCAGTAGTTTTTTTCTTTCGCAATTTAAAGTTTTGATCTGTTGCTTCTGTCCATTTGAATGGTTGATTAGTTTCTCTGATTGTTTCAATAATAGGTGCACAAATCTGACTAAAGCTTCGGATAAATTTTCTGTAGAAACTTGCAAGACCATGGAAGCTTCTTACCTCAAATATGCTTCTAGGAGTTGGCCAATTCACAATTGCTTGGATTTTCTCTGGATCCATTTTCAACCCTTCCTTAGAGACTACAAACCCCAAATAAATTAGTTCTTCCTTCATAAAGCTGCACTTGTTCAAATTTATTAACAGTTTTTCTTTTTGCAATGTATTTAGAACCAATTTAAGGTGTTCTAGATGTTCCTCTTTACTTTGACTGAAAATGAGAATATCATCAAGATAAAAAATTACAAATTTACCCGTATATTCCTTCAAAACTTCATTCATCAACCTCATGAAGGTACTAGGTGCATTAGTAAGTCCGAAAGGCATTACTAACCATTCATACAAACCATTATTTGTTTTGAATGCGGTTTTCCATTCATCCCCCTCTCTCATTCTTATCTGATGATACCCACTCTTCAAATCTATCTTAGAAAAATAATTCAACCCACTCAAACAATCCATTAAATCATCCATTCGTGGTAAAGGAAAACGATACCTGATGGTGATTTTATTTATGGCTCTAGAATCTGTGCACATGCGCCATTCATCTCCTTTCTTTGGACTGAGTACTGTTGGTACAGCACACGGACTGAGGCTTTCTCTGATCAATCCTTTATCCATTAACTCTTGGACTTGTCTTCCAACTTCGGAATTTTCCTGCGGCGTTAACCTGTAGGCTGCTTTATTCGGAAAACTAGCTCCAGGAATTAGATCAATGTGGTGACTAATACTCCTGATGGGCGGTAACTCATTTGGCAACTCATCCACAATAATATCAGCAAAATCATTCAACAGATTTCAAATTTCTTCAAGTAAATCTTATAAATTTGTAGAAGTTAAAATTACCTTGGGTTTCCCAACAATAGCAAAATGCATCTCCTCGCCCTTCTCGACTTCTTGCAACAGGGCTTTTCCACTCATCAACATAACGTTGTTTCCAGGTGCTTCCTCGTCAGCTTCATCTTTCAATGGAAGCAGTGTATGCTTGTTCCCATCTTTCTCAAAAGTATAAGTGTTTCTTCTGCCATCATGTATGGCTTTTTGGTCAAACTGCCAGGGCCTTCCTAGCAATATGTGACATACATCCATCGGCATTACATCACATAAAATAACATCCTTATAAGAACCAATTTGGATTTTGACTTTACACTGTTCAATTACAATAATTTGATGGCCTTTTTGGAGCCATGATACTTTATAAGGAGTGGGGTGTACTGTTTTCTACAACTTCAATTTGTCCACCATCTCTATAGAAACAAGGTTATCAGTACTACCGCTATTAATTACCAATTTTTAACACTTACCCTTTGACTTACATACAGTTCTGAACAGATTCTTTCTCTGAGCTGGTTATCTGGCTTCCTTAGCTGCTTTAAGCAATATCCTTTTCAATAGCAAGGATTCTCCGGCTTCAGGTGGTTCCTCTTTGGCTGTAGTCTGAGGAATTTCTTCCTTTGTTTCTGCAATGTTCACATTTCACTGGGTTGCTGGTCTATTGTGAGGATAATCCCATTGCACATGTCCCCACTCATCACATGTAAAGAACCAAACATCTCTTCCTCGGCCTCTACCTCTGGGCACAAACCTTCAGCGACCAGAGTCTCCTCTTTTTAGTGATATACTACTCGAACTCCCTGCTTCATTCTGGGAGTGTTGAAATCTATTCGAACTCCCTACTTCATTTTGGGAGTGTTGAAATCTAGATTTAAATGTTCCCCTTCCTTTTGTTGGACTCTTTCCTCTATTCCTCTGATTTTGTTTGCGCAACATTTTTTCTTCTGCCCTCAAATCTGTTTGATAGGCATCTTCAATCGTCTTCAGATTTAATAATCTGATCTCATCTTATATTTCATATCTCAAACCATTTATATATCTAGCTACCTTCTCTATGTGATCTTCAATATGACCTGCACTAATACTTAGCTTATAAAATTCTTCAGTGTATTCTTTGATAGTCATCCCTTTTTTCTTTAAGTTTTGCAATTGTCTAAAAAGATTTAATTGATAATCTTTCAGCATGAACTTACCTTTCATTTTACTCACCATCTTATCCCATTTCTTGATTTTGGGTTTCCCTCTTCGTTCTCCGGACAACTGCAATTTATCCCACCACAGGGTTGCATGCCTTTCAATCTCATGGCTGCAAACTTCACTTTCTTCTTGTCATTGACTTCTTCATAGTTAAAATATTTATCTAATGAACTGATCCAGTCCATTAGTACTTCCACACTAATATTTCCATCATATAAAGGTACTTCTACCTTTGGTCTGCTACTGGCCTTTGCTAGCATCTTCATAACTTTAGCTGCCTAGCTTTCTTCCTCTATTTCATCTTCAGTGGTCTCTTCTTCATCTGCACTAGCAACTCCATCATTTTTTGCCCTCCTCTGAGTAGTTTCTATTGTGGCCATCTTGTACGCAAGTGTCAGATTTTGTCTAGCAGAACTGCATTTTCTATAGGTCTCCCTCGACCTATCCCAGCTCGGCCTACTCCATCTCCTCTTGTGGGTGGCATTCTCTGCAATGCTCAAGAACAACTCAACGGCTCTGATACCAAAAATGATGTAGAACGGCAAATTTCGACTTTAAATTTTAGTATGGAAAAAATTATTCAATTTTACTAAGTCCCAGATTCACTCTCCAATGATGAAACTGATTCATTCCTCACCACTTAATGTGCATCTCTAATTTCCATACCAGTTAAAACATATAACAATGATCCTTATTGCAGCTTTATTTAATTATACAAACTTCAGTCCAAAAACTAACAGAATCCTTAAGGGATCATTGGTTTATATATAACAATGGGAATCAAAATTCGTTTCATTATCAAATGTGGAATCCATTTCAAAAAGAAATAAATGCTGCATTTATTTTTGAGCCCACGATCCATACAAATCATCACATAGCCATCAAGCAAACGTGACCAAGTAATATGATTTCAGACTAGTTGTGTTCATGTTGTATATAACATATACCATACCCCATGGTTACATAACTTGGTTAATGCAGATGCGATTCGTTGATGCCACGGATCCATTGATTATATCATACTCGTGATATCATATGGCGTTATTCACCCATGTACCGCACCTGTAATATCTATTACAGCATACCTGTGATATCATATGAACCTGTGATATCGATGCCTGGGTCCACTGCTTGATGTCGCTCCTTCACATAGTGCGTTAAGGTTGTGGCCTTTGACAATCACACCACCCTTTCACCTATGTTGTTGCTTCACGCAGACTCCACGAACCGAAAGCTACACACCCAAATTAGAAGTCTGTGGTCTTACATTTGTTGTTCTTGCTTCGAACACACCATCATTCCTGCATTCACATACTCACAGATATATATATATATATATATATATATATATATATATATATATATATATATATATTTGCAGACTCAACAAAAAACATATATCGCCAACCACAAACTGTATTACTAACGCATGGACTAAATATCTCATTAAACGCCCCTTTGCGTTTGCAATCTACACACTAGCAATCTTGGTGTTTCCTCTCTACCTCCCTATTATTTATACTTGAAATATGAAACTGTTCCTCTTAGAATAGGTTTCTTCTCGAATTTTCTCAACAAATCAATACCCCCCTATTTTCAAGTGCTTATCCCTATGTTGGCTCTATATCCACACAGGGAAAGAAACCAATTCCTAATTGATTAAAAATACAAAACAAACTAACTATTCTCATAAATAAATAACAATAATAATAAAATAAAATAAAATACTATTACTAATGTTTATTTCTGTTGGATTAGCCACAACATGTGAACAAAACATCACATTGTTGGCTAAGTCCCGATGCTCCTGCATCACTTCTTTCCTACATTTGATGGATCTTCCACAAGCACATTGAGGGATTGGAGGGAAGAGTTAGCTACATTATTTCAACTATATCCAGTAGCAGAAGAAAGGCTATCGATATTGCAGTGCTAAACCTTGAGAGTGAAGCCAAGGATTGGTGGTTCAATCAGTTGTCACATGCCAAGGTGACTGCCTATGCAGATTTCATTCAAAGACTAAAGAAGAAGTTTGGTAGAAAGAAACTAGAGACATCTCACATAGAGACACTTCCCACCATTGAGGAGGTAGTACATGAAGAACCAAAGGAATATGTCATCATTATCACTCAGGAGGAGGAGCCTCTACCACCACCATCAGTTGTAGAAGTACTCACATCAGGAGGAGGAACACTTGCATCTTTGCAAGATGGTCTTGATCTCTTGACATTAGGAGCCCCATGCATGATTCATGATATGCATGAGGAGGAGGAGGCAAATACTAGTGTTGGTACAATTGAAGAAGAGCAGCCATTATCATTACCAGCAGTTGGAGAGGCCATTGCACCGGTTGGAGGAACTCTTGTAGATGTGCAAGATGTTCCCAATATTTAGCTTATCCAAGGTTTGCAAACACTTTCATCTCATATTATTTCAAAGACTTCATATTGAGATTTTTGAGACCATTCCATCGGTGAAATTGCATAAAGAGAGGGTGAAATTGCATAACCAAGGATTAGAGCACGTTGCTGATTTGGAGCAGCAAGTTATCACTGCACAGAGGACCCTTGACTTGATCAAGGAGAATATGTATAGATGTCCCAGTTTATCATGGTTGAGCTACACCCAACACTTTGTGTTTAAGTGTGGCATTTCAGAGTATTGTAGGAGCACATTCCTATTCAGTACAGTGCCAGACTATGAGTTTAGGATTGTGTATGGCCAGGAGACAGTAGATGTATCACCATGCAGATCTACAATGTTGTCACTGAGAAACAATGATGAGATGAGGGGCCCATTATAGTTGGAGCATTCTGAAGTTCACTCATGAATCACTGGAGGGACAGATGATATATGGTAGACATCTTATGATGGAGAGCATTCCCCATTGTCAAGATGAAGTTTCCTTGATGAGCACCTCATAGCTCAAAGAGGAATTTCTACCTACAACATGTATGGAGCCTTATTGGTTCTTTTGGGCCATTGATGAGAGTATCTCATGGGGAGACCTCCAAGGAGGTGCACTTCAACATTTCATGGAGTGAAAAGATTATCAGATGGAGGAGATTGGTATTCTACCTTGGGTGGATACCAAGTTTGAGCTTTTAACGATTCATCATCCACATTGGGATGAATGGATCTGGATGAGGAGCAAGAGGTTGCCAACCTTTTTGCATATCTATGATATAAGGCAGCAAGAAGCATGGTTGCGTTGGTTTCTTTTGGGTGAGTATTGTTACTACCCAACAACTCACATTTGTGTGGTCCATGCCATGGATGTCACTCATGTTATATAGCAGCAGGAGGCATGGTTGCACTAGTTATTGCTGAGAGAGTTTGGCCATCACATGATGTATCTTATTTCCTTGTATTTACTTTTGTTTGGGATATGTCTCATGTCCATAAATGCACTTTAGTTTGGGATATATCTTATGTTCTTGTATGTACTTTGGTTTGGGATATGGCATAACTCTCACATGATGTGGTAGCAGGGAGCTTGCTTGTATTGTTCTGATGTGACATTCCACATGTCAATCAATATGCTGTTGCTCCATGACTTGCATCATGATGATGTAAGGTGGCAGAAAGAATCCTTGTTGCTTTGGGTACTATTGGGAGAGTATGGGCTCATTTCTCCCCATACATTGCATGTTATTGATGGAGGATGGCAACAGGAGGCCTTACTGCATTGGCTTCTGTTGGGAGTTTATGGTCATTGTACTTGTTATGATGATGATGTGATGTGGCAGCAAGAGGCATTGCCGCGGTGGCTTCTTTTGAGAGAGTATGGCTCTCATACTTGGGTTGATGACATGGCATGGTAGCAAGAGGCATTGTTGTGGTGGCTTCTATTGAGAGAGTATGGCTCTCTTACTTGGTTTAATGATGATTTGGCATGGCAGCAGAAGGCTTTGCTGCGGTGGTTATTATCGGGAGAGTATGGTTTGACATTGTACATGTTCATCCATATGTCTCTACTTCTTATTTTTCACTTTGTTGGGATGATGCTTGGATCCAACAAGGCCAATAGGGCCAAGGATAAAAGCATGGAGAGATACAATCTACTTCATGTATCATGGGATGGAGAGACAGTTTATGAGTTAAGACTTTCCACTTTGGGAAGATACCACTTCACTTTATGTATCTCATGCATAGAGGAGGATCTTGGACATAATATGGTTGCCACTTGGAGACTTATTGATGAGGAGAGGCATCTAACTTTTCAGTTGGAGGCCATTTTATACATTCTAGAGAGACATCTTTGGAGTTGGGCATGCATTACACATTGGAGCAAATGGGGAGGCCTTCCATATGAGGATGCCATTTGGAGGGAGATGGATTTTTGTAGCATCCACTTTTATAGTTGCCTGAGGAAAAGCAACATTTTAGCGGGCAGGACTGTAATATTCCCAATTTTCCATCAATTAATTGGAATATTAGAGTTCTTAATTTTCTTAATTATTTAAGTAATTAAGAGGGTAGAGGGACCCATAAACCCAATATATGACTAAAATCCACTTTTTATGTGTGTATGTGGATAATCTAGAAGTAAATCTACATTATGGAGTAGTGGAGCAGCTTCTTAAATGAAGGAAGAGTGGAGATCATGCCACATTAATGAGAAGATCATGGAGATCGTGAAGGAAGTCAAATGAGATCATGGTGCATTAAAAGTAAGATCATAGAGCACTAATGATGAGATAGTGGAGGAAGTTGTGCATCCAATGAAAACATGATGGAGAGAGTGGGAATTAAATGCATAGATGGTGGAGAACATGGAGAGACAACGCAGTCTTCATGGAGCCTAGTGGCCACATGTGCAGCGCAGTTATGAGGTGGGCCAGGGCTATGGAAGGCTCACAAACCATATAAGGAAGATGAAGGCAGCAATAGAAGGTAGGCTTTAGATTTTGATATTTTATCTGTTTAGATCTGGATTTGTCATTTGACATTTCTATGCACGCTTCAATTGTTTAACTAAGTCTGCAGCGTTATTTAGCACACGGGTGTTTCCGAGCGGAAATCCCACCCTTACCTATGGGGGAATTCGAGTTCCTACTCTGGGAAGGTTTTTGTTTGCTTACATACATCATCAGGCATTGGTGCCACATTCAACCCCTCTCTATAACACATTCAGTCTCAGGAATTATGCATTCCTGCTTGAGGGTTTGAGAGGAGTTTGTTTCTAGCATTTCAGCTAGGAAACCGATGGAGGATTTATCCTTTCACCTTGGGCTTCAAGATCAGTCTTCTAGGAGTTGTATATTCATATCCAACATTCAGGCCATCATTACACACCTCCATGCAGCAACAATTTCTGAAGGGATTGCGCAGTCCAGTCTTGTAGATCTATTGGAGGAGGGAAGTTTCTAGTATTTCAATTGGAAATCCTATGAGGGACCATCTCCTCACTTTGTATTCATTGTTTCCATAATTCAGGAGCTACATTGCATCATCTAGCATTAGGCTATAGATCCTCCCCCCTTGACAGCACAATTTCTTCAGTTGTTGTGTATTCAGCAGCTGCATTCAATGGATGAGGAAGGAGGAGATACATCTTAAGCTTCTAGCTTGAGAATATAGTGAAGGGATCAGCCCTTCAAGCATAGATCAAATTGTATCACATTGTAGCCATCTTATACTTAGTTCTTGCTTCAGATCTTCACACCCAGCAGATATATGTTGCAGGGCCTAAGAGGGTGATTTTCCAAGATTGTTAGATCTGGAAATCCTTTTTGGGTTATCTTAGGTATTCATCATAGAGCCCGAATCTAAAATCCCGGCATCATCTGAGCTCCGGAACTACCAAATATACACTTTTATATTTTGCCGACAGTTGCACTCCCAGCATTTGCAGCAGGGACAATGCAATATTCCTTCCAGCAGTCCAACAGTTACGCAGTCCCTCTTGTGGGAGGACTTCAGAGTCATTCTAGGCCACTTGTTTGGCTTGAGTGTCTCATATTTTGAGCACTGTTGTAGTAGTTTATCCACCTTCTATATAATAAAATGGCTTAGCTATTATGTACATTTTTATGGTGTATTTAGATTATTTGTTCATTGTTGTAGTTTCCACATATTGTGCTTTTTTATTACTGCATTATCCCTTTTGGGATATTACATTATGTGTCCACCATCCATTCTGTCTCAGTCTGGAATCCATCATTCTCGTCAAACTTGTTGATTTTTTGAGACTTGATAAACACTTTATTGATATATGGAATTCCCCTTAGATCCATTTCTGTAAGAAAGTTACTTTCAATTTTTTTGAAAAACACATCATCTTCAGAATTTTCATTTTGTACCTCTCCTTTAGGACCTTCTTCATTCATAATACGTAAACGTGGAATAAGTTTTTATGTATTATCGTCATTAAAAATGCATCTCAAATCATCATTAAACTCAAGGTTAATATTTTCCGCAATGTCTGCCATACTCAGTTTTTTTATCAACCATCATCTCTCTGTTCAATTCTATACGAAGCAGCCATGGAGATATTTTTTCTGGTACAATATCCTCATCTGTAATTTCATAATAGGATTTGAAAAAGTCAACATCCTCCTCAATGATAATACTCATTGGATCTAGATCATACCACACTTCAGTGGCCTCTATAACACTTCTCAAGGTTGTGTACTCTAAAGCACACTACACATTTTTTTCCCTTTGCTTTGTCCTGTTAACCTCAAGTTTTAGGTATAGAGACAATGATGGTGTTTTAATATTCTTTGCCAAATTTATGATTTCCCTCAACCTGGGGACACTGAGAGTAACATTTTTTTCATTGAAACCAACATAATGGAAATTATTCAATGTCATCTGAGTAGCTGGTTCACCAATTGATTGCACTGTAACACAACCAATCATCTCACCTACAACAACTAAGGACTGCAGAAAATGAGATTCTATCTCACCAGTTACCCATTCAAATGCTTCCCTTGTAAGGTGGTACTCCTTCAGCACATGCTTACTAGAAAATGTACTTCGAAGCATAATGTTGAAAAATAGAGTGGCATTCTTCTGTGCTTTAATACTCATGGGGTCATCACCGGGAACAACCTTAAGTATTTCCTAAAGCCTATCAATTGCTTCTACAATATCCATGGGATGCATATCTGATGGTTTTCTCATATCAATTTTGAATTTATTTTTGTTGTTCCAGGTGAGCCTCTTAATATTTACAGGCACAAGCCACGCGTTATCTCCAGTGGTTACAATCTCTATACCTAGTTGTCATCTATCTAACTCCAGTTTCTATATTTCCACATGAAACATTCTAGAACTCCCGGATTGTTTTGAAATATTCCACATGGTCTGGTAACATGTAACTAGGATTCCAATTTTCTTGATCAAGTTCATATTTATAAGCATTTTCAAAATCCTTCTTTTTCATCTTAAAAGAATCAAGGTTCTATGACTCAATCCAAATAGCATCCATACCATCTTCACCGTATAGAAATTGAATAACATCACCAAGTGATTTCTTGACAGTCCCGTCATATTTGACCATGATATCTTTGTAAATTCATGGTCATTAATTCTTTTAAAAGCCAGTCAAAGGCTAAATGGGGAATTAGTTCTTAACCTCCCTAGTTTTAGGTTTGGTTAGAGAGATTGATGTAATAAATTCCTATCATGATCGTTTCGACCCCTAAGAGGGGGGAATGTATTTTTTGGTATATATGTATCTTGTTTGAAGTTATATTCAAGGTTAAACATCAGTTAATTAAAGGCTTGGAGCTAGTGTACATTATATCTTTGAAGAAATATAAAGATAGTTGCATCTATTATCTTGGGATTCTTGTGGTATGGTTTAGTGAGAGTTTTTTTACTTTGTTTTATCATCATATTGAATATTTGTTTCTCCTTTTTACCATTAGCATGCTTTCATGTTATTATCTCATGATTTTTTATGCAGACTTCATAGTTTATATGCTTTGTTTTGATGATATTTTTATGTTTATGTCTCAGTTCTTCTGATAAATGAATTCATATTCTTGTGTTCATTTTGATCCCTCTCTACTTCAACCCTATACCACAATGAAAACTCAAATATGTCACTAATCATACCTACCTTTCCCCATCTTATCCTTACAACTGATCATTTGAAACCCTGACCTAGTTCCCTAGACCTTTGAGCCTGATCCAGCAAACCCTAAAATATCAAACCCTAGTGAGCTGCATATATAGCCTAAGATTTATTTTTCTCTCCAGTCACTTCATTAGTTGTGATATTGTAGAGAGAGAGCCCTCTTTGATTTTGTAGGGCTAGCTACCAAGTCCAAAGTTGGTTTGAGGTTACCTCCTTGAGTCTACTTTCTCAGCCTTGGGACATTGAGAAGGATAAAAGTACTTGTGAGAGGAAAACTAGTGTTGCATGGCTACTGCCCCCTGGTGGGGGAAAGGATTCTAAAGTACTATAGGTCATTGGGTTATGCCCCATTTCCCCTTAGCCTCTCGTGTCCTTTTCAAATCTAATAGTTGAGGAAAATGATGGGTGTATTGCCTGTATTCCCCACCAATAGCACATGCATGGTTGGTCTGAAGACTAATAGTTTTACTTGGATTTTATGTGTTGTTGGTACCTTTATTTTGGGTCTGGATCTGATTTGGGGGATTACCCCTAGTTTTTGCATGTGGAGGTTGGTTGTTTCCCCCCTTCTCAGGTTCCCATTTTGGTTTGTTTTTTCCTTTTCCCTTTTTTTCATTTGAGGTATTAGCAGTGTTGAGGCTTTCAAATTCTTGTTGTTGTTGGGAGAAAGGTTGCAAAAAATGAACCCCTACGTTAGGCTGAGGTGAGGGGTTATTTTATTGAGGTGCGAGAAAAGTGTAATAAGTATTTCCTTGTCTTGGGTTGATGTAAGGGGTTTGGGGTGTCGACATAGCCTTTGTGGTGTGAGGAGGATGCTATCCAACTTGCGTGGGAGGGTATTGGTTACTCGGTATAGTAGGGTATCAGTTCCCCTGCATGGGAGGATTTTGGGAATGCATTGGATGATTAGAATAATATCTCATTTTGTTTGGAATTTGGGTTGTAGGTGGACCCCTAAAGGATTGGAAATTGTTAGGAATTAATTTACCGCAGGAATAATAAATAATTTACTGAGAGAAATAAATAAACATAACCATGAAAGAACCAGCAACAAATCATAAACATAAACACACTGTTTAACCAGAAAAACCCAAAATCTGGGGAAAAACCCAACCAATGAAATTTCATTAACCATTGGCCAAAACCCTGACCAATCTGGCCAAGTGAGCCTTCACCGCCCACCTCCAGGCCTACATCACAATGAAGTATTCCCAACCTCTTATAGGCTCTATTACATGCAATACCAGGGCCAAAACCATGGGTGCACAATACCATGTGCCCCAAAACCAGTACTATTTACCCTAGTCAACTTTGACTCTATCCTGAGTCATGTTTACCTAAAAATTCCCCCCTTAAACTTGACTTGGGGATTATTGAATAAATCCAGCCAATCCTGCTAAATGAGACAACCCTGCTCATTCTAGCTCTTCCCCCCTTCAAATTTTTACCCAGGGTAATTGTTAACTTGACATCCCCCCTATCACCTAGGTCTAACCCAGACTTTACCAGTGATTACCCAGGGATACGCATACCATACGAGGTCTTATAGCAGTATGCCCATTTACATGTAATAAAAATTAACTCCATAATATATATATATATATATATTTTGTTTCATTGTAGCTGTCTTTGTACATATGAAATCAATGTCCATATAAAAAGAACCCATCTACCAGATTACATGGGTCACCAGCCTCTATAACCGCCAGTCTTCCAGGATTTCTCTTCAGATACATGGTTCATCAATTTTAATTAATTCACCTACAAATATTCTCTCTCATTCAAAACACTTGATTGACACATTCTGTCAAACACTTTGTTCTCCTAACGCAGATAATGGCTTGCTATTCTAGCACATATTATTTCCCTCATAAACTCTCAGCCCTTGTGAAGAAACACTTAACCACCATATACCCAAGAAACCAATTCAGTTTCTCACATCACTGAGGGTATCCACGAATGTCGTTCTGCAAGTCCATGGATTTTCCATCATTCTTCCCACCTCCGTTCTTTTCTTCTGGAGCACCATCAGCAGCTTCATCTATAGCCATGTTCGCGGGATCATCAGGCTTTTCAGAGTCCTTCTCTACCTTAGGCTCTTCCTTGGTTTTCACCTTCTCATAAATAGAGATCTCCTCCTTCTCGACCTCGACCTTGTCATTGGCCATCGACTTTCCCTTGTTCTTCCCCTTAAGACCGGCCCGCCGTTCCAAAGCAGCTTTTCTTCGACTCTTGCACTCAGAAACCAGCCGGAACACCTGTGGGTCCGAAGATGCGAGACACCAGGGTTTCTTTTAACAGCACACCTCGCCAACGTCCAAAACCCAAGCGAAAACCGAAGTCCATAGCCGAGGACGAGTGTGATAAAAAAAAAAACCTCTGGAGCATCTGATAAAGATGATGCCAATAGTGGATCATTCCTTGGTTGACTGCATGGATCCAATACAAGCCGAGGCCTTCCAAGAGCCAACTAGTGCTCTGCCTAGCTTTCTTCTTGCACTCTATTTGCATTCTCTATCTTGCTACGACGTTGCAAGACTCACAACTTTGTCTCCTCTGACAGATCCATCGATTTGTTTTCCACAGAATGCTCTCTAGATTCCCCCCTGTGGGCTATGCCCTTGATCAACCCTGATCACTCACAAGGATCTCGAAAGAATTTTCCATGTCCATGGTGACCGTCCATACGTTGTCCATGCGGTCATCACCAATGCTTCCACCACAAAATCATTGATGGTCACACAACGCTTTGCAGCAAGCTTTCTTTCTTCACATCACTTGGGCCCAATCTTCGCAACGAACTCGATCTATTCCACATAATTGCATCCATCATTTTTCTGACAACACTAGATCTAATCACATCTATGTTGATCCATCATATTCACACACAGATCCAACCAAATCTACACCAGATCTAGATGTAGATCTGACACTTTCACACATAGATGTAGATCTGTCCTTTTACGTATAGCTGTCCAGGAGAAAATTTCACACAGTAGGAGCAAACTATAGATTTAAAAAAAATCACTAAATCTGGCTCTGATACCATTTGTTAGGAATTAATTTACCGCAGGAATAATAAACAATTTACTGAGAGAAATAAATAAACATAACCATGAAAGAGCCAGCAACAAATCATAAACATAAACACAATGTTTAACTGGGAAAACCCCAAATCCGGGGAAAAACCCAACCAATGAAATTCCATTAATCATTGGCCAAAACCCTAGCCAATCTGGCCAAGTGAGCCTTCACTGCCCACCTCCAGGCCTACATCACAATGAAGTATTCCCAGCCTCTTATAGGCTCTATTACATGCAATACCGTGGGCCAAAACCATGGGTGCACAATACCATGTGCCCCAAAACCACTACTATTTACCCTAGTCAACTTTGACTCTATCCCGAGTCATGTTTACCTAATAGAAATGGGGTGATCCATTTTACACATTTCCAGATTGTTGGAATGCATTACTAGGTTGATTTTGGGAGATGATTCCAATCAAACCGTCTGCAGCATTTGATGCTCCTAGCTTGTCTTAGGAAAAATTAAGCATGTGGGGAGAACCAAGTAGGATCTTATATAAGTATGTTGATTGAGTTTAGATTACCTCAAACTATAGAGATTTGGTGATAGCTTCTTCCTATGTCTCAGGCATGGTTGTAGCCACATCTTTTGCAATTGCTAGCAAAAGAGATTTAAAAAAGAAATTTAGGTGAAGGTCTTCTATTACGTAGACTTTACAAAGTTTATGACACTTTTTCCACTCATGAATATGGTCTAAAATATGAGTGGAGGCGGTTTTTCGAAAGTGGGTGAGATCGGTTTCTTGTTGCACTCACAGTTGGAAAAAGTGAGGAATGAACGAGCTAGGGATTCGAACATGCGATGGGAACCGACTTCCTCACTCACATGCCATTTCACGGTAGGTCCAGTGAGGGTGCATTGAAATAGCCTAAGATGAATTGATTCTTCAATGATGTTGTTATATTAACACCACAAATAATAGGTCATGATGTGGTTAGCGGGATATTATCCCTGCTTTCCTTCAAACTTGGGAATGTTTGAAGGAATATTGATTAGCATGGGAGGTCAAGTTTTATTGTGGGAAATTGGATCATTGGTGAGCTTAGTTGAATATGGGAAGTTTAAAGAAGCAACAAATGGGATCTTTATGTTTTTGGCCATATTGGTATGACCTAGGGATGTAGTTTGAAAATATTTTCCTTAAGAACTAGCATGGCTACTTAGGGGAGTAATATGTGGACTCCATACAGGGGTAGTAAAAGGGGTTCCTTGATGGGGAGGTTTCCCCAACAAGGTTTCTCCAATAAAGTATGACCCAATCACAGTGGCTAAATAGTTTCTTCTACGCCTTGATAACAAGAAACCAAACAAGCCTTCTCGTAAAGGAGGGAGATTTAGGATGCAACAAGAGCAACGGGTAACCCTTGGTTCCCCTATGGTACCCTTTGTGGGTGAATGTTACTTTATATGGTGAGAGAGGAAATTTTATCAAAGCAAATTAACCACATACATAAAAATAAAAAAATAAAAATAAAATAAAATAAGCAAAAATGAAAGTTCAATTCTCCCTTTAACTTTATCTTATGTGATCAGTCAACCGAAAAATGATTTCATTTTGTTTTTATATGATACAAAATCATAGTAAGACATATGTATCCTTTCCTCTCAAAAGTAACTAGGCCTTGCAAGGATTCTTGTGGAAGGGTACAGGGGCCACGTCCTAAAAGTATTGGTGATGCTTCCAACAACCAATAATCAACCAAGGTATCGAGAGTTTTTAGTGTTTCCCGCACCTCCACCTATAGGGAATGATGCCCTAAATATTTGGCTACTAAGGCATTAGGGGAATTTTGAGGTCTAAAATGGGCCTCCTAAGGAGATTATAAAATAATAGTGTAAATAATAAAATAAGATTTGATTACATCATCAAATTTTAGAGGGAAAAAAGAAAAAAACTACTTTTTCAACTCGTATTTTGAACTTATCTCCCTAAGGTTTTACTCAAATGTTGAGCAAGAATACTCGTTGGATGCAAAAATTAATTTACCATCCAAGGAGTACCCATGTTGCATACTTTTGATGGACCCTGCTACACAAAAAATGAGAAATACATGAAAAACGTCATTGAAATACATGAAAAACGTGATTGCAATAATGTTTTTTATGTATTTCTCATTTTTTGTGTAGTAGAGTCCATAAAAAGTATTCAACATGGGTACTCTTTGGACGAGGAATTGAATTTTTCATCCAATGAGTACCCCCACTCGAAATTTGAGTAAATCCTTAGGGAGTTCAGTTCAAAATACGAGTTGAAAAAGTAGTTTTATTATTTTGTTATTTTTTAATATTTTTACTTTTTTACTCTAAAAATGGTGAATCATCCCCCATGGTTGACATCATCATCTTGAATCCTATTGGTTCTCATAAATTTTATTTTGGTTGTACATTTTTCTTAGGAGGCCCATTTTAGACCTCAAAATTCCCCTAATGGTTACCTTCGTCCCATAGGGGCAGTCGGGTCTTGAGCTTCTTAGTAGTCAGTCAACAATGTGGAGCCCTAAATGAGTCGAGTATCCTCATAGATAACTACACGTACTAAGACCTGAGCCTAACTCCATCTTAATCAGGTTTTTTTCATTCCTGGGTATTCTTTTCCATGGGATGATGAAGGATTTTAAGCACCCTATAAGGCAACTTATATGTTTCCGAATGTAAAAAACCAAGGTGGCTTATGGGATGCCTACCTTCATGGTCCTAACTTGAACTATAAATTATTTTGTGATCCCTATGGGGAATTTAGTGTGTTCAAGTGTTAGATTTGTTTTTAAAGAGGCTTATTCACTTAGGGTGTGAAAAATGCAATCTTCAAATAAACTAAGTATCAAGATTCTAAAAGGTGGATAGACTTTATACAAAGCTTAGATGAGCTTAGTGTGTGAGGTGCAAGTGTGTGCAAGTGAACTTGTGAGCATATACGAGTGTGAGGCAATGTGGATATGCGGTGATCCTTTACAAATCCCCTAATTATTATATGTTATGATTGTTCCTTACATGAAAATAAATCATCTGTGGATTATGGGCCACTTGCTTCTTTCATAATTACACTATGTGAGCATATAGGGAGATGGAAAATGAGTGCTTTGAGAAAGTTTTTAGTTGCAAACCCAAGATCGTCATAAGGATACAAGGGAAGGAGGGGATACTCCCTTTCTTACTAACACTCATTCCAAGTCCCGATAATAATTTGAAAATTTGAAAATATTTGGTTAGTCAAAACGATGTGTGGATAATGGGCCACTTACTCTTCTCCTAATTAAGCTATGTGTGATTTGTAATTTTTCTAAGTAAAAATAAGCAATTACCTTACTAATAGTAGTTATCAAAGTAATTAAGCAGCCTATCTAAACTATGAAAAAATACAAGAGTGCAGGTAGTTTATTAGGTGTTACCAAAACACTCAGGAAAGAAAAATTACAATGATTTTTTGGTCACTCTATGAATCACGTGGGTTTTTTTTGCACAGATGCATGACTCGCGCATATTTCTATGGTGAAATCCATGTGACTGGATCAAAAAACAAATTGAGGTGTTTTTCGGGCTGAGAATAGGTCTAAGTGGAACCTACTAAATTCCAAAGAAATTATGGATGCTAAAAATAGTTAAAATGCAAAGAGAGAGGACTTGCAACACAACTAATTAAATCAAAGAAAGGCACAAAGTATGGTCGCCATTTTGTAATTGGTGTTTTGTTGACTAAGGGTCCCAAAACACCTTTCCTTGTAGTTTGGTTGTCACCTACAAAGAGCATACAAACAATTGGGTGATGTTAGTGCTTAAATAAGAACCAACAAAGCATGTAATGAGATAAGAACAATGCATGAGTAATATTAAACAAAAAAAACTAAAACAAATAACATAAAACAATGCTTAAATGAAGCATAAACACATCAACAAAAGACATGAGAATAGAATGTCCTCATTCGATTATTGGTAGAAGAGCTACAAATAAGATATACAAACACTTGAAGAGAGTTTTTTCTTAAGAAATGGTGCTCAAGAGATCTCGGCAAGGAACCCCTTTCTTCAATCTCATATGCAAACTCACTCTCTCTCAAAGAAGCTAAGAGAACTCTCAATGATGATGGAACTCTTTCAACAATGAAATGTAATATTTCCTTGGGAAATTTTTTCTAGCATAACAATGCTCAAAACTTATTTTTTCAAGAATGGAATGCAAGATTGCTTGGGAGAAATTTTCCCAGCATAAAATTTCCTCTTACTCTTGGTCTTCCAATGGCTTGTTTATAAAGAATTTGAACTCCTCTTTCCCTCCCTTGGCTCATAAATGAGAAAATGACATGAGAGAAGGACAAGAGGATTCCTTTGAGGGTTTCATATCTCCAATTCGGCTCAAAATAGGTTATCCTTGGGTAGTACTTGTCAGGGAATCTAAACTCAAATCAAATTACTGACTTGCACTTTGGGCGATCTATGCGGCTATCGTAGAAAAAGTCACACAAGTGTCAATTTTTGCCTTTGGAGAGCCTGTGTGGGTTGATTTGTTAAATTGAACTTTGGAAAACCTTTGATTTTTTTATTCTTATGATGTCTTCAACTAGAAAAGCTTCAATTTTACATGTCATTATCTGAGTTTGGCTACCATCTGACCTGTACAAATGTGTGTACAATTTTTCCATGTCAAAATAATGAATAAACTAAAATTACTTACTAGTGTTTTTTATTTTCTTTTCTTTTTTGGACAATGTATTATTGTTTGGGAATGATACTTTTGAAAAAAAAATAGTTACAAAGAAACTTTAATTTTTTACTTATAGTTTCTATGATAGAAATTACTATTAAGAAATTAATAATCTTCATCAAATTAACAAAGCTTTAAATATTTAGGATGCATGCTCAAGATAATGGGTTTTAAGATTGGAACTAGTAACAAGAGCCACAACAGTGGCAGAATTCCATGTCGACAAGGAAGAGGGAAAAGGGTTATGGGTTTGATCAAGAATGCTAAGAGTTGTATGTAATTCACCATTCTAGAACCATAACAAAATTCATGGAGCTATGCAAGAATACTAGTTATGAGACAGAGTTGTAACAAAATTCATGGAGCTATGCAAGAAAATGGGTTATGGGATGAACTTTCCACGCCATCATTTAGAAAAAAGGAAAGATCGCATGAATTTACTGCAAGAAGAAAATAGGTCCTGAAAACAATTTGGTTGCCCAAAATCGATCTGCCGGTAGGACATGTGTCCCTAACAATAATTGTTGGATGGCATAGAATCTAGTGCAGATCAAGGGATCCAATTTGTACCATATCCCTGATCTTTAGTATAAGCATCATTACCGATCAAATGGGAACTATTACCTCAAAATGAGAACTCTAACAAAAAAAACATAAAAAAAAACCATGAAAAATCAACCTGAAAATGAAAAGTTGTATTCTGGAATAAACTTCTTCTTTTTTCGGGGTAAATTTTCAACATTTTTTAAAAATTGAAGTAAAAGGCAAGTTTTTTTTTGTGCAAAAAACACCCCCGAAAACAAAAAGTTGTATTCTGGAATAACCTTTTTTTTTTCGGGGTAAATTTTCAACATTTTTTTAAAAATGGAAGTAAACGCCAATTTTTTTTTTTGTGCAAAAAACACCCCGAAAACAAAAAGTTGTGTTATGGAATAACCTTTTTTTTTTCTCGGCGTAAATTTTCAACTTTTAAAAAATAGAAGTAAAAGCCAATTTTTTTTGTGCAAAAAACACCCCCGAAAACGGAAAGTGTTGAAACAAAATTTTGGAATAATAAAAATTTATATTAAAATGAAAAAAAAAAAAAACATTTTAAAATAATTTAAAAAAAAAACAAAACAAAATTCATTATATTTTTTTAAATTAAAAAATAATAATAATAATAATAATAAAAATAATAATAATAATTAAAATTAAAAAATATATTAAAATTAAAAAATTAAAAAAACAAAATAAAAATATTAAATTCAAAAAAACAAATTTAGAAAAAAATAAATTAAATTAAAATATACAAATTAAATTTAAAAAATAAAAAGATAAATTTTATTAAATTTAAAAAAATTAAAAAACTAAAAAATAATAATTCATTTTAAAATAAAAAAATTAAATTAAAAAAAAATATATATGAAATTTTAATAAATTAAAAAATTAAAAATAAAGTTAAAAAAAAAAAAAAAATTATTTAAATTTTAAAATTTAAAAAAAAAAAATAAAAACTAAAACTAAAATATAAAATAATAATAATAATTATTATATATATATATATATATATATATATATATATATATATATATATATATATATATATATATATATATATATATATATATATATATATATATTAAATTGATGATCATGATGATGATGGTTAATGTCCACTGAGACCGTACTTTGGTCTATAAGACCTAAAGAAACAAATTATTTAGTTTGTTTTAAAATTGTACTCCTATATTCAAAGAGCTTGGAGAGAAGCATCTCGAGCTCACTATAATTTTGACATGTTAAAAGGCTAGGAAGGTCGGTATTGCAACAAAGATTATGAAATTGAGATCTAATGTGCGTGTATGCAGGGCACTCTAAGAGGAAGTGATTTTCATCCTCAATGTTCATATTCTCACATAGATGGTAGATCCTTTCCACCCATGGTGTTTTAGGAACTGCCCAATGACTTGTTTCACTATGGAGCTCATGAGAGTTTGTTCTTATCTTGGCTATATTAATCTTTTTCTTTGAGCTAGTCAAAACAGAGAGATACTTTTGATCTACTAGAGTAGGGTTGATGACCTACTTATAATATCTTAAATTTCTTTTAGCCTCTAAATCTTTCTCACACCACATTTTCTCTTTAAACTTAGAAGTAACAATATTTTTAATGTTATTAATATTTTGCAATGCAACATTTTCGTCGATCTCCCAATGGTTTAACCATGCCCTAGTATCTTTATACCAACCTCGTTTGAGCCTTAGGTGGTTTTGGCTGGAATTTAAAGCTAGCTTAGGAAGTCTATGGTCTCCCATGTTATTGATTTTGAGTTTATACAACAGGAGCCTAGTCATAGCTATGCTCTCGATAGGGAAAAGACCCACTTCTATAAGGAGAATTGGATAGGGTGTATTGCTTTTAATTTTTAGGTTATACGTTATAAAACGCTTCTGGATTTGCTCAATGTTTCTCTAGGATTCTCTAGAGATGCTGCAACCCCAAACCTCACATCCATACAAGATAACAAGAGTGACTAAAGTTCCAAAGAAGAGCTTATTTCTATCCCACATCACAATGTTGCTGCTTTGCAATTATTTTCAAGACCAAAATAAGCTTTCCACCCTCCATTATTCATTTTCTTAATGCTATAGTTCCAGTTGAGCTTGTGATGAATATCAATTCCTAGGTACTTGTAAGAAGACACTTCCTCCAAGTTACTATTGTCATACACAAAATTATCATAAGTGTCCTTCTTGCATTTGATAATCATAACTTTTGTTTTGTCAGTGTTAACAGTTATACCCATGGTAGAGAAGAAATCCTTAAGAAGTCTTAGTTTCTTATCAAGATCAGTTGAGCACCTTGCCAGAAGAACAATATCGTCAGCATAGAGAAGAAGGATGATGAATATTCCAGCTAAGGTCGTGCCAACAGAGCCTGCTTCCTCTAAACAACCTTCTAGCTTGTCGATGTAAATGCCAAATAGGGTAGGGGAGAGGGGGCAACCTTATTTAACTCCAATATCACACTTAATATCTTTCGACCACCTCTCATTGCTCTTAAGCTTGGCAATTACATTCTCGTATAACCTTATAGCGACAGCTCTCAACTCGAAAGGAACCTTTAACTCTTCTAATCTATTCCATAGGTTATTTCTAGGCACGGTATCGAAAGCCTTTCTAAAGTCCACAGAGCAAAAAAAGAGATTGGATTTGTCATTACGATATTCCTCCACAATAATCCTAACTGTAACGACATGGTCCATTGTTGAGTGTTGCCTTTTAAAACTTGCTTGGCCTTAAGCCCACTTACCTTCACTTTATAAAAATTAAATTAAATTAATTAAATTAAAAAATACATATATTACATTTTATTAAATTAAAAAGATAATAATAATAATTAATTAATTAATTAATATATAAATCAATTTAAAAATTTAAAAAAAAAAAAAACAAAACAAAATAACAAAACACTTTTAAAATAAAATTTAAAAAAAAATAAAAATCAATTAAAAATGGAAAATGGAAAAAAAAAATTTAAAAATATTAAATTAAAAAAAAAAAAACAAATTAATTAAAAAAAATTTAAATATAAAAATTTAATTTAAATAAAAAATATTAAATTTTACGTAATTAAAAAAATAATAATAAAAATAATAAATAAATATTTTAAAAAGTGAATATTAAATTTAAATAAATTTAAATAAATTTTTAAAAAAATTAAAAATCTATTAATATTAAATTAAAAAAAGTAATATTAAATTTAATTAAAAAAAAATAAATTTAAATTAAATATTAAATTAAATTAAAAAAAACAAATATGAAATTTAATAAACAATATTAAAAAATTAAAACTAAAATATTAAAAACAAAAAAAATATTAAAATTTAATTTTAAAAAAAAAAAAATCAATTTAATATCAAAAAAAAAAAATTGATTGTGCCACCCAGGTGGCGGCGGGGCCGGGCCGCTGGAGGGCGGGTGGGGGGTTGCAAACAACCTCCGCGCCCATCCGGCAGCTGGCCCCGCTACCACCTGGGTGGCGCAGTGATTTTTTTTTAAAATTAAATTAATTTTTTTAATTTGATTTTTTTAATTAAATTTAAATAATTTTTTTATTTAATATTTTTTTAATTTTTGAATATTATTTATTAAATTGCATTTTTTTTTTTAATTTAATTTAATATTTTTTTTTTAATTTTTAAATTTTCTTCTTATTATTAAATTTAATATTTGTTTTTCTTTCTTTAATTTTTTTTTTTTAATTTAATAAAATTTATTTATTTTTATTTAATTTTAAATTTTAAAATTTTATTTTGTTTTTAAAATTTAATATTTTTAAGTTATTTATTTTTTATTTTTATTTTTTTTATTTATTTATTAAATATTTTTAAATTTTAATTTTAAAAATGTTTTTGTTTTTTTTTTTCATTTTTAAATTTTTAAAATGGTGTAATTTTAAAAAAAAATGATAATTTTTTCTTAATTCTTTGAAAATGTTTTTTTTTTCATTTTTTTTTAAGCTTAATTTTTTTTATTTTAAAATTTTTATTTTTAATTTCTTTCAATTTTTAATTTTTTTTTTTTAATTTAATTTTTTATTATTAAAATTTTTTTTTCTTAATTTTATTTTTATTTTAATTTTTAAATTTTAATTATTTTTTGTTTTTGTATTTTAATTTTAATTATTTTTAAATTTTCTATTTTAATTTTTTTAATTATATGGTTTTTTTTAATAACTTCGAAAAAATTGTTTTTGGTGTTTTTTTATTTTGTTGGTTCAATTTTTGTTTTTTTTTTAAATTATGAGTTTTTTAGGAATTTGACTTCTCTGATCCATAAATTATGTATCAAATCTTTCGGTGATTTTTTTGTTTTATTTATTTATTTTTGTTTAAATTTTTTATTTTTACAAGTTTTTTTTCTTTTTTCTTTTCTTTTCTTTTCTTCTTTTACTTTTATTTTCTTCTTCTTCTTCTTCTTCTTTTTTTAATTATGTTTGATTACCAACGTGAAAAACACCAGTCTAAAAACAAATGGTTGATGTTGCGTCAACACTTTTCAAAATTAGCATGAAAATCACTAACATTTTAAAACAAATGTTCATACTTCATAAATAAATAAATCTAAGTGTCAAAAATAATGCTCCAAAATAAAGGATGATTCTGCATCACCACTTTTATAAATCGGGTGCATTTTTTGCTACCTCAAAAAAGTAGGTACCAGTTTAGTTACCTATTTGATCGGTAATTATCTTTATAGTGTGTCAAATCTCACAACTCACTTTTCAGCCTTGAAATAGATTTCATTATCTTTTTGTAAAAAGAGAAATTCTCCAAAATGTAAAGAAATGAAATGTTATGAAACGTTGTGAAACGTTGCATGGATCATGGTTCTAGAAGATTGTGCTTTGTAAGGGAACAATACACCATCTACTTTTCATTGTTTTGAATATGTTATCACTCAACATTACAAAATCAGGTAGCATGAAGTTTGAATATCCTACAACAAGTATCCTTATGGGTATAGCCAGGGACATTATACTATTACTATAATATAATAAAACTTCATTTCTAAATTCAGCCAATAAAAGTCATTTAGGGTGAGCCTAGTCACAACAGAAGAATTAGACATAGTTGTTGCCAATCAGGCGATAAAAAGGGAAAAATAATTCATGAGAATTTATACCTTTAAATGAATAATACACGCAACTGAAAATCTTCACCAAGGTATGAAAAGCAAGTGTATCTGACATAGAGAATAAGGTATGTATACACAACAAATATCACAAAATTGACTTTCTTTAGTTTACAAATTATTGAGTCTGACATATGATTTATGTTTCATAAACATCCTTATAGTGTTGAGATAAGATGGCAGATTATTTAATTATAAAACAAATTAGAACTAATATGCATTAGATTAAAAATAATAATATAAAAATAGACATAATATAAATGTTTTGTAAACCATAGTTTATAAATCTAACCATGGAACCATTTCTCCATGTTGTATACCATTAGACATCCAATTTTTTTAGGATAGGAAAATCCTTAGCAATATTATAAAAAATGGTTGAATGTTTTTGAAGTTATAGCAACCATGTATTGCTGGAGAAAGAGGCTCCCACTTTTAGTGGAAGACTTGAAAAGGAAAGAAGGCACCAACTTATTGTGTAGATAGAGAGCCAAAATAACAAATGTTTAATGAATAAAGAGCAAAGTTGAATAAATCGACGAGAGAGCACACATAGTATATTATTAATGAAATTATTTTTCCCCACTCCTTTAGGTCTAATTAGAGAAAATGACCAATTAGAAAAAGTGTTCTAATAGTTTGGAATTTTGTAGTGATTTCTCTGCAAGTTCATTAAATGTGAAGAAGAAACGTATGAAGTAGTTTATGTTTAAGTGAAGAAGAAACGTATGAAGTAGTTTATGTTTATCTGAAGAACAAACATATGAAGTAGTTTATGTTTATACTAGCAGTCTATATCTGCAATTTCGTTTCGTTAAATGTGAAGAACAAATATATGAAGTAGTCAACAACTATTCAATCATCAAGTTTGTATCTGCAAGTTCGTTAAAATGTGAAGAACAAATTTTAGTAATCAAAATTTGTGTGACAAAGAAAAACATTAAAACCAACAACGAAGGACTTGTTTTTTTAAGTACTCTCTATAGTTCCTTGATGCTAAAGCTTAATGAAGACATATGAAAATGAGTGATGTTATGGGCATACCATAGTTTTGCTTGCTCTAACACGAAGCTCTTCAAACCAACTCTACATAAGTTCATTACAAATGTGGCAAATCAAAAATGATTTAAATAGGACTCTTAATGAAGATACAGTGATTGGTATTCAATTTTAACCAAAAAAGGACCAGCTCAAACATTTTTCACAATCGTGCTTTTGAAATATTAACCAAATAACAAAAGAGTGATTTTGAAATATTAGAATGACAAAAGCATTAAATAATAATGGAGTTGGATTGAAAAGAAAAAGGACATTTTGTTATGCTATTTTGTTCACAGTGCAACATCAAAATGAAAGTTACTATTATCAGCCTCAACTATGTCAAATATTGATAGGAGATTGTGAGGGGCAATTGTTTTGAGAAATTATATGTATGAGAGAAAAAAATAAATGAATATGAAAATATTCAGTGTCAATATAAAATGCTAATTTTTAATATTAATTGATTTCAAAGTACAAAGATGATATTGCGTACTATAAAATTCAATAAGGCTATGAACATTTGACTAGTCTACTAATTTTTTGTGGAAATACCAAAGCGGTTTTTTTTTTTTCCAGAAAGAAAAAAGAGTTGTCTATTAAAAAGATATATCAACAGTACATTTCCAAGCATCATTTTGATATGTTGGTAAAAGCACAATCTCGATATAGATCAGCATTGTAAGCATCCATCCATAGGCATATTTAAGGAGAAGCATAAGCTTACATCCTTCAAATACTCCATAATTCATCATGTCAGAGATCATAGGCCAAACATCCAAACATAAAAAGAAAACCTTAACAAAATTTCAAACAGACATAACATGTCTATTCATCCACTATAAAGCAGTAAATGATAACCCTAAAGCCATAAAATTCCTTATAAATATTGCTCAGGCTCGCTCGCAGCAGTCTCAGCATCCAAATATTTGACCGTGTTCATAAAAAAGTAACAGGATCGCCTGTTCCATTGAAGTCAGCAGCCCAGATCAAAATGATTCTCATGGTATGGGGATCTCAGTAGCCCAGATTAGTTGTCTGTCTCTATATTAGCCAGTCTGTAAAATACCAAAATCCATACTAACTCCCTTTTTCGATAATCCATCAGCTCTAGTATTATTTTCTCTGTAAATGTGGAACAAAGAAGGCTTGTTCATTTTGGCCCATAGATATTTGGTTATTTGGTTCTCATGAGTCATAGGGATTTTTTGCCAGTCTTTGGAATGGGCATAACCGAAAAAAGAAATTTAATTCTTTTATACAATTAGATTATTGCAACTGTTAATATTTTTTTCTTGTTTTTTATTTCCAAACCCCTTGGTCTTTCTTTATAAAATAAATAAATGTGATTCTTTATATAATTCTATTATTACAGTGGTTTGTTTTTTTGTAATTTACTTATGACCCCTTTTAATTTTTCCTTATATATTATTGTCTATAGTAGGATCTTCAACAAGAGCTTGGACAATCAGATGTTGATTTTAGTCTTGGTCAGAAGTTTCAAAAAAATATTAACCTCCAAATCTGACGCAACGAAGAATTTTGTAAGAAAACGTAAAACAAAGGCATATAGAAAGAGAGACAGATATGTTGGCAAGCCCATTAAAATTCCTGAAGAACATACTGGCCGTGAATAAAGATAATCTAAAATACTCTAGTTTCTCCAACGTATTTTCTCAAGTCTCGATGTTATTTATTTTCTCAAGTCTGAATTAAATAAAAAAAATTAATTAAATAATTAAAAATATATAAAACACATATATATTTAATTAAATAATTAAAATATATAAAAAAAAAACTATATTTTTAAAATTAAATAAATACCACGATATCTTTTAGTCAAATTAGTCATTATTTTTCAATGGCTAGTTTCCCTTCTCTACATCTATTTACGCTTAATGACTGGATATGTTCTATCATCTTGTCCTGAAGATGAACCACACTAGTTAGTTCGAAACGTGTCAACAAAGTTTGGTGTCATGTGATTATCATCGAAAGATTTTTGTAAAATAATAAATTATATAATTTTAAAAATTAAAATTAAAATAATTAAAAAAAAAAAAAAACTATAACAATATAAATTAAAAATAAAATTATTCTAGTACAAAATAAAAATAAAATTTTAAATTTTTTGTAAAATAATAAATTATATAATTTAAAAAATTAAAATTAAAATAATTATAATAAAAACTATAACAATATAAATTAAAAATAAAAGTATTCTAGTACAAAATAAAAAATAAAATTTTGATTTAAAACAACTACAATATATAAACAAATAAATAAATATAATTTTCCCATAGGGCATAGAGAAAACAGTGATAGGGTGTTCTCTTAAGGCACTATGTGGTGTAAAGGTCACTAGTTCAAAATCCAGCAATGCTAAGGGTTGGTGTGCCCAGGCCAAGTGCGATCCCTAGGTGATTTTGATAGCTTTGATGCCTAGGTCGTGGCTACTCAAACCATAGGTTAGGTGTGACATTCATCTCATGACTCACATAACCTAGCAAACAAAAATTTAAAAAATTATAATTTAGGTAAAAAATAAAAAAATATATAATTTAGGTAAAAAATATAGATAAAGCATTCCTATTAACAACATTTATAAGTTGTATGTGTTATTATTATCACTAGGTGTGAGGACTTTCAATAAAAATATTCATTAACTCACTGCAAAATTTGGTTCTACAACTAAACCCTAGCAATTGTGTTTCGGGTAGTTCTACAACTACTCTTCCTATGGTTAATGCCAATGGAGGGAGCAGATCTCCTTCCTATAGCAATATTACCACAAGATATAATCGCTATGGACAACCTTCTACATCCAACCCCAATGTTTCTATACAAAACCCTAATGAGACACAACAAAATTTGTTTCAACCTAATACTCAGTTAGGCAAATAGATTATAGGGAGTTATCTTCCTAAAACAATAGTAGACCCTAAATTTTAAGTTCGAACCAGTTTTATCAGAGAATATATCAAATACATGTGGGATACCCTAATCAGAACATGTATAATGGGTAATGGGAGTAGTTTGGGTAATTGCACCTATTATGAGGTGATCTTTGTAGGATAAAGTCTAAAGTATCTATCCTTTCGGTGGGGTAGTTTGATAGGGAGTAGTTCGGGTATTGCCTGTAATGCGTAGAACTGAACCCAATCATTATTTCCTAGTTATTTATGAATTAATTGTACTTATTAGAGTTATTCCCACATCTAAAGTTATGTCTGCACTTTTCTCAACATATGGCCTTCAAATAAAGCACTCTCAAACTAGATCTAGTTAAAATGGAAGCCCAACGGGAAGCTTAAATAGTAATTAGGAACCAAAGGTTTTTTCACTATAGTATTCGCCAATATTGAAGATAGAACTCGAGTCTTTGAAAATGGCCAGCATTTTTTCAACTTTGTGGGATTATATCTCTGCTTCTAGATAGAAGTATGTGTCCCTGTTATGAAATATTTCACAACAGCTCTGATTTGGATTAGGATGTACTCATTTGCACAGGAATTCTAGGACTAGGAAACTAGGAAATTCAATTTCTTATTGGAAATTCCGTTGGCCATTTTTCCAAATCTTTGGAAGAAACAAAACAAGCCAAGTATATTTCTTATGCTCGTAACCGTATTTACATGAATATCTTCGAGCCACTCCCAAAATCCATAGATATTTATTATTAGGATGAGCTATGGAAGAAAACCATGGATTATGATCATATACCTTTTTTATGTTGAATATGACATGAATATTAGTCATATTTACCCTAAATTCCCTGTTCGAGTTGTAAATGATAAACCTAATCATATCTCATCTCCTGATGATGACGACTTCATAAAAGCTACAGGCAATTTTAAGGGCCTTAAAATCCCTTGAGGATGAAACCTCCCACTAACAATCTCTTTGACCTACTTTCCTCATTGAAGTCCCTTGACCCTCCCTTGACCTCCCTATCCCTTGAAATCGTTATGCAAGATTCTAATTTTCCTCATTAATCCTCTACAACACCCCACCCCCCCACCCACCCTCTTCCTTTGCACCCTTGTCTCCCCTCCCCTCCATCAAGATACCCTAGAAGGTGGCCCAAATCAATCCTTACCTTTTAATTAGGATGAGGGACAATTAGGTAGCCTTTAAATGCTTAGGAAATTCTCATTCTTAACATTTTCACCTCCTTTTGAATTCTCACCATCCAATTTCATCTCATTGGCTTAGTTGAGACCTACTACTTGTCCAATGTTTATGGACTACCATTTCCCAAGGACAAATCCTTCTTCCTCCAATCCATTTCCCGCACCTGCAATATCCTCTCTCCTTCTCCCTAGATCCTAGGTAGAGATTTCAACCTCATAAAAACCCTAGTAGAAAATGAGGAGGATTAAGAATACTTGGTGCAGATTCCATCTAGTTTCAGGAAATAATGGCATTTTCTCACTTGGTGGATCTCAAAACTATAAATGGAACTTTCACTTGGAATAACATACAAGGAGGAGCAAAACAAGTGACCTCTAAACATGAATGTTTCTTAGTCATGGAATATATTATGACCTGAGATATCTTCTTAGAATCATCCATACTCCCAATTCATAGCTCGGACCATTGGCCTATATGTCTAAATATTCGGATTAAGTTTCGACCTCATAACCAACCCTTTCGCTTAGAGAAGTTTTGGCTACAACATCCAGATTTTCAAGCTAAAATAGAGCAGTGGTGGGAGGATAGGAAACATTAGAAGGTAAATCAATGTGCAATATCCAACATAAATGTAAATACATTAACTGGTAGCTTAAAGGCTAGAACAACACAAAATTCTATAACATTTTGGAGGAAAAGCACATACTAGAAAAAAATATGGAGGAAATACAACAGGAATCCATTATATATGGTCGATCAGAAGCATTAATTAAAGAAGAGGCTGCCACTCTTACTAATATTTATTTCCATAAGAAGGAAGAAATTCTTTGGCAACAAAAATCAAGGGTGTGATGGCTTAAGGAAGAGGTAAAACATAACATTGTTCCACACATATACGCTTCGACATTTCCATCACAATCACATTTCCTCCCTTAAAATCCTAAAGGAGTGAAATTGCAAGAACTTCAAGATATAGCTTAGAAGCTAATTAATTATTATTAATATATACTTAGATCCCATTCCCAAAAAAAAACAGGCAATCCAAAAAATAACTAAGCACATCCCCTCCTTGGTAACACAAGAACAAAATGGGGCTCTGCTCAAAGAAATATATTTTGAAGAAGTGGAAGCAACAATTAAAGAAATGCCAAGTAACAAAGCCCCCAAGCCAGATGGTTTCACAATAGAATTGTTTTAAATATGTTTGTCCATAGTGGGTCAAGATGTTTGGTAGGTGGTGGAGGAATCCAGACGAACAAGATCCATCTTAAAATCCTTAGAATCCACTTTTCTCACACTAGTGCTTAAGTGATATGAATAGAAAGTGGCATTCACCCATGTTATTTAGCCATGGTAATTACCCTTGGTATCCACCCATGGTAACCGCCCATGGAATTTACCCATATTATTGTAACTCAAGAAGGCTATAAATAGTGGGCCTTGTCGAAAATATAACAATTGGATTCAATCTGACCTTATAATGTACTAAAACAAGATATTGAATCCTTCTACAATCTGTGGAAACAAAACATGATCACACAATCACATAACAAGTAAGAGAAAGAGACAATAAATCGTGCAACACAATATGTATCTGGGGAAAGTACGCTGCCTAAAATCTTGCTATCTGTATATTGTATAAAGTAAAGGATCATGAAACAATACAATGCTTTCTCTCTCAAGAGAAACTCCTACATTCTGCCAACTGTCTCACACTGATCTAGGAAAAATTAGACCAATACTTAGCCAATTCTCTGCCTCTTCTCAACTTGCCTTGCTCACACATACCATGAGGAATTAAGGCCCTATGAAATAGGGAAATCCCTTGGAATAATTGTGCAATCCTTCCTTAGCCTCCAATTGACTCTATAACTTACCTATACAATTTTCTAATTATATAACTAATAGTTATCATCCCTTTAACCTTAGTCTCAACCACATCTCAACTGGGCCTTCCCTAGAACTGACATGCAACATATATTTATAGTGAATTATCAATTAATGGATTGATCACTCATTGTGAATTAAATCAGATTAATTCACTCGACCTATCTCTAGCTCATCACTCAGTTAGAACTAGTTAAATTAATTTTAACTCAATTAATTGAGTTAACTCATTATAACTCGCAAATAACTATAACTAGACCCCCTAAAAATAGAAAATTCCTTTTCATGCCTCCTCTTTGACCCTCAACTCTAATTTCCTAAGCTAACTCAGTCATTCTAACTTCATTAACTAATACAAGTTGTCATGAGATGAAATTACAATTTTTCTTCCAATTTAATTAAGGGAAAGTTAAATCAGAAGCCCCCCAATGGGTGCCATTTCAACACTCCATCTCTACAAGAAAGGGATTATCTACTACCCCAATCCTACCTCTTTGGAATTTTAATTTTATTTTTTCCAGCACCTTCATCAATATTTTTGCATCTTACTCCTCCATGGGAATGTACTCTAATGAAATAATCCTCCTGTGAACACAATCTTTGAGATGGTGATACCAGATATAAATATGCTTGGACTTGTCATGGAATACTGGATTAAATGAGAGTTTGATGCAACTCTGGTTATCACAATGTATCTCCATTGGATATGTTTGTTGACCAAACAAACCAACAAGTATCTCCCTCATCCAGATGGCCTCGCATGATGCCTAAATGGCTGCCATGTACTCTACCTCTGTTCAACTGAGTACAAATGATCTTTGTTTCCTGATGTACCAAGAAACTATTGTTGATCCTATGCTGAAGATGTCTCTTGATGTGCTCTTCCTATCAAATGGACTCCTTGCCCAATCTTCATCGGTGAAGCCTTGAAGCTTCACTCCCTTTGTTTGTTTGTACCATAATCTATACTCTATATTTCGCTTGATATATCTCAATGCATGCTTCCCTGCCTTCCAAAAGATCTTGTCGTCTTAACCATGCCTTGGCTCAGCTGGTTAACTTCATAGCATATGTTGGGTCATTTTTTCACCAAATACATGAGTGAACCCACAAGCTTCCTGTAAATAGTATCATCCACTACTTAACTCAAAGTAGCATCCTCCTTCCTCCAGTTTCTTGTAAGAGGATTCACCATGGGTTTGTTGCTCTCCATGTGAAACTTCCTCAGAATCTCCTTGGCATATTTGCCCTGAGATAAAAATAGCTCCCCATCTCTTTGCCATATTTTCAATCCAAGGAAATAGTGCAAGAGCCCCATGCCATTCATCTCAAATTCTCTTGCAAGATCATCTTTGCAAGAATTTATGAGCTACTCATCACCTATCAGTATTAGATCATCGACATAAAGTACAATAATCAAAATCTTACCATCAACCACAATATGATATATGTTTTCATCCTCTTCACTCTTGCTGAAGCCCAATCTGGTGAAATAGATGTCAATCCTCGTGTACGAAGCACGAGGTGCTTGCTTCAGCCCATACAGTGCTCTCTTGAGTCTGCACACATGTGACTCCCTGTCTAAGGTCTCAAAACCTTTTGGATGCTCAGTGTACACTTCTTCCTCAATAACTCCATTGAGAAAGGTTGTCTTTACATCCATCTGATGTATTTGTCATCCCATCTGCGCTAAGAGTACAAGGATGGATCTAATAGATGAGTACCTTGCGAATGGTGAAAAAGTCTCATCATAGTTAATCCCCTCCACCTGAGAGAAAAGTCTGGCCACAAATCTAGCCTTGTGTTTCTCCACACTCCCATCTATTGCCTGCTTCACCTTGTAGAGCCATCTGGATCCTACAACTGACTTCCCCACTAGTCTTGGACAACTTCCCATGCACTTTTTATTATAATGGAGTCATACTCCTCAACTATGGCATCAACCCACTGATATGAATGGAGGATGTTAGTAATGCTTAGCTAATTCCCCTTTTAGATTTTATAAACAAATGTCTTATGTGTTCTTAAGGGTTCAGGTTCTCTTACAAATTATCAAGTCTCATGAGTGTTTTTCATGTCATTTTAGTGAACAATTTAACATAAAAAACAAAGCTAAACAATAGAAAATAAAGTACATAACATCACCATACATAACAATAACACAAGTATTTGATGAAGGAGTTCACCCCTCCTAGGCTACATCTCCTTGGTCCAGCTCCCATGGCTTGGGCCTCTATATTATGCTCAAATTGTTAAATTGACCTGTTTACAGTGCTCTTTTTCTCATGTAACCTGCTTCAATGGCTCTAGAATGGCTCGAAATGGTTACCCGGCCTCTTTTTATGTCTGAATTGGTCGAAAATCACAAAATTTATGGCCTCTTCAAATTTTCCCTCTAAATCCGCCCCTAAATTAGTTAATTGCCACTAAAACTGGCAGTTTCTGCCAAATCCAAAGGTCCTCCAATTAAATGTTAAGTGGAGTTTAATGCTAATTAATCACACTTAATGTGCTAATTGCATGCTTAAGTTAATCCACTTTAAAACTTGGATTAGTGCTAATAAACAAGGTTTAATGTTAATAAATGTGTTTAGGGTTAAACCTATGCATTAAGGTCGGAGCTCCCATCAGCAGTCATGACGTGCGGTCCAGTGGACTGGGGGTTGACCCTTTAGGGTTGGACCCCACCTTACCCCACCATAAACTTTGGTTGAATTCAAATATAAACTACGTCCTATGGTTGTCAAGGACTATGGTGTAGAACCCTGGCGCCTCCGCCTGGAATTTGACTTGTAGAAATTTTAATACAATTATGTATTGCATGGATTCTCCTGATCTAACAATTATATGCCACTGTTAAATATAGAATCCTTCTACTTAATTCTTTGCGGAAATTTAATCGCCAATTGCAAACACAGGAAGAAAGATCAATCACACATAACACAGATGTTTTTACCAGGAAAGAATAAAGCTAAAAACCCAACTATCATATATTATGTATATATCATGGATCATGAAACAATCTCATACAAAACTCTACTCCAAGAGCTCTCAGTACAATATACAATCATCTCAAACTGTCATACAAAAATTAGCTCACACATGCACCAATTTACTGCCTCCTAACGGCCTACCTCCAATGCGCAATCCCTGATGGTCAAGAACCTTTGAATGAATTATTTCTTGCCTACCTTGACTGCGCAATCCTCATAGGCATCTCCAATGTGTGTTTGGTTGCAAGTGTGCACCCACTATAGTCAAACTGTCCCTTTCACCTATCTCTCAATTGGGTCTCCACTGGATCTAACATGCATGTAGTTAACAGTAGTAAATCTTCAGTTGCATGTGAGATCACTCCATGTGAATTAATTTAATATTTAGTTCACTGATATCTCACTAGTGTATCTTTAGTTACAACTAGTTACAACTAGCACAACTAAGTTTAACGCACTTAACTAAGTTAAACTATTTTACAACTCACATAACTCATTAGGGGAATTTTGAGGTCTAAAATGGGCCTCCTAAGAAAAATGTACAACCAAAATAAAATTTATAAGAACCAATAGGATTCAATATGATGATGTCAACCATGGGGGTGATTCACCATTTTTGGAGTAAAAAAGTAAAAAAATAATAAAATAATAAAACTATTTTTCAACTCGTATTTTCAATTTATCTCCCTAAGTTTTTACTCAAATTTTGATCGGGAGTACTTGTTGGATGCAAAATTTCATTCCTCATCCAAGGAGTACCCATGTTGCATACTTTTGATGGACCCTACTACATGAAAAATGATAAATACATGAAAAAAACGTAATTGCAATCACTTTTTTCATGTATTTCTCATTTTTCGTGTAGTAGGGTCCATCAAAAGTATGGAACATGGCTACTCCTTGGATGAGGAATCAAATTTTTCATCCAACGAGTGTTTCCACTCAAAATTTGAGTAAACCCATAGGGAGATAAGTTGAAAATTAGTTTTTTATTTTTTCCCTCTAAAATTTGATGATGTAATCTAATCTTATTTTATTATTTCCACTATTATTTTATAATTTCCTTAAGAGGCCCATTTTAGATCTCAAAATTCCCCTAATGACACATCCAACTCTGTTACAAATTTGTATCACTTAGTTACAATGAAGTCCACTTGCATGTCCCTATTAAACATAAACTAAGAAATTCCTTGATCCAATGGTTTCCCATGATTAAAGCTTGTGTAAAAGTGCTTCAAGAGAATAGATTATTATTTATTGTCTAATTATTATTAAGAGATAATAATAATCGACATGCATTCTATTTTTAGACATGCAATCCATGAACTGACTTCGCACATGCATTCCAAAAATAGATGCCCATCCATAAATATAATTTGCTCAACCATCTATAAATAGACTCCTGCTATAAATAGACTCTGCTCAACATTCTAAAAATAGACATACACCTAAAAAAATCCTGTGTGGGCCCCACCTAGTGTAGATGCTTAATTTTCACTAGGATCAAGGATGATGATTCTGGATGCCAATTTCATTGTTTCTTGTTGCAGCCTTCAACATGACAAAAAATTTTACATAACCTTTCGACCTTGGGGGGGCACGTGGCAGCCTCTAGGCTTGCCACGTGTCATGACCTCATTGGTCCAACCCAACACCAATAAACCAATCCAATGCCGACACTTGTCACCTGTTCATAGGTCCACCTGAGGGAATATTTCGAAAATATTTCTTGGAATATACCTTTTGCTTACTGGGTTGTACGGATGCCTAGTTAGCATCCCTGCATAAAATTTTACCTATTTAGGCAAGCGAACAGATCGCGTTTCCAGGAGCATACGACAACCATTTTTCGTGAAATGAAGTGCGTCAGATTCAAAACAATAAGAACTACGCGGTCATTTAAGTTCTAGTCCAATCTGAGAACTTTTATTTTTCAGCATAAAATTGAGCACTTGATCACCCACACTGGTTGTTGCATTTCTTCCTCAAAAGAGGATGGTTTATATCAATACCTCCACTCATAAGAGCCATGTATCCAGTGTACCGCTTTGGGGCCCTTCTCTTACTGCGTTGTGATGTGGGTGCTCCCACAGTTTGTCTCACATCCATAAATTGTTGGACATTGGGTTCAACGCTCCCTGTGTGTTTAGTGACATGGACTAACCACCTCTCGTGGATCCTAACTCTGGAGATTGCAACGGAGAATAATGACTGCGGGTTTTGGTCTAATGGAAATCGTGATTCCAACAACAATAATTTGTCAGCCTCTCTAGTGCCCTTCCTTCCATCTCTGGTGGATGGCTCTACATAAGTGTTTTATACCACACTTTTTTCCTCTACCTGTGGCTGCTCCACATCCTCAGGTTCTTCCTTTGGAGCTAAGAGCTCCTCAACTGCATGAAACTCAAACTCCCTCTCAAGGGACAATCACATGGCTTTGTCTTTATCAAACTTCACATCTCTTCTGACCACACTCATCCTGTGTGCTGGAAAGTACACCCGACAGTTGTGAGGTGTATCAATGTACCCCACAAATAACCCCAACTTTGTTTTTGGCTCTAGCTTCTTCCTGACATCTTTGGGCACATGGAAATAAACAAATGAACCAAAAATTTTAAAATATGACACATTCGGTCTCTTGCATGAAAACGCCTCCTCTGATGTACTCATCCCAAGTATCTGATGAGGACTTATGTTCTGCACAAATACATATGTATCGCATGCTTCCACCCAAAGATGCAATGGTAGGCCCTGATCATGCAACATAGCTCATGCTGCTTCTACAATAGTTATGTTCTTTCTTTCTGCAACCCCATTCTATCATGGGTTATGAGGTGCAATAAATTATCTTTGAATTCCTTCTGAGGTACAGAAGTTCTTGAATTCATTAGAGATTTATTCTCCACCATTATCACTCCTCTGATCCTTCACCTTATTCCTTGTATCTTTCTCGACAAGTGCCTTGAACTCACAAAAATTAGAGAACATCTGATCTTTCTTCTACATGAATAAAATCCAACACTTTATTGAAAATTCATCAATAGAAATCACATAATGCATGTGCTTTGTTGTGGAAGTTCTTGAGAATGGTCCACACATGTCTGAGTGAACTCTCTCAAGAGTTGTCGTTGCTCGACTTTCCTTGTCGTGAAAGGTGGCCTTTTTATACTTCCCCATAGTACACCCTTTGCATGTGTCTTTATGCACAAGTGTACCCTTTGGAAGTCCTATATAAATATGTTGCATAATCCTCAAAGCGTTGTGGTGTAGATGGCCCGACCTCCTGCATCATAACTCACCGATGTCTCGGCTCTCCACCTTCCCTAATTTACTGCTCAACATTGTGCATTCATCTACATCAAGTTTGTAGAGGTTCTTCACTCGAACCCCAATCTTTTTCACCTGTCATGTGGCTTTGTAACAAAGGAACGCCTTTCCAATCACATCATATCCACAGTCTTCTAACATAGTAACAGAAACCAAATTCTTCTTTAAACCAGGTACATGTATGACCTTTTTTTGTATGAGGGGTTTACCTGACTCTCTCTGAAAGGTAACTGTACCAATACCAATAGTGCTACACCTCCCATCATCACCCATCTCGATGTGCATCTGGATATCCTTCTCCTCCAAGCTACTGAAGAATTATTTGTTGCATGTCATGTGGAATTAAGGTCCACTATCCAAGTAACACATAGATCCCATCACCAACGACACCATGCATAAGATGAGGGTGAAGTCCAAGTCTAACTGTGAAGCCAATGCTTCATCTTCTACTCCTCCTAAGGCCTTCTTTTTTTTTTTTTTTTGTGGACAATTTGTGGCATAGTGTCCATGCTCATGACAATTGAAATATTTTACCTTTGACAAGTCTCGCTTCTTTCCTGCCTTGATGGTCTCAGATTTGGAAGGGACGCCTTCCATTTTCCTTTCTTCACCTTCCCTACCAAGGAATGGTTCTCCTCATCATCAGTATTTGATGAGGATCCATCCCTATTGCTTCACTAAATTTCTTCTTTTGCCAAATCGGACCAAAGTCACTCCCAATCTTGTAGCTTCTCCCTCCCATTAACAGAGTCCTGGTAGCTATGCCAACTCTTGGGAAGGCCTAGAAGAGCTAGGCTCACCAAATAATTTGAGGCAACAGATATCCCAATGCTTCCAATCTCATCTCGACACTGAGTGAACTTTATCAAGTATTTTTGGATCGTGTCGCTCTTATCCATTTTGATATTCCTATTATCACTCCGCCAAATTTCGAAGGCTGAGGATGAAATCCCAATAGAGGTAAATGCATGCCAACCTTTTAACTTGGTAGGTATCCCTACCAATTCGGAGAGGGATCTCTCCACAAAACATAGCCTAGGAGGCTGAATGGATTAGGATTTTAGGCTATGTGTGAGTTCAGTGGTTTTGATAATTGATTTTGGTCAGGATGCTAGATGAAAGTATGGTCAAGGGAGCTCGGTCAGGGAAAATGAGATAGGGTTGCAAAGATTAAATGGGTAAAGTTAGGCATAAGGCTTAAAAATTTAAGATGAGTGTGATGAGATTTTTTTAAGACTAACGAGGAGCTAGGAAGAGCATGGGAGATGCACTCTTCCTAAACAGAGGAAAATGGACAAATTATGATAACTTTCACTAAACAGAGCATGAGAAGCATGTATTCTGACCATCAACTTGAAAGAGATCATACAATAGAGATGTAATGAACATGAATACAACACATTATAACATATTAAACTAAAGGAAAAACAATGATAAACATCATACCACATGTATCCCAAAAAATAGTTGCAACTCTTGTTTATTAACTAGCCAAACTGAGTACAATATTCCTTGAACAATGAGCTAGCATCCAAACTAATTCCAACCCTTTCTAAGAGTGAAGAAAGGGACTAAATAAACATAAAAACAAAATTCACTCATCCTTAGGGGTCGAGTCCATGAGGTGGGGAAGAGATCCAATAAATTCTGAACTGAAAGCTGGAGTATAGGGAGCTCTAAGTGACTCCTCCCTAAATACATTCAAACTGACTCATTTGACTTAATGACAACGTTTATCTGATGAATCTACCCATAGGTAACTTATATATAACATAATTAAATTTACCATCCTCAATTACATAGGTTGAAACATCGATTCTAAGATAAATGTAGGTTTTAACCCTGAATAGAAAATATCTACACACGAATCTTATAACAGAAAATAAACAATAGCGAGAGCACAAAACATAAAACAGATAAACACAGAGATTTTCCCCTGGATCCCAAATCGGGACGACCAGCTTGATTTTTCATTATATTCCTTTTAGTGTTACAACACATATATATACATGCCGAAGCATACATAAACCCCAATCCATTAACTCTGGATTAGAACATAACCATAGTTCCCTTGACCGGATCTACAAAATACCAGGGGCCGAAAACCATCGTACCCCAAAACCATGTGCAAACTCATGCACAAAACATGGGTGGGTCCGCATATGAGTGGGACCACATACCAAAAAAAAAAAATTCACCGGGGCGCTGCCGCCCCCCTATGACCCCCCTGCTGCACCCGGCGCAACGTACATCGTGTGGGGCTAGTTGTGAAAAGAATATAACACATACCCAACATTCTCCCACTTGTTGTTTTCTTTCCACAGGGGGCCACAGAAGAGCTTAGTCATTGGGCCAATTTTTCAACATCCATTGTTTCTCTACACCAAGAGAACTTCTGAGTGCTCACAGACTTCGTCAATGCATATGCAACATTATTCAAAGTGTCCACCTTTACCAGCAACACCCTTTTAGCCTCAACCATATCTCTAACAAAATGATATTGAACATCAATGTGCTTTGTCTTTGAATGATAAGCAGGGTTCTTAGCCAAGAAAATTGCACTTTGGCTATCACAGTCTATCCTTATAGCTTGCTGCAACAACCCCATACTTGAACACAATCTCTGCAACCAAAAAACTTCCTTGCTTGCATGAGTGGCTACTATGTATTCTGCCTCTGTAGTTTAAATAGCCACTACATACTGTCTTTTACTCATCCAACTGACTGTGCCTCCAAATAGGCTAAACACATACCCACTTGTATATCTTCTTTGGTCCAGATCTCCAGCCCAGTCTGCATCAACAATACCACGAATGTCCAACATTCTTTCCAATCCTGGTCTTCCCTGGTAGCACAAGCCATAATCAATAGTGCCACGTAAATATCTGAAAACCCACTTCACTACTGTCCAATGCTCCTTCCCTGGGTTTGACATAAACCTACTCAATACTCCCACTGCATGTGCAATGTCTGGTCTAGTACAGACCATTGCATACATCAAGCTACCCACTGCACTTGCATATGGAACACGGGACATATCCTCCTCTTCTTCTTGTGTCTTGGGACACTGTTCAGTGGATAGCTTTACACCTACAGGAATAGGAACATTCATTGGTTTAATATCCCGCATATTGAACCTCTGCAATATAGTCTCGACATACTTCCTCTGGTTTAACCAAAGCTTCCTCTTTGCCCGATCTCTCTTAATTTCTGTGCCCAAAATATATTTTGCAGCACCAAGATCCTTCATTTCGAATTTTGAAAACAGTTGGGTCTTCAAATCTTGGATACTTTCTTTGTCATTTCCAATCAACAACATATCATCTACATGCAAGACCAAATAAATAAATACGTTCACCAATTAATTTAAAATAAACACAAGGATCCTCCTTGCTTCTAGTGAAGCCAAGTCCCCGTATATAGGTATCAAATTTCGATATCACATCCGTGACCGTTTTAATCCACAGAGACTTCTTCAACCCGCATACTAGTTCTTTCTTACCCTTCACCATAAAGCTCCTCTCTGTGCTTGCTCATGTAGACTTCTCTTCTAGATCCCCATGAAGAAATGTTGTTCTACATCCATCCGTTCTATCTCAAAATCAAATGCAGTAGCAACAGATAAAAGTAATCTAATAGAAGTAACCTTGGCAACAGGAGAAAAAATATCACCAAAATCAATTCCCGGCACCTGGGAATAACCTTTTGCTACCAACCAAGCTTTTTATTTCTCCACCTTTCCTTCTACATTCATCTTATTTTTAAACACCCATTTGCTCTCGATGGGCTTCCTTCCATCCAGAAACTCCACCACATTCCATGCCTCATTTTTGTGCAAGGATGCCATTTCATCAACCATAGCCTGATTCCAAAGTTTTCCATCCTTTGAATCTACTGCCTCCCTGACAGTTCTGAGATCATCATCAGTTATAGTTAAGGCAAAACCTGAACAAAAAGAATATGGACTATACCTTTCTGGTTGCCTTCTTTCCCGAACTAATCTTCTGATAGCTATAGTTTGCGGCTCTTCATCTTCTGAGTCTTCTTCTGTTGTAGAATCTAATTCACCCTCCTTAATCTCAAATTCTATCTTCTCATGCTCCTTTGGTAGCACTTCATGTTTAACAACATATTTCACCTCTATAAACACCACATCTCGATTTTACACAACCTTCCTTGTTTATGGGTCCCAAAGCTTGTAACATTTTAAACCCTCCTTATACCTAATAAAGGTGCACCTTTGAGATTTATTATCCAACTTGGTCATTTTCTCCTTTGGAACATATACATATGCATCACATCCAAATACCCGCAAATGTGAAAGAGAGGGTTTCTTACCAATCCATAGAGTCATGTGGAGTCTTATCCTCAAGCGGCTGATGAAGGTGATACGTTAACTAAGTAACATGCGGTCTAAGAATAAATCGGCCAAAATTCTTGTCCTAACCTGGTACCACTGAGCATGATTCTTTCCTTTTCCATCATTGTTCTATCCATTCTTTCTGCAACTCCATTTTTCTAAGGTGTGTATGGAGTAGTCTTCTGTCATTCTATACCACACTTATTATAGAACTCTTCAAATTCCTTCTTATAGAACTCCCCACCATTATCTGTCCTCAGCACCATTATCTTCTTCTCTATCTAGTTTTCCACCACAACCTTAAATTCTTTAAATTTTTCAAAGACTTCAAATTTCTTCCTCAAGAAATATAACCATTTATTCCTTGAGAATTCATCTATGAATGAAACACAGTACACAGAATTACCCAGTGATGGAACCGACACAGGTCCAAACACATCACTGTGCACAAGCTCTTATATCTTGTTTTCCCTCTTAGCACCAGAAGGAAAACTCACCTTAGCATATACCCCGATGTTCATAGATTGCAAAATCCAGAGAGAAATTAGACATACCTTCTACCATACCATTTCTATGTAGTATTTGAAGGCCCTTCTCTCCAATATGTCCAAACCTTTGATGCCATAGCATGGTCTTTTCTCCAGAGACAGCTAAGCTTTCCGCTCCACTTTTAGGAACCACATAACTATTACACCCATCAATAACAGTGCTACCTTGTAGCTTGTACATAGTTCTAGTCCGAAATTCGCACATTAATACCAGTGCTCCCCAAACCATCTTATAGGCATCTTTCTCGAACACTGTTTTTACACCCGCATCATCTGTAGAAATTAGTTGAATAAATCACTTATTCAATGAAGATTAACCCGATCATACATCAATTTCAAATTGCATGCATAACACATAACCTTCTTCTACAATTAATTGTCACATGCGGAAAATATAGAAGCAATCGCACATCAAATCAATCACACATTAACTCAGTATGTATGGGGAAAGCCTATAGCTGAAAACCCCGCGGCTATTGTGTATATTATAATGGAGAAATCATGTAACAAAACAAGTACAATACTCCTCACAAGTACTCAGTACTTTCTCATAAAGTCACACACAATCTAGCTCAGTTTTGAACAAGTTACTGGTTCAAAACCTCACTATTGTACCTTGCCTCTATTGCGCAATCATGTGTATATATGAAGAGGTTCAAGGTTCGAATCCCCTTGGCTTGGCGCGCAATTGTCATGGACAATTCCTCCCGAGTGTAATGCCAAATCTCATGCAAAAACTGATCCTCAAGCTGATAGCTTTACTCACCCTTTCATCAACCTCTTCCACTTTGGTCTCCCTTGGAGCGATCATGCAACGTAGTGAGCGGGAAGTGTTCTTGAGTTGACTAATGAGTTAATATTTAGTAAATTAAATATTATTTGGTTCCTCCCTCCTATCTAGTTGATTAGTTGGTTAACTAATCCCAACTAGTTCAACTAAAACAAAACGAGAACAAAACTCCACTATATGTCCCGTTAACTCCTCCAAAACTCTACCCCTTACTGAAGTCTACTTGAAGCCAACCATGCGAATGCCATCAAACCTAGGAACCACGTGATTCCTCTGTCAGTTCCATGAGCCACCTCCATGACTCGAACTGAAGTGCTCCAAGAGAGTAAACTGTTGTTTATAGTCTAAATATTATGAAGGGTAAATATTATTTGACTTCCATATTTTTAGGAGAGGCAGTCTAAAAATAGCCTGTGACCTAAAAATATGAGTCTCATCTATTTTTACCAACATGTCGCATACTTCAAGAATCTCCAACTGGAATCCCCGAATTATGCTCCATATGTCTAAAAATAGACATAGTCTAAAAATAGACTTTGCGCCAGAATTTGCCTGCGGGCCCACTTAGTGAAGGCGACTTCATTTCACTAAGCTCCATCATCTTGTTGCATTCTCAACATTCCTCTCCACGAAGATATGGATTATCTGCAATCCTATCCTTTGCCTACGTGGAATTCGAACTTGCTCTGGTGAAAGCCTTCGTCGGGATATCGGCATCACGATCATAAAGATGGGAACATATGAAAGCATCATGATCCTCGCTAAACACAATCTACGATGTGATGGTACGATGTCGATGTGTTTGTATCTATCATGAAATACTGGATTAGCCAAGAGTTTAATGCAACTTTGGTTATCACAGTAAATCATTGTAGGCTCCAAATGCAACCCGAACAATCCAACGAGGATCTTCCTCATCCAAATAGCCTCGCATGTAGCCAAGCTTGCTGCCATGTACTCGGCCTCTGCTGAACTGAGTGCCACGGATCTCTGCTTCCTGCTGTACCAGGAAACTGCTGTCGAACCAATGCTGAAAACTCCTCCGGAAGTGCTCTTCCGGTCCGTTGGGCTCCCTACCCAATCTGCATCAGTGAAGCCAGAAAGCTTCGCTCCATCCTCCTGTCTGTACCATAGACCATATCCCGATGTGCCTCTGATATAGCGTAATACATGCTTGCCCGCCTTCCAAAAGAGCTTGGTAGGCTTAACCATAGCTTGCGAAAGCTGGTTAACTGCATAGCATATATCGGGTCGTGTATTGACCAGATACATAAGCGACCCCACCAACCGTCGATAGACAGTGGCATCCACTACCTCCGCTGAAGTAGCATCCTCCTTCCTCCAACCACCAGGAAGAGGAGTGTCAACAGGCTTGCAGCCTTGCATGTTGAACCTCTCCAGAATCTCCCGGGCATACTTGCCCTGAGAAACAAACAGTCCTCCACTGCGCACATAGTCTAAAAATAGACTTTGCGCCAGAATTTGCCTGCGGGCCCACTTAGTGAAGGCGACTTCATTTCACTAAGCTCAATCATCTTGCTGCATTTTCAACACTCCCTCTCAGCAAGATATGGATTATCTGCAACCCCTATCCTGCCTCTGTGGAATTCGAACTTGCTCCTGGTGAGCGCCTTCGTCAGGATGTCGGCATCCTGATCCTCCGTGGGAACATATGAAAGCATCATGATCCTCCGCTGAACACAATCTATGATGTGATGGTACCTGATGTCGATATGTTTGGACCTATCATGAAATACTGGATTAGCCGAGAGCTTGATGCAGCTCTGGTTATCACAGTAGATCACTGTAGGCTCCAAATGCAACCTGAACAAAACTGCGAGGATCTTCCTCATCCAAATAGCCTCGCATGCAGCCAAACTTGCTGTATGCTAAACCTCTGTCGGGCGGGTGCCACGGATCGTAGCTACTGGCATGCCGAGCGACTGATGATGATGCGAAAACTCCTCGAAGTGCTCTTAGGTACGTGGGCTCTGCCCGATACACGTCGGTGAAACTGACTTCCTCCATCCTCTGTCTTGTACCATAGAACGTATCTGGATGTGCCTACGATATAGCGCAATACATGCTTGCCACTTCAAGAATCTTGGTAAGCTTAACCATAACTTCTGCCAGCTGATTCTTCCTTGGCATATATCGGGTCGGTATTGACCAGATACATCCTTCTGGCTGATGATGCGTCTCTGCCTCCAGTAACATCTCCTTCCTCAACCTCCCGAAAGAAAAGTATCCGCGAGCTTGCGGCCTTGCATGTTGAACCTCTCCCAAGAATCTCCCGACATCTTGCCCCGAAAACAACGGTCCTCGCACGCAGCACCCGTCTCGGAAATACGAGGAAATAATGAAGGATGCCCCGGTCCTTCATCTCAAACTCTCGTGCAAGATCATCCTTGCATGAAAGTATCAACTGCTCGTCGCCAGTCAAAATCAGATCATCTACATACAGTACGATGATCAACAGCTTCCCCTCCACCACAATCTGGTACAGGTTTGGATCCGCCTCACTCTTGGAGAATCCAAGCCCGGTGAAGTAGCTGTCTATCCGAGTGTGCCAAGCACGAGGTGCTTGCTTCAGCCCATACAGTGCTCTCTTGAGTCGGCACACATGCGACTCACTGCTGAAGATCTCAAAACCTTCAGGCTGCTCTATGTACACCTCTTCCTCAATAACTCCATTGAGGAACGCAGTCTTCACATCCATCTGATGAATGTGCCACCCCATCTGCGCTGAGAGAGCAAGGATCGTCCGTGTGGAAGAGTACCTTGCGACAGGTGCAAAGGTCTCCTCATAGTCAATCCCCTCGATCTGTGAAAAGCCACGGGTGACCGTCTCGCCTTGTGTCTCCCACCTCGGGTGTTTTGCTTCACCTTGTAGATCCATCGCGAACCTACAACTGATTTCCCAACCGGTCTTGGGACAATCTCCCATGCACTGTTCCTGATGATCGAATCATATTCTTCGATCATGGCATCAACTCATGCGGGTTCCTCCACGGCTTCCTCAAAAGAGGATGGCTCCGTCACAACACATTGACTCATAAGAGCCATGTATCCAGTGTACTGATCAGGTGACTGTCTCTGTCTGCGCTGTGCTGTAGGTGGTCCTACAACCTTCTCTGCATCCCGAGCCAGTCGCTCAGCTTCTGTAGTGCGCATGCGCCCTCTGATGGTTGGCACTGCCTGGGTGGTTTCTTCCACCTCTTGAACCTCCTCTTGTAGCTGATCCACATCCGGAAGCTCCTCCTTAGGAACTAACAACTCCTCATCTGCATGCAAGTGTAGCTCCCTCTCAAGCGAACACTGCATGGCTTTCTCCTCCTGAAATTTTATATCCCGTCGCACAACAGTCTTTCGACTGTCTGACAAATATACCCGGTAGTTGTGAGGTGTATCAATGTACCCCACAAATATTCCAACCTCAGCAGTTGGATCCAGCTTCCTTCTCGCATCCTTCGTCACATGCATGTAGACAGGAGAACCAAAAATCCGCAAATAGGAAATATCAGGCCTCTTGCCAGAATAAGCCTCCTCCGGTGTACTCATGCCAAGAACCTTGTGAGGACAACGGTTCTGCACATACACTGTTGTATTGCATGCCTCAACCCACAAGTGAAGGGGTAGGCCCTGATC